>CM069605.1:2440779-3040779 GCA_035771175.1 Paratinospora sagittata
GAGAAGGCAAACCACTAACCATCTGTTTGGATTGAAGGGTTCTCAACCCTTTGAAGCTCAAATGTCCAAATCTGCAGTGCCATAAATAACTCTCATTTTCTGTCACAGCTTGAAAACAAGTAGTAGCTTGAGACATCATTGCTGCGAGCACAACAAACATCCTGTTCGCGCTCATTTTGGACTGAATAATTAGACCCTTACTAGGATGAAAAACTTTGCACTCCCCATGTTGAATCAGAATTGCCACACCCTTTTCTTGAAGTTGTCCCATACTTAACAGGTTATTTTTCAACTCAGGAATATAATAAACCTCAGAAATTACCTGAGTGAGTCCATTCACTTGCATACGAATGTTTCCTTTCCCCACAACTGTCATCCTTGCATTGTTGCCTAGTTTCACAGTATGCCTGAATTGAACATCCAAATCCGAGAACCATTCTTTATTCCCACTCATATGATTACTACATCCTGAATCGAGGAACCATACCTCTTCTCTCTTAGCGTGGTTAAGCTCGACATAGGACATTAATAGAAGCTCTTCTCCTTCATCTAGCTCGGCGTAGTTGGCTCCATTCTCCCAACTGGGACATTCATACTGAAAGTGTCCTAATTTGTGACACTTAAAGCACTCGATAGTGGCCTTGTTGAGAGGTTGTCTGCCACGACCTCTTCCTCTTCCTCTGAACACTCCTCGACCTCGGCCTCTGCTAGTGTTGTTTTCATGAGTGACCTTGAGAACCTGCTCCTCTCCTCGATGACCATTCATTCTTTGTTCATGGACCAGCAAACTACTCTGCAGCTCGTCAATGGTCAGTGTGTTCAGATCATTGGATTCTTCAATGGAGCAAACCACATAATCAAATTTTGAAGTCATGGACCTCAAAACTTTCTCATTGATGATGGTTTGGCTCATTGTCTCACCATGAGCCTTCATTTTGTTGGCTATAGTGAGAGTACGAGCAAAGAAATTATCAACCGTCTCGCCTTCCTTCATGTATAGTGTCTCAAAGTCCCTCCGAAGTGCTTGCAACTGTGCCCTCTTCACCTTGGTGGAGCCTTGGTATTTCTGTTTCATGGAGTCCCAAATACTCTTTGATGTGTCTTTGTCAAGTATAGTCTCCATGATATTCCGATCTATAGCTTGAAAAAGGTAATTCTTTACCTTTAAGTCCTTCAGCTTCTGCCCCTCGATCAATTTGTGTTGTTTTTCTGCCTGGTCAGATCTTGGCTCAGTCCCTTGTGTCACCGCCACCGAAATCCCATTCTCTATGAGATCCCAATATTCCTTGGAACGGAGAAAGTTCTCCATCAACATGGCCCAATGGTTGTAGTATCCGTCAAATTTGGGAATAGCCGGCTGCGCAAAACCGCTACTGTTGCTCTCTGCCATTCTGCGTCACTCCCTTACTCTTGAAAGAAAACTGCAATTTCTTTCCACACACTCACAATCAGGCCCCTGTTATGAGGCTCTGATACCAATTGTTGAGAACACTCAGAAGAAATTGCAACACACAAGCTTCAATGCAAAGTTCTTGTTTTATTGATAACAAGCTGCAGGCTTATATAGCCTTTTACAAAGATAACTCACGTTTGCAACACCTAAAACGTGGTAAAAGGAATTAGTCAAAAACACAAACAACTGATCCCTAAAGAATAGGAATTATTAACAAACTGATTAACAAACAAACTCTAACAAGTGGAGATTAGATTTGTTATCTACAGATTTATTAGGATTTTATTTTGTTGATCGACGATTGAAGTAGTTGTTGCGTATAGAATTACGTGAAAAAGGCAAACTGGTGATGGTGAATAAGTTTGAAATAAGTGCATGTTTTGAAACTTGATTTCACAAACAGTTAGGTTTCTGATGTAGAAAATGTTGGTATTTTGGGTTGAATAATTTTATGGTAAATTGGAGTTAATAAGGGCTTTGACGAGTCTTGGTGGAGTTCTGGTTTGAGATTTTGAATGTTCTACGGACCAAATAATCAATATTTGATTGATTTTTGAGTTCTCTTTGGTTGATTTTAGATGGATCAAACCTAGGCGTCAAACTAAATTGTGTTCACACAAAAGATCTTAACCTATTTTTTTGTGGAATTCGGTTAAACTAGTCCAGGAACAGAAATTTCAGGGAGTGGAGATTAGATTTGTTCTCTACAGATTTATTAGGATTTTATTTTGATGATCGACGATTGAAGTAGTTGTTGCGTATAGAATTAGGTGAAATAGGCAAACTGGTGATGATGAATAAGTTTGAAATAAGTGCATGTTTTGAAACTTGATTTCAGAATCAGTTAGGTTTCTGATGTAGAAAATGTTGGTATTTTGGGTTGAATAATTTTATGGTAAATTGGAGTTAATAAGGGCTTTGACGTGTCTTGGTGGAGTTCTGGTTTGAAATTTTGAATGTTCTACGGAACGTGCCTTAATGTTTGGCGGGAATACTAAATAGATTATGATTGGAGAAGTGAATAAATATTTTATTTTTTTGATGTTGGGTTAAGGTTTTGAGGTCTAAGATAATATGGATATTGTTAATAAATAATGATAACAATATAATGGGTGGTGCATGACTGTCGTTTACTAATAACCCAATTACCATCACATTTTTACTGCAATGATTCTTATGTTTAGCTTTAAGAGAGTTTCTTGTAGAAAAAGGACTTCAAGATACAACATATCACCATTGCTTATCCTTTTGCATTACCCATAATGGTTATGGACAGAGATTGATGGTTCTTGAGCATGTAGATCAATGCATTATTGTTTGTTGTTGTTGTTTTGGTTATTTTTATTTTTATTTTGTTTTATTTGAAAATAAAAAAAATATAATCCATTTCCTTCGCATACACATACATTAACACAATAAGAATCTAACTCACGTATCTATTCTCGTGCTTTTTCTTTTAACTCTGTACCTGAAATATTGAAAGAAATAGAGTGAGCAAACAACAACTCAGTGAATATATTTCTTGAAATGACAATTATATACATTTAGAGAAATATGACATTTAAAATCATTTCAAACACTTATTAAACACATGCATCATTTAACGAATATATTATACATGTTAACAACATAAATTTCATGAGTTTTCAAGAAAATAATGCATCATTTTTTCACGAAATCCACAATCTCCCTCCTTAACCCTTGTATGGTCGTTTCAAGGTAGTCACAGCCTCTCATTACCCAATTCACAGTCATTTCAAGGATCTCCAATCCTTATTAGGACAGACCTACTGACAATGAGGTTACGCATAACACTCATCCGGGTCTAATTCTTAACGAAATGACACCAACTTGTCTTTACAAGTCTCACTTGCTTCAATGCTCAAAAGAAATCATTTATGAATGCAAATTAAAACACAATGCAACAATATATGCATAACATATTTACATTCAAACATTTCATATATTTAAAATGTCATACAAGAACCAAAATCAAGAAAATATACTCACAGTACATGACTTTTCAACTTAAATATCATCACCGTCGCTTTCGAGTCCAGCTCCAATTTAAATCCATAAATTCAACTAACTCAACCTGTCACAACCACTCCATAATTCAATTTCATTTATTCATATCTATGTACATATTCAATTTCTTAACTCACTTCAAATCACTAATAATAAAGATCCACCTGAAAAATATTATATCTGTGAATTTAGATTCCAACTCCATTTAGGACTCATAAGCAGGAAGAAACTACTATATCGTTTTTGTGGTCAATCTAGATATTTTCACAAGAAAGAACGGTAAAAATGGAGTTCCAACTCATATTTTCACTAATTCTCAGTTTATTTTTCTACCGGAACATATATCAATTTTATTAAAAATCTAGAACATTCCTAAAATTATTCTGTCCACATCGACATGTGTAAAATCAATCATTCTATCATTCTACTACCTTCAACAGGTATTTTATTGAGTTTTTACACGTTCGCGAAGGCATCCAAAGTTAATTTTACTCACAAAAATCATATATTTAGCTACCAAAAATATCAAAGCATATCCAAAAATCACAATCTTAGTATTGAAACGTCCGGAATTCAATTTTCTACGATTCTATGATCCCAAACCGGAGTTTCATTGGATTCTAATTTCATTTTATTCACTGAATATGATCATAGAAATTATCACTATTCATTAGAAACATGTAAATTTTTACTAAAATTGTCAAACGGTATCCAAAAATTATGAACTTAACATCGATGGACTCGCAACAGTGCATTCTACCGTTCTATAGCCTTAAACTGGAGTTTCATTGGGTTTTAAATGATTCAAAAGGTTTTCAATCTAAACTTTAACTTCCAACAAACTTCCAACGGCTATAAAAATTTTAAATGAACACATAAATTTAATCTAACCATATATTTAAGGTTCTTATAGCCTAGGAAGTGTTTTCCAACTTTTCTAGCTGATTTTCATTCACGTTGGGTCAAAACCCCAATTTTTGAAAACGCCGTAAAACGGCTCCCACAACAAAAATTACTCTGAAAGAAAGGTTACATCTAGCTTAGATATCAAGTTCACGAAGAAATAGAGTGAAAATCACTTACCACGGGTCTCGATTTCGCATGAATCTCGCGTTCTCCCTCCTTTTCCTCTTTCTTCTTCTCGTTCGTTCTTTCCTTTTTCTCGGTTCTTCTTTTTCTCTCTCTCTCTTACAACTTCTTTTCCTTCTTTTAAACGTTCTCTTTTTTTTTATGTAAACGTTTGAGAGATTGAGATGAGAAAGGAGAGAGTTGATATTTTATATAAAAAATGATACAATACTCCTCATCTAACTTAATAAAGCAACTTCCCCATTTTAATATTTAACTTTCATTCATTAAATCATACTATGCATTAAGTCATTAAATCATACTCCAATCCACATATTTAATTAACCAACCTCATAAATTAATCAATTTAATTCAACTCTAATTTTTAACTTGTAAGCACCCATATAGGATGATCTCATATGTATCATCTTCATGTTCTAATTTTATTTATTTACTAATCATACACGCGTATATTTGGCTCCTACGTATAAAATACGTGTATTATACATCTCGATATATGTGTAATTCAACATATGTATTTAATTAAAACTACGAAGTGTTACAAGTTGGTTATATAACTAACAACTAACATTGTTTCTTCTAAAAAAAAATTATGGTTATGTTTTGTTTTTTAAATTAGTTATTGGGCCAAAATTTTCATCAAGGGTGTTCTTTTTTTTTTTTTTTTTTGAGATCATGGATATCAGGTATCCCACTCCCCACTAATCCTATAGGGCCGAACACAATTCAAGAGTACCGGTGACCAACAAATGGTTGGAGACATAGACTTGAACCTTAGAGTCTGAGACCTCTCCCTGAAGTGGATTTAACCACTCTCCCAACCCTTTATTGGTTTAATCAAAGTAGTTAAATAACTTCTATGCCCCACCCCCATGTTTACTATTTTTATACCTACCTTATAAAGTTTTTCCAATTTTCTATTTCTAAACAAAATTTTATCCACCATTCTTATATTTCTAAGCAAAAATTTATCTATACTATATATAGTATAAATACTTAAAAAAAAAAAATTACGGTGTGACCATTTTTGCCAAACTTTCAAAACTATCCTTTTAAACTTATAGTTATGTTTTATTTTTTAAAATTAGTTATACGGATGAAATTGTAATAAGGTTGTTAAATAACTTTTGTTCCCTTCCCATGTTTCCTTTTTTTGTGCACAGTTTATACAGTTTCGTCATTTTTATTTTTATTTTTATTTTCAAACTTAAATTTTTACTCTTTTCTACCAATTTTCTATTTCTAAACAAAAAATTATTCTAATTTAAAAATATAATTTTAAATTTTAAAAGTCATGTGAAATGCACATGCCCGCTTGCTATATATATATGTAAGCAATTATTAGAAACATTTATTATTATTTAAATTTTTTATATGTGTGTTTGTTTGTATGTATGTAGGAGCAAAACTTGTGTCATATTTAATGGCTCATCGTGGGCTCTTTGAGTTCTTGTCTTTGGTCTCCCTTATCCTAGTGGATCATTTTGGGAAAAATAAAATCAATGGACTGCTATAAAAAACACTTTATTGACCTGAAACGATTGTGGTCTTGAGAACCACTTATTCTAGTCACGCTATCTTGATATTTAAGTTATCATTCATTTTATTTTATTTTGTTTTAAGGTTTGATAGGTAATATTTTTCTGGGTACCTTTATCAAAAGTCACACTCATTGAAGAATGAAACAGCAAAGAAAAGTCCAAGATGACCAACTATTCAATTTTTTTCTTCTTAAACGTGGAAAAGAAAAAATAAAATCAACAAGAACTTCAGCTTCAACAACATTATTGCTCCCTAGTTCCAAAACCATTTAGATTTTAAAATGGTCCATTGGTCACCATAGCATCCATGGCCAGCACTTAGCTAATAACAATAACCTATTAGAATATTCTTGCAGATATAAAAGTTGCTGACAGCTCCAATGCACAAGAAAATTCATCTTTAAGTAATCAAGAACATATATAAATTCATAGAGGGAATTAACACTATTAAGCAAAGGAAGCAAAATGGGCCCTTTAAGCTCTGCGATACTTTCATTAGTTTCCACACTTTTGTTCACAATATCTTGCTCAACTTCAACTTCAATTCACACCAAATTCACCCAATGTCTCTCCCTGAATTCTCATTCATCCATCCCAATTTACACCTTGAACTCATCTTCTTACTCTTCCATCTTGCAATCCTACATCAGAAACAAAAGGTTTTCTTCATCCTCCACCCCTAAACCTCAGCTTATCATCACACCCTTGAATGAATCACAAGTCCAAGTAACCATAATCTGTTGTAGAAAACACGGATTTCTGATAAAAACTCGTAGTGGTGGCCATGACTATGAGGGTTTATCTTATGTATCTTATGTTCCATTTGTAATTGTTGATCTTTTCAACCTGCAATCTATCACCGTTGATGTAGAAGATGGGAGTGCTTGGGTTCAAGCCGGCGCCACTCTTGGGGAAGTTTACTACAGAATTGCCGAAAAAAGTAGCATGTATGGTTTTCCTGCCGGTAGCTGCCCAACTGTTGGAGTTGGTGGGCACTTAAGTGGTGGTGGATTCGGGCTCATGCTGAGGAAATTTGGCTTAGCTGCTGATAATATCATCGATGCTCGTTTAGTTGATGCTAATGGCAGAATTCTTGATAAAAAATCCATGGGAAATGATCTGTTTTGGGCCATTAGAGGAGGAGGAGGAGCAAATTTTGGGGTGATTCTAGCATGGAAAATAAAGCTGGTTCCTGTTCCGCCCACAGTGACTGTTTTTGAAATAGGAAGAACCTTAGAACAAGGTGCAACTTCGCTTGTTCATAAGTGGCAATTCATAGCTGATAAACTTCACAAGAATCTCTTCCTCGGAGTCACCATAGATGTCAGCAAAGCTAATCAAGAGGGCAAGATGAACAAAACAGTAACAGCAATATTCCACTCCTTGTTCCTTGGGGAAGCTGAAGTGCTTCTCCAATTGATGAAACTAACATTTCCCCAATTGGGATTAAAGCGTGAAGACTGCATCGAAATGAGTTGGATTGGATCTGTTCTATATTTCGCAAACTTTAGGAACGGAGAATCTCCCGATGTCTTACTTCGTAGGACAGCTCAATTCGTTGAATCGTTAAAGGCGAAATCTGACTATGTCAAGGAGCCAATTTCAAGTATAGGGTTAGAAGGGATATGGAAAAGGCTTTTGGAAGAAGAAGAGCCAATGTTGATCTTTACACCTTATGGTGGAAAAATGAGTGAGATTTCAGAATCTGAAATACCATTTCCACATAGAAAAGACAACATTTATAAGATTCAGTACTTGGTGTCATGGGCAGATCATAAGGGTTCTAATGAATCGAAAAAACATGTTGGTTGGATCAGAAGGCTATATAGTTACATGGGCCCTCATGTTTCTAAGTTTCCAAGAGCTGCTTATCTTAACTACAGGGATTTAGATTTGGGTCAAAACAAAAATGGAACTGCAAGCTACTCACAAGCAAAGCTTTGGGGGATTAAGTATTTTAAGAGAAATTTTGATAAATTGGTGGATGTGAAGGGCAAGGTTGATCCAAGTAATTTTTTTAGGAATGAGCAAGGCATTCCACCTAGTTGTACAGCATGAGAAATTAGAGAAAAGAAGGTACCAGTAAAGTAGCTTTAGTGAGCCAGGTTTATAATAATAAGATGGTCCTAATCCTATTGGTTTATTAAGATGAAAGTGATAAGTAAAAGATCAAGTGTGATTTAGCTATGAGCATTTTAATTGCTTCCCATTTGTGCATAAATAAAGAGATTATAGCACTAGCTAGTCTTCTTCTTCTTTTCTTTCTTTTTTTGTTTATTTCTATCTTTCTGCTTGATCCACTAACAAAATTCCATTAACAGATTAGTGCAGCTAGCAGAAGGATGGATTATGATTGGCTAGATTTTGGGTCTGAACAGGTAAAACTCCATTGAGATTCAATAATCTATATCTATATTACTTATAATATAAATACTATTCATGAATTTTTCAGTATTTTCTTTTGAATCCTGCTATATTTGATTGTTTTCCATCTGTTCCTTTTTCTGCCATATCCCTCCCCACATGCTCCTGTTTGGTAATTCTACAAACTCTTAAATGGGTTGAAAAAGTCGTGCTAAAAAAATATGAATCACCAATTTTTTTTTTTTTAATTAATAAGAAACTCTAATTATTGTTAAAGAGGAAGTTAACTTTATTTACAGTTACAATGTCAAAGAAAAAAAATGAGTAAAAAATTTATGAAAATTATATTATAATTCAGGGAAATCTCCAATCAAGGCAATCAGACTTAAATTGAACTATAATATCAAGCTCCCAACATTATAACAAATATAGCTACATAATGATAATATAGCAATCTAATTTCATTAACTGTAGAGTGTTTTCTTTGAAATTTTTTTTTATTTTTTGTTTTTGGCAAAAAGTGTTTTCTTAGATTGGAGGGGACAAAATATGGGACTGGCCGACTGGAGCCGCGGAGCAGTTCTTCATGGGCCTCATTAGAGGTCCAATATAAGAATTAATTGAGCAAGGCCCAATAATATCAAGCACATAACTTGGGTTTCTAATGGATCCCATAATGCCCAATATTTTAAGGCCCGATGGGATAAAAGCTCCATATCCCACAGGTTTCAAAAAGGGTATCAATTTTAAGGGATTAAGGACGGTTGGCATGCGCTTATGACAAAGAGTTGAATATCTGAATCTACTACACTTTTAGTTGTTGTTATTGTAAGATACATAGCACCCAACACTGTAAGCTGTTGGCTATTCTTCCTTCAGTTTATATATATTTGTTCATTGATAATTGTTAAACCAAGAAAGTATATATAGAAATCTCTACATATTTTTATAAGAGTAGTCAACATTTATAATTTAATTAAGTTTTTTAGAATAAAATTTTTTATAGTTGTAAAATTTATTTAGTTTTATTCTTTTATTCAATTTATTTTTCAGGATTTATATTTTTAATTAAAAAATTATATTTTAATTTACTTATTTTAATCAAGAAAATAAAATAAAATAAATCATAATTAAAAGTTTTAATTTTTAATTTTTAATTTTTTTATTTTTAAAGTTATATTTATATCAAATATCCACGCATTGCGTGGGTTACAAACTTGTGTTGTTATTAATGTTAATTATTATCTATCTATACTATCTATTATAATAAAGATACTTGGCTGTTGCCAGTGAAGACTTTATATTAAATAAACTACCTAACATGCCCTCCTACGGCAACTATTCCAACGCCCATCATTGTGACTGCGATAACTACCTAAGCAATCACCATTACCTCAGTCGTTGTAAATTTGCTCAAAATTCCCTACCTCCAATGTTTTTAACTTTATTTATTTTTATTTTTGTTTCATTAATTTTATGTTTTTTTTTCTATTATTTTAGTACTACATTTTTTTTTCATATTTACATACTCTTAATTTGATTTATTTATAACTTATTTACTATAAGTTAAAGAAAAATACTAATTAATTGCGTGTCATTCACTAATTATATCAAGAGGCTATTTTAATTAAGTTTAGCTTAGTCAAAGAAGCCTTATCTTAGATTTTAGCTGTCAATCCAATATTCACATTAATTTCAGGTTTATTTTTAAGATATATCTACAACGTTTGATAGTGTTATATGTCCTCAATATTAGTTCATAAACTAGGTACTACGTACCTAGGATGTACATATCATACTCAAAATGTCAAACAAACCAGTCACACTAAAGCTTGTCTCTGCTTCACTACATAGGAGATCAAAGAGTTTGTCCTGTTGAAATAAACATTGCTAAAATCCTTAAAATAAAAAGAAAGAAAAAATAGTTGCCGTTGTCCCTGTTTCTATATGTTTTCATTTTTGTTTCGTTTCCCAATCAAATGAAATCTTATTGGAACTGTTCTATCCGGTTCATGCTTCGGAATTATACCATTCATATCTAGGATATGATGAAATAAGATGAATTGAGATGATATTTTGTAAATACATAATTATCTTGAATATATTAACCATTTCTTTCTTTTCTAATCGCCCGGAAGGGACAAAAGAAACATTTTGTTGTTTCTTCAACAATTTCTGATTTCTAGTGGATCTCTCAGCATGATTCGAACCCAGAAAAAAGAATGAATTGATCTTGTAGGATTTTCAAGAAATTCTTCAATTTTTTTCTTGAAGCAGATGAATAATCATTTGCTTCTCACGTTCTGTGAATAACAGGGACATTGAGGATTTTACTAGAAAAATCAAAGAACCCATATAAGCTTCTGTTACCATCATTAATTTACAGTTTAATTAGTCAGCAAATGAAAACAGTATAAAGTTGCTTATGTCGGAATTATTAATTATCATTTACCAATTGTTATGTTTTCTATGTTCCTAATTTAGCCGTCTTTGAGAAAAACAAAAAAATCTTCTAGAATAAGTGAAACTCGAAATTCAGAGAAGTTCTAGAAAAGATTAATTGATTAAAGATTTTGAAAAAAATTACATGGAATTCATTTTCATGTCTCAAAAGTCTGGAGGCTTTTTTGTTTTTGGTAAATAATTAAAATGATGGGACTGCAGAAGAAAGAAAATTAATGAAAATGAAAAGAATCCAAACTGTACTGGTAATTGGAATTTGCATATCAATGACATCATTAATCGACATGTAGTTCAAGCTTTCCAATAAAACCCAGCAGAAAATTACAAAATGATTTTAACACTAGAATTCTGTGTCACTTGGGATAACTTTAGACTGACTCAGATTGCACATCAAAGCACTATTCGAGACAATATGTAAAAGTCCTTAATATTGTAGTAACTCTAATCATTAATCACTCGTTAACTATAGCTAATTAAAATCTCAATAAATATATCAATGTTATAGGCCTGTAGAGAGTAATTAATTAATTATTATTATTTTATTTTTTTGCAATAAAATTATAGATTTAGACCTTTTGTAAAGCGAAGTAGAACTGAATCGACACTATATATAATATCAAGAAAACTCATTGAGTCGAAAGGGCTGATCGGTGGCCAATTAAATACAAAATTAGTAATTGACTAAGGCATATTATTAATTAATCTAATGCATCATTGATTACAATTTACTAGGGAAACAAATATATTTTATCTAACAAATTAAACAGTGATTTTGCTGACCTCAAAACGCTTGGTGGTCAGTCTTTTATTTAGGCACCAAAAAGGGAAGTCAAGTTGATTTTCTCATGCATCAGAAACATCTAGAAAGCTTATTCTGAAAAAAAAAAAAAGAAAAAAGAAAAAAGAACATCTGGAATCTCTGAAGAATTTTTTGTATATACGACAAAATGAATTTTTTCCTTGTCGAACTTGGTGGGATCTTGCTCCTTAAGACCTTAAAGACATTTCAATTCTTCTGGAATTACTTGCAACTCAAATAACTATTAGTTAAAATAAGTTTAAAAAAAAGAAAAATAATAATAATGAAGGAAGATACAAATGTATATGTTAAAGAATAGTGCTTAAACGACTCCGGATAGGTATTCAAATTTATACTTAAATTGATGTGATAATACATTACATACCACATCATCTGAGAAAAAAAAAAAAAACTTTTTAATCACTGTACACCACATCAACATAAGTATCATTTTGAGTATTATTTTTGGATCTTAAAAACATTTCTATATGTTAAATTGTTCTGAACAAGTTCCAATACTTCAACACCTTCCGACCTGCTGACTTTCAGTACATCATTGAGAGAGTGACTACTCGATTGGAGGGGTGGAAGACAAAATTCTTGTCCTTTGCGGGTAGATTGGTTCTAGCTAAATCGGTGCTTAACTCTATTCCCATGTACATCATGCAGACTATGGTGTTACCAATAGGGGTGTGTAATACCATTGATAAATTAGTTCGACGTTTTCTATGGGGAGGGTCTAATGAGAAGCAGGGCGTCAACCTCATTAAGTGGGAAATCATCATCAAACCTATGGAGGACGGTGGTCTTGGCATTAAGAGTATGGCTTATATGAACTTGGCTCTTTTGGCCAAATTGGGATGGAGACTAATTACAAATAAGAATAGCTTTTGGGCCAGAGTTCTTTCCATGAAGTATCTGCATCGGGAAGCAACTATTGATAGGTTGCAGCCTAAGAATGGGGCTTCCAATGCGTGGCGGGGCATTGTTAAAGCCTCGCCTATTTTACGTAGCGGAGTGCGGGCTTTAGTTCGTAATGGTAAAGACACTCTTTTTTGGCTTGATACATGGGTAGGTGAGGTGGCCTTAATCAATACGAAAATGCGGGATTTGAGTTTGGTGGAGATGTATAGGCCTGTCTCAAGCTATTGGGTGAAGGGTTCAGGGTGGGACTGGAATGCTCTATCAGGTTTACTCCCTTTTGAGGTTGAAAATAAACTTGCTGTTGTGCTCTTATGGGATGAGGAGGAGGTTGCAGATGGCATATGTTGGGGCGCTTCTAAGAGTGGCATATTAACGGTGTCCTCTGCTTATACTATTTCTACTGGAACTCTTATGGGAGATCCTACTTCCCTTTGGAGGATGATTTGGAAGCTTAAAGTTCCTCAAAAATGCAAGACTTTTTTGTGGATGGTTGCGCATCGAAAGATCATGTGCAATGCTGAGCGGATGAAAAGGGGTTTCACCATGGCATCTGACTGTATTGAATGTGTGGGATGTATCGAGGATGTTGATCATATTTTTCGAAATTGCTCTAGAGCGGTGCAATTATGGAAGCGTCTATTGCAGCCAGTTGAGTATCATCTTCAGAGCAATTTGGATTTCCAAAGCTGGCTTGCTCATAATCTTGCTGGCGTTAACGATTGTAATGTTGACTATGACTGGGCTTCCTACTTTACAGTTGCCGTGTGGGCTCTTTGGAAATGGAGGAATGATTTAGCTTTTCGTAATCTTCGTTTTCACTTCGAGTATAGCATGGCTTGGCTTAAAGGGAAAGTGGCTGAAATCATTCATGCTTTTCGACCCAAAGTGGCGGTCCATGGTGCTGGACTGATAGAGAGGGTGAAGATGGTAGGCTGGTGTGCTCCCAACCATGGTTGGACTAAGCTTAATACTGATGGATGTCTTAAGAATACTTCATCGCGAGCAGGGGGTGGCGGTCTTCTCCGTGACTATCGTGGTATGTGGTTGAGGGGGTTTGTGGCTAATATTGGTTCTTGTACTGCAACTGAAGCTGAATTATGGGCTGCTGTTCATGGCTTACGTCTTGCTTGGGAGGAGGGCCATCGTTCTATAGTTTTCGAAACAGATTCGACTATGGTGGCTGGTTGGTTAAAAGGCAACAGTATGCCGCAGCTTAGCCTCTCCAACTTGGTAAATGAGTGTAGAAGACTCCTTCAGAGAGATTGGATAGTTCAAGTTGAGCACATTTACAGAGAAGGTAATAGAGCAGCAGACTATTTGGCTACTGAGGCTTTGAAGTTCAATCGGGGAGTGTGTATCCTGTCTTCCCCTCCCCGTGGGTTATTCAATATTTTGAGGGAAGATGCAGCTGGGGTTTCTTGGCCTAGGAGAGTTCGAGATGTAGTGTGCTAGTTGTTCTTGCTGGGTGTTCCCCCTCTTTACCTTTCCAAAAAAAAAATACTTCAACACCTTCCAGAGCTTTTTGTATGTTCAACTGTTCAAGTTATATTAATCGTGTCAACTTAGATTGGCTGCAGCCTCATTCATGTTTCCTGGAAAATTCCACTTTTTTTTTTCAAGGTGAATAAGTAGGTGAAAGCATATGTTCACACACAACCATTTTGATTTCAACCCAATTTAATTAAATAAACAAATTCTATAACATATAAATATCTAATTAATCGAGTGACCTTTATATTATAATTTTATTTATAATCAAAACGGCCCAATGAAAAAAACTTCTCTAGATATCAATTATAATATAATAATAAAAAGTGAACCAAAGTTCCATGCATGAACTTGACCTGCTCAAACAATATAATTTGGAGGTCATATATATGTAATTAATTCAATCCAAAATTTGAATCAAGTAATACCTCTTTGAAAAGCATGATATATAGTATAAAGATGTCCAAACTACACGATTGAAACTAATTAATTAATATAAGATTAATATACGTTCTTGTTGGTCCATTTTGGTCTCGTTTACTAGAATTTATATATTAATGAGACAACTACAATATTCACACGACATGCATGATGTGTCTTGTCAATATAGACTTGCCTAACATGATTACAAATTGATTTTCAAAGTAGTCTAAATGAAACAAATTAATTAAATATTATGCATCGTCCTAAGTGTCCAATTTGCTCTTCTAGAAGTTGTTTTGGGCACCATAAATAAAGGGTAATCTATACCCTTTCTTGCAAATGAAATAGATCAACAAAGTAAGCTAAGATCAAAGCGATTGATCATACATTTTCTTATGGAGATCATCAAGATTTTTGCAATATTTTTACTTCTTTCTACTCTTGCATGGCCAACTTCTTCTTCTTCTTCTTCTTCTTCAAGCTCCTCAACTCACGCCAACTTACTTGATTGCATTGCCCTCAATTCCAACAATCCGACCTCTCTCTTACACACCCCAAACACAACTTCTTACACTTCAATTCTTGAATCTTCATTACAAAACCTAAGATTCACCTCACCAACCTTTTCTAGACCTCAGTTCATAATCACTCCTACTCATGAATCCCAAGTCCAAGCTGCTGTTCTTTGCTCTAAAAAACATGGCTTAAAAATCAAAGTTCGTAGCGGCGGTCACGACTTCGAAGGCCTCTCATTCACATCAAATCATGATCCATTCCTCATGATTGATCTCGTCAATCTCAGAACCATCAATGTCAATATACAAGATAATACTGCATGGGTTCAAGCTGGTGCAACTCTGGGTGAAGTTTATTACAGAATTGCAGAAAAAAGTCCAATCCATGGCTTCCCGGCAGGTATGTGCCCTACTGTTGGGGCTGGTGGGCATATCAGTGGAGCAGGCTATGGTACCATGTTGAGGAAACACGGTGTCTCGGCCGACCACGTCATGGACGCCCGAATAATTGACGTGAATGGAAAGATCCTCGACAGAAAAGCCATGGGAGAAGATCTTTTTTGGGCCATTAGAGGGGGAGGAGCTGCTAGTTTTGGTGTAATTCTTGCATGGAAGATCAATCTAGTACAAGTTCCAGCCATTGTCACTGTTTCCACGATGGATAGAACAATAGAACAAGGTGCAACTGAACTTGTTCATAAGTGGCAATCCATTACAAGTAAGCTTCCTAATGAACTTTACCTTGGAGTTAGGCTTACTGTTGTTAATTCCACTAATAATGATCAGATCAAAAGAACTGTAGAATCTCGGTTTCTGGTCATGTTTCTTGGAAATTCTGAGAAATTACTGAAAATAATGGAAGAAAAATTCCCAGAACTTGGAATGAAGAAGGAGGATTGTAAAGAAGTGAGTTGGATTGAATCTGTACTTAGTTTTGCAGGATTACCAAATGTAACTTCATTAGAGGTTTTATTGAATAGAACTTCTATTCCAAAGGTGTCATTTAAAGGGAAATCTGATTTTGTGAAAACACCATTTTCAATTAATGGGTGGAAAGGGATTTGGAAGAGGATGCTTGAAGAAGAAGACCCAGAAATTCTGATGAGTCCTTGGGGTGGAAAAATGGATGAAATTTCAGAGCAAGAACTTCCACTTGCTCATAGAGCTGGGAACTTGTTTTTGATAAATTATATGAATTACTGGAATGAAGATGAAGGAGCAAAAGCATGTGAGAAGCATATAAGTTGGATAAGAGAGCTGTATGATTATATGGGTGCTTATGTTTCACATTCACCAAGAACTGCATTTCTCAATTTTAAAGATCTTGATTTGGGAAGAAATAATTACAGAAATGGAACTGTAAGTTATTCAGAAGCAAGAGTTTGGGGTGAGAAGTATTTCAAGGGGAATTTTGAGAGATTAGTGCAAGTGAAGAGCAAGGTTGATCGAGAGAATTTTTTCAGAAATGAACAAAGCATCCCAGCTATTCCATCCAAGATTGGAAGGAAAATGAGATTAATTAATTGATTAGCCTAGCCATGTTTTTGGTTCGAGAGATTAGTTAATTTTCTTGAAGTAATTCTTTATAACTTTTTTTTTTTTTTGTAATAATAGTACTGATGGAGACATTTGTTTTCGAGTATATTCTGCTACTATAGCTAGGAGATTTATATACATTTGTATAAAGATTGAGAGTCCCTTCAATCAAAGAGAATAAATAAATTTACTACTCTTTTATTACATGTACAATGATATTTTTTCACTTTTTATTACATATTTCATCCTTTCATTTTGTAAATATTTTGATACATACTTCTTAACATATATTTCCCTCTTCGCCTTGACTATTTTGATAAATAAAATAAAATAATTAATTATTTTAGAGGTACTTGAAAATTAGGATAAAAAATATATTATAAAGATACTTAACAAAACCTTTTTTTCAATTATATTGGACCGATTGCATGAATATGCTGTTTAACCAGCTTATAAAAAGGTGGGTCCCAAACAAAGGCCCACGCCAGGCCCAAATCGGAAAGAAATTCGGAAAAGCGGTGTTCCTACACCTCGGTTGACCGAGGTGTCGAGCTGGAGCAGAGGTGGCCATCTTTTTCAGAAACTGTTAGGAACAGTACTCCCAGGAAGTCGCCACGTCAGCAAGGAGACCACCTTCCGCCTAGGGACAGAATGCCAGTTGTCTTTACCTTGCGGGGATTATGTTATTGAATGAACTCACTATTATTTTTCTCAACTTTCAAAAATAAATATGCTTTACTTTTCTTCTAGAGTCTCACTTAATTTTCAAAAACCCTATTTGTAGACAAATTAGGAGTTTCAATTGAACCGACAGTTTGACTATTAGAAAGTATAATTTGGCCCTTCTTTCTTTCATTTTACCAAATGACCGAAAATACTAAAGGGTATGATCAATGGAAACAAATTCCTGTGTCATACGTCACACAGTGAAAATTGATTCCTTAAATGATAAATAATTAGTTAACAACGGAAAATTAACACAAAAATAAATAAAATAAATACTAATCATTATCCTACTGCTGTGTGAAATGTGACAGTGCTGGCGAGAGTGTTAGCTAACAAAGAGTCACAGGGTCACGCAATACACGTGATTTTATGTTGCTTTTTGTTAAGTATACACACATGCAAGTTGGTAACTGAGAACGTTGTTATGCTCCTGTCCTTCTTCTTCTTGATTTTTATCTCAAATTACATAGGCTTACGTACATAAAAGTTTACTTTGTTCTATTAAAAATTAAGTCGATATTTAAATAATTAAATAAAATAAATTGCTTTAATTAAAATTTTAAAAGCTTATTAATAAAATTTATATGTTGACGAACATATAGATACAAAGCACTACTAATAGCTTCCAAGGAGTTATAGAGATAAAGATGCGCATATAAACTTTACAAGAAAGCACGCAATTAAAGTCTCAAAATAAGAAGATAACGCGTTGACATTAAACAAGATTGATTTTTCTTAAGCAATGGGGCAATGATGATTTCGACCTCAAAAAAGATTTTTTATGTAATGCTTGGAACGCTTGGAAGATTTTTCTTTTTTTTTAAGAAAAAATAAATATAGGTGCCACCTCTCCCTCGTGAAAAATCTAATCCAAATCTAATCATTTACAGGATTAACTATACTTACTCGCATCCAACAGTCCCTCAAAACGGGCCTATAAGCAGACACTACAAGAACTTGCGTAAATCAGAGAAATTGAGTGCATCTGGTAGTTGTCCCGGTAATATCCCGACTCAAACTCTAGCATCTGTAAAATAAATTCGGCGCTCGAACCACTGAACCAATATGTGAATAGTCTACTGTCAAGGGAATTCAATGTCTTTTCAAGAATATTATCTACTTTTGTGGGCTATAAAGGTTCAAATAAAATGGAAGAGAAACATATACATTGTAAAGATCTATTATTCATACTGTTAGGCATTTTTTATGGAGACTTTTTCTTAATTTAGCTATATATACTTCAAGGTTTTTACCAAGCTTTGTTTGACTACAATCCATTGGTACCCTTAACTCTAAATTCAATGTTTGAGATATCTGGGCACATTGTGAGCTGCTCTTATTCAAACCAATTAAGATTCGTATATACGCAACCAAACTTTCAGGTCAAAGATTTTTTTATTTATTTTATTAAATGAAAAAATAACATAAAGATTTTATTTTATTTTTTATTTTTTTAAACACATATAAATATGGCGTAACCAATATCCAACCTATCCTATGGGGTATTTTATTCCTTAAAAACAAACTAATTTCTATATCAACAGTTAGACATAGTAATTTACATCATCAAGCTCACAATTAGCCACGTTACCTATTTAAGCTGCAGGAGACTTTCTTTCGAACTCTACCACATTGCCTGACGCCAAAGAAATAACATAAAGATTTAGAGTATGTAATGGTGGATTATGTTCAAAAGGTATTGCCTAAAATCACGCAGCGGTATAGTAATTTGAAGAAAAATGCTTTTATTTTATTAATTTATTTTACTTGTGTTTTGCAATAATTCAATCGTGAATGTTAATTATGATTAAGTGTAGAATATATAAATGAAAAATGAGGCATTGACCTTGATGCATCTCTAGTTTGAATTGTAATTTGCGTTGTCATAATTATTTCAAGTAGCCTTGATGACGACAAATTAATTCAATCCATTTTTATTTTATTTTTTAAATTACCTGAAAGAGCGTTTTGAAAAGAGGACGTAAAAGCAAAGGATGGCGTGATCTATAAAACTCTACGAGTTGGTGGATTTGGGTGAAGAAAGAAAATGAAGGTTTTGAGAAGTTCAAGTAAGTGGTTTTCATTGAGTTTTAGTAGCGAAGAAAATAAGAAGATGGATATTCTAAGCAAATAGTTTGGCAAATTAAATTAAAAATTTGAGACATTGTTGTCAAAGTCAACTTATAGTAATTTCAATTTTATATTTCGTGATGATTTTAAACTTGTTGAATTAATAGAAGGTGTCAAATTAATACCAATTTGAAGTGATTTTGGTCTTAATTTATGGTTTAGTTTTGTTGGGGGTACCAGCAAGGTTAAAGAAAGTTGCTTACATTGCTTAATTCGTAGCTCTTTGGCATATTTGGCGTGAACAAAATAATAGAGTTTTCAATAATAGAGCTTAGGAGTTGATTAAATTATGGGAGAACATCAAGTTCGTAGCCAGTTCTTGGGTTTATGCAGCTGTATTAGTTTAAGGTCCCTCACTCTCACGGGTATTAGATTAGAGTAGTTGTTTGCATTAGATTTAAAGGATGGTAATGTTGTGTTTTTTTTTGTGTGGAATTAGTGATTGAAGGTAAATTACCTTGCTCGGAATTTGTAAGTGACGTCTGGCACTCCTTAGTGGCTCTAATTTTCATTGTTATAATAAAGGTTACTCTTGTTTCTGCTAAAAAAAAATATAGTTAAGAGGGGCCTTGAGATTCACAATTTCAATTTTATATTTCTTTACAGTTGAATTATGAATCGGTTGGTGGAGACCACTTCATAAACTGCTACCGTTTCAAACAACATTTAAATTAAACAAAGGCCATTGAATTTTTTTAAAACAACAATGAAGAAAAAACATACACAACTAGTTGGAAATGAGATTTTTATGTAACTTCAATTAATAATCACATAAAGTATAAAATGCTTGAATGACATTTTTTAAGATTTAAATAAAATCATGTTGAATTTTTTATCTGAGATGGGTCTTTTCAACTAGTCTTTGTTTATTAGAAAATGATTTGGAAATTATTGATCGCCCAGTGCCCACTAGTAATAGTTAAAACCATCTTCACCTCTAAAGAAATTTGGCCATATACTTGCACTGAAAAAACTCTTTAAATATGCTTCACCTTAGTGCAATTAAGCATCCCTAGACTCCAATCACCACCATAGAACAAGTGAAGCCAAGTTGAGTTTTCTGTTGCAAACTTAAGAAAATAGGTAGAAAAAAGAGAGAGAATTATTTATGGAGAGTTTAAGATCTGTAATCCTCCCACTTCTTTCTGTTCTTTTCTTGACAAATGCAGCTTCTTCAAATACTTCAACTCATGAAAATTTCCTTGAGTGCCTGGCCTTAAATTCTGATTCAGAACTTCAAGTTTACACACCAAAAACTACTTCCTACACATCAATTCTTCTATCTTCCATACAAAACCTAAGATTCGCATCACCCACAACTCCAAAACCTCAGTTCATAATCACTCCTTCCCATGAATGCCAAGTTCAAGCATCAGTTTTTTGTGCCAAGAAACATGGCCTCCAAATCCGAGTCCGAAGCGGAGGCCACGATTTTGAAGGCCTCTCGTACACATCGGACGTTCCATTCCTCATGATCGACCTCGTTAATCTGGATAAGATTGAGGTCGATATAGACAATAATAGTGCATGGGTCCAAGCAGGCGCAACGCTTGGGCAAGTTTATTATAGAATAGCAGAGAAAAGTTCAGTTCATGGCTTTCCAGCAGGAATTTGCCCTACTGTTGGGGCGGGTGGGCATATAAGTGGAGCCGGCTTCGGTAACCTGATAAGGAAATATGGCGTGGCCGCAGACTATGTCGTGGACGCTATATTAGTGAACTCGAAAGGCGAGATTCTTGATAGAGAAACAATGGGAGAAGATCTGTTTTGGGCAATTCGAGGAGGCGGGGCTGCGAGTTTCGGGGTTATTCTTGCATGGAAGATCAATTTGGTTCCTGTCCCTACTACTGTGACCGTTTCCTTTGCTGCAAGAACCTTAGAACAAGGTGCAAATGAGCTTTTTCATAAGTGGCAGACCATTGCAAGTAATAAGGTTCCTGAAGAGGTTTATATTGCAGTTCGTGTCACTCTGGTGAATAATACAAGTATAGGAAGAGGAAGAACTGTGAAATTAACATTCCAAACCCTGTTTCTTGGGGATGTGAAGAAATTACTTCAGCTGATGGAAGAGTACTTTCCTGAACTGGGAATGAAGAAGGAGGAATGCCAAGAGATGAGTTGGATTGAATCGGTTGTTAATTATGCCGGTTTCCCGAATGGAACGCCGGCAGAAGTTTTGCTAAACAGAACTGTTGAATCCTTCAAGGTTACCTTTAAAGCGAAATCAGATTTCGTGAAGAACCCGATTCCAAAAATGGGTTTGGAAGGACTTTGGAATAGGTTACTAGAAGAAGAAGAACCCGAGATGATGATCGGGCCTTGGGGCGGAAGAATGAATGAGATATCGGAGGATGAAATTGCGTTCCCACATAGAGCCGGGAACTTGTATTTGATCAACTATGTAACTAACTGGAACGAAGGAGAGGAAGAAGAAGAACATATAAGTTGGATTAGAGATCTATATAGCTATATGGGTCCTTATGTTTGTCCAAGAACTGCATTTCTCAACTACAGGGATCTTGATTTGGGACAAAACAGTAATGGCACTGCAACTTTCTTGGAAGCAAAGGGCTGGGGTTACAAATACTATAAGAACAACTTTGAGAAATTAGTACAAGTGAAGAGCAAGGTTGATCCAGATAATTTCTTCATCAATGAACAAAGTATCCCATCTATGTACAGTCTCAAGCAATCTCAAAGGTAATTAAGTGATCATTTCACGGTTGGAAGCATAAGCTATTTTCTTATTGCACCTTGTTATTAATTATTTTCAGATGAATAAATATTTCAAGTTGAATCCCTTTTTACTTTGGTTTCTTCTTTTACATTTTTTTTTTATTTTCTGTGACATAATAAAAACTATTACAGACAAACTAGTGATATAAATCCTTTGACCCAGATTAATTAGTTGTTTCCTCATCGAGAAGCTGTCAAGAGCTTTAAATGATTTCCTCACAAATTGAGGGTATAAAATATATACTAAAAACGAGATGTTTCAACACTAGAAAGCAACTAGGTACTAACTTGAGACACTTGACATTAAATGCTATTAATATCAGCAACAGATTCAAGTCAACTTCATTCAAAATCCATGCCATCACTCTCAATGGATTTGGTAATACCAAGATAATATACTTTAAGAAGAACTGGATAAGTTTCACTTGGAAGATTAATTGGTTATTACAGAGCTACATATTGATTAAAGAATGCAAAAAGATAAACCGAAGTGAAAAAGTTTCAACAAAGTAAATGGGCAGCTATTACAACATGTCCCAAAGATAGTACTCTTAACGGTGCGTTCGGCAAGGGGAGAAGATTCGATAAGATTATTTTTTTTTTTTTTTTTTTTGCCATTATTCTTCGTTATCTTCTTCTTTTTCTTCTTTCTTTGTACAAAGAAATAAAAAAAAAAAAAATTGATTTTGTGATCGCAAAACCAGCAATTAGCAACCTGATTGTTTTTTTTAATGTAATTTAACTAAAAAAAATTTTAAAAATTTATTTAATTAATTTTTATTTTAATCTCATGTGTTGTACTAAAGACAAAATACACTATTTTTAGTCTAATTCAATCCAATTCAATTTAATCTCATAAAATTAATCTTATCCTATTTTGCACCCCTTAACGCTAGAAATCTTAAGATAAAAGGGAATAAGTTGCTTGTTTTACTTGTGAAGACAGTTTGTATACCTATTAATTTCAAACATTTTTAGCTGTACAAGTAGTCATACACCAATATAATTATAAATATCTCTGTAACTACCCAGTATTTATCATGCTAAAACAAGACCAAACATTTGATCCCTTCAAATGTTCTATTTTTAAATTCCCTTCATTTTAGTTTATTTTATTTTATTTTTAAAGTTTTCATGAAGTATTCTCCAACCCTTCGAATATAAGACTAGTACTCGTTCGAAATAAAAAAAAAATAATAAACCTCTCTTAATTAAAACACCTTTAAAAATTAAACTTAAAACTTTTATACAACTTTTAAGTCTGACTAACCACTCGTTTAGTTTTAAACTCCTTTTTCTCTCGGACCCAATTGTCCTTTAAATTTACTTTCCATTTTCTAAGCGACCCATTAATTTCTTCTTGTTACCATTACCGCCTACTGTCTCATTCTCGTGGTGTTACATAGGTTCACATTGAAGTAGAAACAAATTTAAAAAGGGCAGAGGATGCATAATGCTGTTGACCCTACCCCGTTCAAATAGCAAGCTTGAACTCTATTCAATTCACCAACTACCCTGCCCATCCAATTTTAAAAATCATAATAATCCAAATCTGATTGGCCACGTAAGGTTGAACAGTCTTGTAGTGAATAAGAACCATAGTCAAAATTCACCAACTTTGAATGACATATTTTAATAAATAAATAAATAAACTTTGAATAACGGCCAAATGTAGCAAGTAAGGACACGGGGAGTTGGCAAGTATTGGATTTTTTAAGGAATTAATATGTAATTCAGGTTTACAATGCGTAAGTGTTTGAGAAGAAAACAAAATAATAAACATTTTCCAACATAAGCACCTTCAATATCCAAACTCTAAAACTTCTATACAAAAACGTTTTCACTGAATCAACCACTCGTTAATAAAGATAAAGGGTGGATTGTGATTGGTTTTGGTCTCAAAATATAAGAGAAATCAAGAATGAATTACTATGTAAGTTAAAGGGTGGATTGTGATTGGTTTTGGTCTCAAAATATTAGAGAAATCAAGAATGAATTACTATGTGAAAGTTTTTGAGAAGAAAAATATAAACCTTTTCATTGATTAATGAAATCTGATTACAGGAATGAGTTCTATGTTGTAATCTCAAATTCTTAAAGAAAAGGAATTGCAAATATAGAAAAATAACGATCTTTATCTAAATCTGAAAAAACCAGAAAAATAAGATTATCTCTATCTAAATATGAATTTAAAATTTAAATTCAGATTTATTTTTGAAATTCCAATTAACCACTATTTGCCAGATTGCTAGTACTCAATAGATTTCCAACAGGATGCTTAACACAAAATTCTACATACTAACAAGTTTTAGAGTTTTCATTGAACCTGACTGAAGAACGTCATCCTACATTCACAATCAAGCTGTCGTGTATATATTGATAATATAAAATATTGCTTCTTTCACATCCGGAGAGTCACATGCCCAGATCCTGTAGTCAACACTTGAATGAAAATTAATAATAATAAAAAAATAAAGTTTTGTTCATCTGGGCCAACTCAACCACTTTGCCCAAAACCTATGAAATGAGAGAAAAAGAAAAGTAAAGAAAATGATATTATTTCAACCCTTAAAAGATGTACTGGCAAGACGAGCAAAAGGTCAAGATCAATAGATCAAACTTGAGATTTATGTAGTGTGAATTATGAGGATTATCAGTGCTAGATTTACGGCTGGTGTCAGTAGATTAACTCTGCTGAAAGTGGGTGGCTGAACTTTTCAAAAGCTGGAGAAAATTCTACGTCCACCACTTTTTAAGAGTCTAATGAAACAAAGAGTAGAGTCAACAAATTCTTTTCTGCCTATTAATATCAAGCTTCTGCAAGCTCTATCAGATCAGGAAAAAGAAAAAGAAAAACCTATAGAAGAAGAGATATGAGGACCTCAACCTGTTTTGCGCGTTCACTTCTTTTTGCAATTGCCTTCACAATATCCTCATGGGCAGATTCCTCGACTGCAACTCATGAGAACAACTTCCTAAATTGCCTTGCCCTCCATTCTGCTGAATCTCCTCCCCCTATCTACTCCCCAAAGTCTCCTTCCTATGCATCAATTCTACAATCTTCCTTACAAAATCTCAGATTTGCATCTCCCACCACCCGAAAACCCGAATTCATCATCACTCCCTCACATCAATCCCATGTCCAAGTGGCTGTAATTTGTTGTAGAAAACATGGCTTTCTAATCCGAGTCCGAAGCGGGGGTCATGATTTTGAAGGCCTCTCCTACACAGCAGAAGGTCCATTTATTATCATTGATCTAGTCAACCTTAGATCAATTGAAGTAAACATAGAAGAAAATAGTGCATGGGTTCAAGCTGGTGCAACAATTGGTGAACTTTATTACAGAATTGCAGAAAAAAGTCCAGTCCATGGATTCCCAGCAGGGATTTGCCCAACTGTTGGTGTTGGTGGGCACATTAGTGGAGCTGGGTTTGGAAATTTGCAGAGAAAATATGGAGTTTCAGCTGATCATGTCATCGATGCGCTATTAGTGAATGCAGAAGGAGAAATTCTAAACAGAGAACTAATGGGGGAAGATCTGTTTTGGGCCATTAGAGGAGGAGGAGGAGCTAGTTTTGGAATCATTCTATCTTGGAGAATTAAGTTAGTTCCTGTTCCACCTATTGTGACCGTTTCCACAGTGGAAAGAACCTTAGAGCAAGGTGGAACTACCCTTTTTCACAAGTGGCAGTTGATTACAGATAAGCTTCCTGAAGATGTTTACCTTGGATTCCATATAGCTGTTGTGAATACCAATAAAGAAGAAGGGGATAGAACTGTAAAAATTTCCTTCCATGTCATGTTTCTTGGTGGTGTTGAGAAACTACTGAAACTGATGGAAGATAACTTCCCCGAATTGGGTATGGTAAGAAATGACTGCATTGAGATGAGTTGGATTGAATCAACCATCTACTTTGCTGGGATGCCAAATGGAACATCTCTAGAAGCCTTACGTGATAGAACTTCCCAACCTAAGATCTTCTTCAAAGCAAAATCAGACTATATTACAACACCAATACCTATAACTGGGTTGGAAGGGCTCTGGAAAAGGTTACTGGAAGAAGACGCTCCTGAGATTATGGTTGGCCCACATGGTGGAAGGATGAATGAAATTTCAGAGCATGAAATTGCTTTCCCACATAGAGCAGGGAACATATATCTACTTAATTATATGGTTTCCTGGCAAGAAGAAGGTGTAGAAGAAGCTGAAAAGCACTTAAATTGGATTCGGGAACTCTACGATTACATGGGTCCTTACGTTTCCAATTCTCCAAGAACTGCATATTTCAATTTCAAGGATCT
This sequence comes from Paratinospora sagittata, assembly GCA_035771175.1. NCBI lineage: Eukaryota > Viridiplantae > Streptophyta > Magnoliopsida > Ranunculales > Menispermaceae > Paratinospora > Paratinospora sagittata. Next base: position 2,467,298 of record CM069605.1, read on the forward strand.
TGACTTGGGACAAAACAAGAATGATAATGAAAGCTATTCTGAAGCCAAGATTTGGGGTGAGAAGTACTTCAAGAGCAATTTCAGAACATTAGTATATGTGAAGAGCAAGGTTGATCCAGACAATTTCTTCAAGAATGAACAAAGCATTCCGGTTCTTCCATCTCTGGGCGAAAAGATTGGGGATCCAAGGTGCAATGCTTGGACATTAGCTAATGTTTATTCTGATTGTTTCTAAATTCATTGTAATCGAAATAGTATTGCAAACAAGAGCCATACAAATATGGCAAGTAGATATAAATTGGGTCTTTGTACCAGAGGATGTAGCCTTTTGATTCCTTTCTAATATATATTTTTCCACAAAAAAAAAAAAAAAAAAAAAAAGAGAAACTAGAAGGCAAAAACCTTTTGACATATACCTAGACATAATTCCTAGTCTATCTCTTCAGGATCTATCATGTAACTCATGTACCATGAGAAGAAATACCTAGAATACCCTAATTCTAACGAACCAAAGTATTTTCAGATCAAGAAATTGCAAAACCAGGGCCCATCTAACACATATCAAAGTAAACAACTATTCCAAAAATTCCAACATAATTCCCATCTGTCCAACTCTCATAGGGAATTTAATTGCCAGTGTGTGCAATTTTCGGTCCTTAATAAATCAACTCAAAATGCTGAAGAGCACTAAAACAACAAATACTGAAAACTTGTTATGTGGGCAAAAGGCAAAATCCATTATCTGCCACTAGAGAGAGATTCTTTACTTCAATATACAGGAGAATTCCTTATATGGGCAAAGGGCAAGATTGCAAACAGATGAATTTGGCTCAAACCCTAATTCTATGACCTTAGGAAGTTCAATTTTGAGTTAGCAAGAATCTTATTCATGAGCCCTAGGTGTGAGTATAAATTATGGAATCATAATTATAGTAGATGTCTAATTTAGTCTTAAGGTCACTAGGAGTACAGTTCTAAATATTGATGATACAGTTAAAATATAAAACCAACACACACACACATAAATAGTTGTGAAATCAAGTTTTCATTTTTTTTAGTTTAAGTAAAAATTAGAGGGAATGCCTGTTCAATCATATATATATTTTGTAACTAGAATTTATTGTTTGAGATAATTACATTTTTTGGACACATACTACGAGTCCATGAAAATGTTAGAGGCAGAAATAATTAAGAAAGATATAACTACTTGTAAATTAAACGGCAACTTGGCCCTAGATAAAGCGGAGTTAGATACATGAAGTCAGACTCCAAATAGTTTAAAAAAAAGCTCAGTTGAATTGTAGACACTTAAATTGTTCATAAATACTTTAGATGTAGCTATTTATTTTTACTCTCTATTATTATTATTTTTATTTTTATTTTAATAAATAACATGTGTTTGTATAAAATATTTGTTAGACAAGAATAATAATTTGTAAATTAATGCGCATCACACTAAGCTAAGCTCAAAGCTTCGATACTTTTGTTCCTTTATATTTTTAGACGAGCCACATATTTTTTTCTTTCTCTCTCTTTTTTTCTATAAATAAGATGTGTTAGTATAAAACATAAATGCAAAATTATATAAAATAAATAAATAAATAATTGACTCCAAATATAGAGTAAAAAAAAAAAACTTTTTTTCGCAGAACTCAGATAATATTTTAGATGAAAACAAGAAATTACCAAAAACAAGGAATCTTAGCTTCCACTTCCAGCACCACCGCTACATATCCCGGTAAGCAACACCGGAAATATACTCAGACCCCCCGTCGCCGCCGGCCCCGTTTCGGTCCGCGACGGCGGAAGAACTCTCCCGTCGGCAAACAACAACCGTCGATCACTCCCATTCCCCGGCGCCGGCACAATGCTTTCAAGCTCCGCCGCCGCACCGTAGAACTCTCCACCGCCGAACCTCCTCTCGACCTCGAGATACTCACCCAACGACGACGGCGCCGCCACGTCATCCCGACACAGCTTCCACCACCTCCGGCGCCTATCCGCCGTCGCCGGAGCCACCACCACCACTTTCTTCCTTCCTTTCCGGCTCTTCCGCCCTCCCCTTCCGACTTCGGCGCCGCCGCCACCACCACCTCCGGCGCCGGTAGCTCTGTTTTCCCGGCGTGACGAAACCCTAACTGAAATTGGCGGGAAATCTACGCCCATTAGGGTTCCTAGGGTTGTGCTTCTGTCGTGGAAGAAGGAGCCTGTGGACTGTAACAAAAAAATTGAGCGAATTAGAACCAAAATGAGTGAAATTAGTGTTAAAAGAAAAGGGGAAAAAGAGATTGGTGGAGAGATTGTGACCTCGGAATCGAAATCGGAGGAAGAAACAGAGGAAATGGTGGGAGATGAAGGAGGAACTAAAGCGTTCACTGGATCGAACATTGCTTCGTGTTTTAATGCACAGAAGAGTTGCTTCTCTTTTTGTCTGTTCTTGTTTCTGTTTGCATTTTGAATCGAGGAGATTGGGTTGCGAGCTGATGAAATGGGATTTTTGACAATTCTGCCCTTATGTTTTCAGAAAAAGAAAAAGGAAAAATGTTACTTGGCCAAAAAGAGCAAGAATTCCTGTACTCCGAGGGGTACGATAACTACATGACTCCCTCAGGTGATTGGTGTTTGTGTAGTTACATTCTACGGCTTTATTGGAGACCTTTTTTTTTTTTTAACTTTAAGTTGTATACAAGGAGATTGCAACTAACCAAGTAATATCGGATTAATTCGTTGGTTTGAAGAACGAACTATGAAGTATGATTAAGGATCTCATCAGGAGTTCGAACTCACCATCGTCTATTTCTGTTAGAAGATATATCATTGTCCCTACAAATCTTCAAATTTAAAAAGATTAATCATGCTTCAAAGGAAAAAAGAACATTTATCGGGTGTCAAAAAATTAATACCAAAAAAAAAAAAACTAACAAAATAAACTTATAAATTTACAACCTTATAAAAGATGACAGAGAGGTTAAACCAATATTGTCTTCTATCAATGAATTAAGTCTTTTTTTTCTACTACATACTTCACTTCAATTTATTAAAGACTAAGTAAACAATTATATTATTAGTTCTTCTTCTACTTTTATTATTATTATTGTTATTAATATAAATTACTAATTAATCATTTTTCTTAGCTTACACATTTAAAGTTCTTACCTATTTAAATTATCTTTTTTTATTTTTATTATTTTATTTCTAAGGTTATTAACGTACTAATTTTATGAAATAATTTATTTATTTATTATTATTATTATTATCATTATTTGCAGTTATACTCACTTTTAAAAATGACATAATATATTTTTTTTATGTCAAACAGCGTATAACATGTGGCTTTGACACTTCCAAAGCAAATAGTCTTTTAAGTGGTCGAGTGCATCAAAGATAAGGAATCCGAGGAGTACAGTAAAATCCCCTGACAAAACAAAATGACATCATTACCCTATATGCTCACTTCACTGTAAATATTCATCATCCAATATACCCTTCTTTTGAAGTAATATTCTCTGTGGTCACTTCTTTCTTTTTATTCTTCTGCAAAGTCTCTGTTTGGCCAAGTTGGTGGAAGAAGTTCTTTCTTATCTCTCTTTTATTTATTTATTATTTTAATTTTTTTGGTCCCATATATAGCAAAACTCGAATCTATCTAATTATCTGTTTGTCAGTGAGGTGAGGAGTCTATGTCTCACAACTTATAGCAAATTATTTTTTTGAGAAGCTTTTGATTTTGATTGATGAACTTTGATCTATTTAATGAAAGATAATGTTAGGCTTAATGGAATTTTCAGCTTGGGGTCCTCTGATTGGGTATGGATCAGACCCCGCACCATTAATCTCATATCACATTATTGACAATTTTGAATATAACATGTATATATATATATATATATATATACCATTACAGACGTAGAAAACGACTGAGACTTTTTTGTGAATAACTAGTATGGATTTAACAAAGGAGGAATAGTTTCAGAAACTTTACTGTCTTCAGGGATATGGGTTACTTCGATTAAATCATCAATTTTCGAAGCTTGCTTAATACATGACTCAGGAAGACTTGAAAAATTAAAAGAGGAAGATTTTAAAATCGGACTAGGGTCGGACGTAGAAGATGAAGGGGGACTATCACCAAAGGATTCCATGGATAGGTACAGACCTCTTTGTCTCACGTCGGCACTCTCTCTTTGGCCCGTCGAGACCCTGCCTGGGGGTTATCCAAGGGAGAAAATAGGTGAAAAATAGATTCCTCTGCTTCTATTAAAGACCAAAACCAATTTTCAAAATCTAAGTACTCGGTTAATCATCAACTTCAACTGTATCACATATATAACAGGCAAAACATAAGCGAAGTAATCCACAAAATAAGATAGCAAGAATAACCAAAACTATAATTAACCATAAAGGAAGATGACTCAAGAGAGACATGATTAAATTTGAGTCTGTGTTTTCAGAACAAGATTCACCTAATGATGACACTCTTTTTGTCTATCATGAACATTTCTCTGAAAATGATTCTATTTCTTCTCCTGATAATGATGATGATGATTATATCGGCATGTTTAAGCCATACCATCCACCTGCTATGGCTGTTTCCCATGTTATGCCTTATGCTGAGATTTCCGTGTTACCTACCAAATTTGATAATCCTATCAAGGTAATTGGTTATTTCGACACTGGTGCGTTTAAAAGTATGATGAATCCTCGCATCCTTCCGGATCATTTTTGGAAACCTCATACTGAATCATTCAAGGCTGCCAACAATGAGATTTTTCAGTCTCAACTTATTACTGCTCGAAAGATAGGTCTTAAATTCTTCCCTAATCTCATTATCTGGACTCATATACTTGGATGTGATCTTCCTGACAAAGATATATTATTTGGAATGGATCTTTATTCTAAATCCAAGCTACGAATTCTACCACATGGAATTTCTTATCAGAATCAAACTTTATATTATACAACTATTCCTAAGTTGTATACCATTCAGGATATTCCCCAGAATGTTACCACCTACCACGATAAGCTCAAGTCATGCTTCAGTGAATCACACCAGACTTTTGCTCATCCACATCCTCTATGGAAGAATTCTAAATTTTATGTCCACTTTCCATTCAAACTGAATGAAGATATCAATCCAACCAAGGCAATCCATCCTGGCATGCCTCCTGATGAGCTTGCCTTAGCCAGGAAAGAATGTGATGATCTCCTCTCCCAAGGTTTGATTGAACATACTACTTCAGATTGGGCTTGTCAAGCCTTCTACGTCAATAAACGAGCTGAACTTACACGAGGAAAGAAACGTTTTGTGATCAATTACAAACCGTTAAACGTCTTTCTTAAAGATGATAAATTTCCTCTTCCAAAGATCTCCTCCCAACTTACCTTACTTTCAGGATCTACCATTTACAGTAAATTTGATCTGAAAGCAGGATTTTGGCAATTAGGTATTCATCCGGATGATCGCTCTAAAACAGCTTTCTGCATACCGAATGCTCATTACCAATGGACTGTTATGCCTTTTGGTCTCAAGGTTGCCCCTTCATTATTCCAGAAAGCCATGACTCGCATCTATGCTCCTATCTTATCAACAGCTCTCATCTATATTGACGACATCTTACTCTTCTCAACGACTGAAGCTGCTCATCACCAGCTTATATCTCAGTTCTTAGATCTCACTCATCAGCATGGTATCATGTTCTCCGAGAAGAAGAGTATATTGTGTACATCCGAAATTGATTTCCTTGGAATGAAGTTCTTTAATGGTGTCTATCAGCCTGGTTCTCATATTGCTGTAGAATTACTCCAATTCCCTGACACTCATCTGACAGTTAAACAACTTCAGCAATTTCTCGGTATTATCAATTATCTACGGATGTTTATACCTCACATCACTAGATACACATCAGTATTATCTTCCCTCTTGAAGAAAAAGCCACCTCCGTGGCAAGACATTCATACTGATGCTGTTCAATGTCTTAAAAAGATTTGCCAGAATCCACCCCCATTGGTTATCCCGAGTACAGGCTCTCTTATCTTACAAACTGATGCGTCTGATTATTATTGGGGTGCTGTACTTCTTGAACGCAAAGATTCCACTGATTCTATTTGTGGATATCACAGTGGAAAATTTTCTGAGTCAGAACTCCATTACCATATCACTATCAAAGAAGTACTTGCTGTCAAATATGGTATTATGAAGTTCGCCTTCTTCTTACGGCCTGCTCCATTTGAAATACAAATGGACAATTCCTCATTTCCTAAAATGTTGGAATTCCGAAACAAGATGGTTCCCTCCGCTCAACTTCTTCGTCTCCAGGAATGGTTTACTCAATTCCAATTTACAGTCCGGCATATTCCAGGAACTAAGAATGTGTTAGCTGATTTTCTCTCCAGGCCTCTGCAGAAACCTACTACTCAACAGGTTTCCTTATTCCATAATGGGCTTACCTTCCCCTTACTAATCCAGCCCAATACTATTCCCAAAACAAGGCCTCTCCAATTAATTCATGCCTATGGTATTTTCCCTTTAATTGGAGCCATATTTCCTCCTGATTTACCCAGGCCTATAACTGCTCATACTGTCCATACTTTTGCTCAACAACATTTGTTTGAGTATGCCCATAACTATTTCATGGACTATCCCGCACATCTATACCAACAACCTCAGGCTTTCAATCAGATTAAACCTTACTTATTTCTTTTTCACCTTCGGCCTGACATATCTAATAAGTTTTATTGGTATTTATGGTGTATTTCATGTTTATACAAAATAGCAGTAACATTTGTACCCTCTGAGTTACAACAGTACTTTCAGTTACATAGTACAACTACAACTCGTCTAGACTGGTGCTTAGATCTATTTGCTCCACGTCACACTTGGCAACGACACATTACTGAAATCTGCCAACTACAGCCTCTCCGCCTTCATGCTATATATATCGGCTACCAGCCCTTCTCAGATTCATCTCAAGGAATTGTTGCAGAACATTATCTTCAAGAGTTCCAGACTTACTCTTGTCATTTGACAGAAGCAATCTTTTCAGGAGTCCGAAGATTTTTAGAAGAAATTAATGGTTCTTCTCCTCCAAATTCTCATACTCATATCGGTCCTCATGAATTTATTCCTTCTGAGTCCTTAGATGAATTAATACAGAGTCAAGCTCCGTGGCATATTGAAGCTCCTCTTCCACAATTCAGAGATCCTCCAGAAAGATCTCCCAGTCCTTCTCCTCTCAGACGACGTCTAAGTACTCTCAGTCATTCTCCACCGGTTTATGAAGATCTCTATGACAACCAGCAACAACAAGACATAGAGTATCATAATCAAGTTCTTCCACACTTCAACGATCCTCCAAGCCAACCCAGAAGATCTGTAAGTGATCCACCTCTTTCTTATGAAGAAATAGTCGAATGCCAGAAAGCTCAAGATTTTGAAGACAATGCCCGTATTGCCTTAGGTCTCCTACCTCCTCCTCCTATCGACCACCATGAAGACTGGCTCGATAACTTTGACACAGGTGACCCTGATGTAGATATGGAAACCCAGTGTGACACTTCACCATGAACATCCATCTGTTTTCCCGATATCTAACTGCCTACCTTGCCAACAACACCAACAGTTTCAACAGAGATCGCATACTCACTGCTTACATGGACAACAACCCACATAATCAATTTCCCCGTCTCCGACGAGAACTCGCTCTCCTCAGACTTCGACGATTCCATGATTCCCGACGAATCATCCAACGCCTCAACAATATTGATCTCTCTGAATCTTCTCCTGCAACAAGATTAACAGTACTCTCAAGAATCCACCGTGCTCATCGCATGATTGAAAGACAGATACAACCTTACATCTCTGACCTCACTGATGACATCAACATCGCCCAGCAATCATCTCCACCAGCTCAGCCAGATTCTTCCTCATCTGCTAGCTCATCTTCACATGCAGTGGTCCCTACTCATGTCCCCCACTCACCGCCAAAGGACAAATCAACATGATAAGTCCACTTTATGTACAGTAAAGCATCTTTGCTTTATGGCTTGTCTACTTTTATGAGTGCTTGCTTTCCAGCTCGATTACACGTGATCTTATCTTCAGCCAGCCTAAAGACTAACAGCTGTCCCGGATTTGAAGTCTTCTGAAGTCCGCGGATTTGAAGATGTTTGGAGTCCGTGTTTGTCTATAAATAAGAGTTGTAATTTCATTTGTAATCATCGAGTCTTCTAGTTTTGTATCCAGTCTGTTAATGTTATGTTTAACATTAATCTTCTCAGCTTTGTCTACTTTTAACTTTGCTTGTATACTGTAAGATAGTCCTGTAACACTTAGTGTGTTGTGTGCCTTATAGGTGTTTAAAGTCCTAGCACGTCTGTAATGGTATCAGAGCCACCTTTCTGCACTAAGTGTTACAGGACTATCTTACAGTATACAAGCAAAGTTAAAAGTAGACAAAGCTGAGAAGATTAATGTTAAACATAACATTAACAGACTGGATACAAAACTAGAAGACTCGATATCTTGATCATCTTGAAGAGAATAGGAGTGTTGAATCTGTTGAATAAGATGTTGGCCTTTCTTATTCTTGTCAGGACATTGTTTAGCAAAATGACCAGGCTTTTTGCATAGATAACACCGAGTAGTGGAAGAAGGAGTAGTACGACGCTTAAAGTAGCGAAGATGACGTTTGTTCTTCCATTTCTGTCGTTTAGCAAACTTGGAAAACTTCTGAGGATTCTTTTTATGGAATTTCCATAATTTGGGGGATTTCTTCTTTTTGTGAGGAGAGCAGTGACAATTGGATTTACATCCAATTTCAAGATATTTCTTGTCACAGACAGTCTCAGTCGTTTTCTACGTCTGTTAAAAAATTAATTAGTCGTAAGAGTCCTCCTATTAAGGAATATATCCAAAGCACTGCACTTACCCACTGTACACTTGAGGCAACCCAGCAAGAACAATATGTTACCCTTGAGTTTGAACCTTCATTCATCCGTCACTGGTTAACTCATGGATATACCCATATCCATATGGGTGCTATTCGTCTTGTTCTATCTTATCATGGTCGCGGAGACCTACCCATGTCTGCACGTATCGCCTTGCTCGATACAAATCTTCTGTCTTATGAACATGCTTGTATAGGAACTGTCATAACTACTCTTAGTCATGGATCTATGATCTTTACAATTACTCCAGATTTCAATGTCTGTTTGTCAGATCCTACCCTACCTACTCGGTTTAAGGTTCAGATCCAATTCTCTGGTGTTCAACATCGAAAGGATAGTATTATCGCAACTCTACACCATCAGATGGCTTTTCGCCTTCAAGATCATGCTATCCACCTCCGAACACAGAAACCTACCGGTACTATCATGGCCTTTGTTCATGATAATGATGTTCCTACTCTTATACAGATTCCCAAGCAGATTCCACAAAAAGAACTTCTTGAAATTATGCCACTAACATGGTTCACCAATTATGAGCATTTCCTCAAACGCTCTGAACCTGTTACGAGTACACTTTGCCCTCTCATGAAGAAGCAAGCTGATGGTGCTGTCAAAATTACTTTTGGATCTCTCAAGCAATCCACTGAAAGTCTACCTGTTCATCACTCTATGATGATTGAGCCAATTATCTTTGGATCTCTGCCAGCTAAGTTGCATATCTCTCAATCCTTGAAGATTCAACCTATTTCTACTCATGAACGTGGCATATTGAAGCTCCTCTTCCACAATTCAGAGATCCTCCAGAAAGATCTCCCAGTCCTTCTCCTCTCAGACGACGTCTAAGTACTCTCAGTCATTCTCCACCGGTTTATGAAGATCTCTATGACAACCAGCAACAACAAGACATAGAGTATCACAATCAAGTTCTTCCACACTTCAACGATCCTCCAAGCCAACCCAGAAGATCTGTAAGTGATCCACCTCTTTCTTATGAAGAAATAGTCGAATGCCAGAAAGCTCAAGATTTTGAAGACAATGCCCGTATTGCCTTAGGTCTCCTACCTCCTCCTCCTATCGACCACCATGAAGACTGGCTCGATAACTTTGACACAGGTGACCCTGATGTAGATATGGAAACCCAGTGTGACACTTTACCATGAACATCCATCTGTTTTCCCGATATCTAACTGCCTACCTTGCCAACAACACCAACAGTTTCAACAGAGATCGCATACTCACTGCTTACATGGACAACAACCCACATAATCAATTTCCCCGTCTCCGACGAGAACTCGCTCTCCTCAGACTTCGACGATTCCATGATTCCCGACGAATCATCCAACGCCTCAACAATATTGATCTCTCTGAATCTTCTCCTGCAACAAGATTAACAGTACTCTCAAGAATCCACCGTGCTCATCGCATGATTGAAAGACAGATACAACCTTACATCTCTGACCTCACTGATGACATCAACATCGCCCAGCAATCATCTCCACCAGCTCAGCCAGATTCTTCCTCATCTGCTAGCTCATCTTCACATGCAGTGGTCCCTACTCATGTCCCCCACTCACCGCCAAAGGACAAATCAACATGATAAGTCCACTTTATGTACAGTAAAGCATCTTTGCTTTATGGCTTGTCTACTTTTATGAGTGCTTGCTTTCCAGCTCGATTACACGTGATCTTATCTTCAGCCAGCCTAAAGACTAACAGCTGTCCCGGATTTGAAGTCTTTGGATTGATATCTTCATTCAGTTTGAATGGAAAGTGGACATAAAATTTAGAATTCTTCCATAGAGGATGTGGATGAGCAAAAGTCTGGTGTGATTCACTGAAGCATGACTTGAGCTTATCGTGGTAGGTGGTAACATTCTGGGGAATATCCTGAATGGTATACAACTTAGGAATAGTTGTATAATATAAAGTTTGATTCTGATAAGAAATTCCATGTGGTAGAATTCGTAGCTTGGATTTAGAATAAAGATCCATTCCAAATAATATATCTTTGTCAGGAAGATCACATCCAAGTATATGAGTCCAGATAATGAGATTAGGGAAGAATTTAAGACCTATCTTTCGAGCAGTAATAAGTTGAGACTGAAAAATCTCATTGTTGGCAGCCTTGAATGATTCAGTATGAGGTTTCCAAAAATGATCCGGAAGGATGCGAGGATTCATCATACTTTTAAACGCACCAGTGTCGAAATAACCAATTACCTTGATAGGATTATCAAATTTGGTAGGTAACACGGAAATCTCAGCATAAGGCATAACATGGGAAACAGCCATAGCAGGTGGATGGTATGGCTTAATCATGCCGATATAATCATCATCATCATTATCAGGAGAAGAAATAGAATCATTTTCAGAGAAATCTTCATGATAGACAAAAAGAGTGTCATCATTAGGTGAATCTTGTTCTGAAAACACAGACTCAATATCTTGATCATCTTGAAGAGAATAGGAGTGTTGAATCTGTTGAATAAGATGTTGGCCTTTCTTATTCTTGTCAGGACATTGTTTAGCAAAATGACCAGGCTTTTTGCATAGATAACACCGAGTAGTGGAAGAAGGAGTAGTACGACGCTTAAAGTAGCGAAGATGACGTTTGTTCTTCCATTTCTGTCGTTTAGCAAACTTGGAAAACTTCTGAGGATTCTTTTTATGGAATTTCCATAATTTGGGGGATTTCTTCTTTTTGTGAGGAGAGCAGTGACAATTGGATTTACATCCAATTTCAAGATATTTCTTGTCACAGACATTTGAGGTATAGAAAGTAGACGTCTGAGCATCAGAAATCAGCTTGCGTAATTCACAATTTCGTTCAATTGCTTCAAGGAGTTGCTGGAATATTTCAGCAAGAGATAATTGATCCAAAGGTCGGCCAAAAGCTTTGAGTAGGCGATTTAACTCAGGATGAGTTTCCTTTGGAAGTGAAGCAATAAAGGTATGTTTCAGATCTGTCTTATCATATCCGCCAAGGAGATGATAGCGCTGAAGCATCCGAGAATAATGGCGATAAAGATCTTTCTTACGGAGAGAACAACACTTCATAGTGAAATATTCTTGTTTGTATTTTTTCTCTAGTATAGCAGTATCACCAATAAATTCACGAACAAGGACATTATAAAAATCTGGAAGAGAGATCTGAGTGAGTTGAAGCATTCTGTATTCTCCAAGAGAGGAGAACCAATCACGAATAAATCCAGTACATCGAGAGATAAAGTCCTGGTATCATGCTCTCCGAGAAGAAGAGTATATTGTGTACATCCGAAATTGATTTCCTTGGAATGAAGTTCTATAATGGTGTCTATCAGCCTGGTTCTCATATTGCTGTAGAATTACTCCAATTCCCTGACACTCATCTGACAGTTAAACAACTTCAGCAATTTCTCGGTATTATCAATTATCTACGGATGTTTATACCTCACATCACTAGATACACATCAGTATTATCTTCCCTCTTGAAGAAAAAGCCACCTCCGTGGCAAGACATTCATACTGATGCTGTTCAATGTCTTAAAAAGATTTGCCAGAATCCACCCCCATTGGTTATCCCGAGTACAGGCTCTCTTATCTTACAAACTGATGCGTCTGATTATTATTGGGGTGCTGTACTTCTTGAACGCAAAGATTCCACTGATTCTATTTGTGGATATCACAGTGGCAAATTTTCTGAGTCAGAACTCCATTACCATATCACTATCAAAGAAGTACTTGCTGTCAAATATGGTATTATGAAGTTCGCCTTCTTCTTACGGCCTGCTCAATTTGAAATACAAATGGACAATTCCTCATTTCCTAAAATGTTGGAATTCCGAAACAAGATGGTTCCCTCCGCTCAACTTCTTCGTCTCCAGGAATGGTTTACTCAATTCCAATTTACAGTCCGGCATATTCCAGGAACTAAGAATGTGTTAGCTGATTTTCTCTCCAGGCCTCTGCAGAAACCTACTACTCAACAGGTTTCCTTATTCCATAATGGGCTTACCTTCCCCTTACTAATCCAGCCCAATACTATTCCCAAAACAAGGCCTCTCCAATTAATTCATGCCCATGGTATTTTCCCTTTAATTGGAGCCATATTTCCTCCTGATTTACCCAGGCCTATAACTGCTCATACTGTCCATACTTTTGCTCAACAACATTTGTTTGAGTATGCCCATAACTATTTCATGGACTATCTCGCACATCTATACCAACAACCTCAGGCTTTCAATCAGATTAAACCTTACTTATTTCTTTTTCACCTTCGGCCTGACATATCTAATAAGTTTTATTGGTATTTATGGTGTATTTCATGTTTATACAAAATAGCAGTAACATTTGTACCCTCTGAGTTACAACAGTACTTTCAGTTACATAGTACAACTACAACTCGTCTAGACTGGTGCTTAGATCTATTTGCTCCACGTCACACTTGGCAACGACACATTACTGAAATCTGCCAACTACAGCCTCTCCGCCTTCATGCTATATATATCGGCTACCAGCCCTTCTCAGATTCATCTCAAGGAATTGTTGCAGAACATTATCTTCAAGAGTTCCAGACTTACTCTTGTCATTTGACAGAAGCAATCTTTTCAGGAGTCCGAAGATTTTTAGAAGAAATTAATGGTTCTTCTCCTCCAAATTCTCATACTCATATCGGTCCTCATGAATTTATTCCTTCTGAGTCCTTAGATGAATTAATACAGAGTCAAGCTCCGTGGCATATTGAAGCTCCTCTTCCACAATTCAGAGATCCTCCAGAAAGATCTCCCAGTCCTTCTCCTCTCAGACGACGTCTAAGTACTCTCAGTCATTCTCCACCGGTTTATGAAGATCTCTATGACAACCAGCAACAACAAGACATAGAGTATCATAATCAAGTTCTTCCACACTTCAACGATCCTCCAAGCCAACCCAGAAGATCTGTAAGTGATCCACCTCTTTCTTATGAAGAAATAGTCGAATGCCAGAAAGCTCAAGATTTTGAAGACAATGCCCGTATTGCCTTAGGTCTCCTACCTCCTCCTCCTATCGACCACCATGAAGACTGGCTCGATAACTTTGACACAGGTGACCCTGATGTAGATATGGAAACCCAGTGTGACACTTCACCATGAACATCCATCTGTTTTCCCGATATCTAACTGCCTACCTTGCCAACAACACCAACAGTTTCAACAGAGATCGCATACTCACTGCTTACATGGACAACAACCCACATAATCAATTTCCCCGTCTCCGACGAGAACTCGCTCTCCTCAGACTTCGACGATTCCATGATTCCCGACGAATCATCCAACGCCTCAACAATATTGATCTCTCTGAATCTTCTCCTGCAACAAGATTAACAGTACTCTCAAGAATCCACCGTGCTCATCGCATGATTGAAAGACAGATACAACCTTACATCTCTGACCTCACTGATGACATCAACATCGCCCAGCAATCATCTCCACCAGCTCAGCCAGATTCTTCCTCATCTGCTAGCTCATCTTCACATGCAGTGGTCCCTACTCATGTCCCCCACTCACCGCCAAAGGACAAATCAACATGATAAGTCCACTTTATGTACAGTAAAGCATCTTTGCTTTATGGCTTGTCTACTTTTATGAGTGCTTGCTTTCCAGCTCGATTACACGTGATCTTATCTTCAGCCAGCCTAAAGACTAACAGCTGTCCCGGATTTGAAGTCTTCTGAAGTCCGCGGATTTGAAGATGTTTGGAGTCCGTGTTTGTCTATAAATAAGAGTTGTAATTTCATTTGTAATCATCGAGTCTTTAATCTTCTCAGCTTTGTCTACTTTTAACTTTGCTTGTATACTGTAAGATAGTCCTGTAACACTTAGTGTGTTGTGTGTGTACAGTGGGTAAGTGCAGTGCTTTGGATATATTCCTTAATAGGAGGACTCTTACGACTAATTAATTTTTTAACAGACGTAGAAAACGACTGAGACTTTTTTGTGAATAACCAGTATGGATTTAACAAAGGAGGAATAGTTTCAGAAACTTTACTGTCTTCAGGGATATGGGTTACTTCGATTAAATCATCAATTTTCGAAGCTTGCTTAATACATGACTCAGGAAGACTTGAAAAATTAAAAGAGGAAGATTTTAAAATCGGACTAGGGTCGGACGTAGAAGATGAAGGGGGACTATCACCAAAGGATTCCATGGATAGGTACAGACCTCTTTGTCTCACGTCGGCACTCTCTCTTTGGCCCGTCGAGACCCTGCCTGGGGGTTATCCAAGGGAGAAAACAGGTGAAAAATAGATTCCTCTGCTTCTATTAAAGACCAAAACCAATTTTCAAAATCTAAGTACTCGGTTAATCATCAACTTCAACTGTATCACATATATAACAGGCAAAACATAAGCGAAGTAATCCACAAAATAAGATAGCAAGAATAACCAAAACTATAATTAACCATAAAGGAAGATGACTCAAGAGAGACATGATTAAATTTGAAGAAGATGGTCTAGAATGATAAGCAGACTGCGTATAACCATAAGCATACCAACAAGAATAAGACATATGACTAGAAAACTATACGGATCGATAGGCACGAAGAACCAAAACAAACTTTACATTAATACCAGGTGCAGAAAGGTGGCTCTAATGGTATCAGAGCCACCTTTCTGCACCTGGTATTAATGTAATGGTATCAGAGCCACCTTTCTGCACCTGGTATTAATGTAAAGTTTGTTTTGGTTCTTCGTGCCTATCGATCCGTATAGTTTTCTAGTCATCTGTCTTATTCTTGTTGGTATGCTTATGGTTATAGGCAGTCTGCTTATCATTCTAGACCATCTTCTTCAAATTTAATCATGTCTCTCTTGAGTCATCTTCCTTTATGGTTAATTATAGTTTTGGTTATTCTTGCTATCTTATTTTGTGGATTACTTCGCTTATGTTTTGCCTGTTATATATGTGATACAGTTAAAGTTGATGATTAACCGAGTACTTAGATTTTGAAAATTGGTTTTGGTCTTTAATAGAAGCAGAGGAATCTATTTTTCACCTGTTTTCTCCCTTGGATAACCCCCAGGCAGAGTCTCGACGGGCCAAAGAGAGAGTGCCGACGTGAGACAAAGAGGTCTGTACCTATCCATGGAATCCTTTGGTGATAGTCCCCCTTCATCTTCTACGTCCGACCCTAGTCCGATTTTAAAATCGTCCTCTTTTAATTTTTCAAGTCTTCCTGAGTCATGTATTAAGCAAGCTTCGAAAATTGATGATTTAATCGAAGTAACCCATATCCCTGAAGACAGTAAAGTTTCTGAAACTATTCCTCCTTTGTTAAATCCATACTGGTTATTCACAAAAAAGTCTCAGTCGTTTTCTACGTCTGTTAAAAAATTAATTAGTCGTAAGAGTCCTCCTATTAAGGAATATATCCAAAGCACTGCACTTACCCACTGTACACTTGAGGCAACCCAGCAAGAACAATATGTTACCCTTGAGTTTGAACCTTCATTCATCCGTCACTGGTTAACTCATGGATATACCCATATCCATATGGGTGCTATTCGTCTTGTTCTATCTTATCATGGTCGCGGAGACCTACCCATGTCTGCACGTATCGCCTTGCTCGATACTGGCCAAGATAAGGGTATTCAACAAGACAGAATTACGATCATTCTTTGGTACAGGTGGAGGTAAGAATGAATAAGACGACTGAGAAGGTTGTGAGGGGAATGATGATCTAATAAGAGACATAGGATAAGCTTCAGGGAACACCGGCGGTGTTGGTGGTTGGAATCTTTGGAGATCAGTTATGACATAAGATAATTGTTCTTTAAGTTGTCTGATCTCGTGTTCAGCAGCATCAAAACTAGGACCAGTGATATTATTCTGGATATAATAGCGAAGGAGAGTATCCAATTCTTGAATCTTCGTCTGAAGTTCAGTATAATATTTTTGACTGATAGCAGCTTGGATATCGGTATTTTGAACAAGACTGGTCGTGGTTGTAGTGAGATTAGTAAGATGCTGATCAATCTGTTAAAGATAACCATTCTGGACAATAGCATTTTTTGTTTGCCAATTTAATACTTCTTCAGCAGATGATAACGGCTTGGGAGTTCCATCGGAGCGTATCTCATTGAGAGGGACAAATGGTTTAGCCGTAGTTTGATGAGTGGGATCGGTCACTCTTTGGAGATGAGGAAAATCCTGATCATAAGAACCACCAGTCATTCCCTTCTCTACACCACCTGTTGTTTCCTACTCACAACCTGGTCAAACACCAACTACTCCACGACCTCGTGGACCAAGGCCTGTTTTTAGTGATAAAGGCAAAGCTCCTATGCCTTTCACACCTTCTTATACCTCAGTTGTCCAAACCACACCTATAGTACCACCTACTATAGACCCTTTTCAGCCGCCTCAGACTCATCCTCCTCCGAGTCATCCTATTATACCTTATGATGATCTCCATAATGTTGACCCTATTACTGATCTTGATCGATTCGAATCCCTCTCTTTGGGATCTTCCAATTCTGACTCAGATAATCAAACAGATGTTTCTTCAGATCCAGCAATCTCTGACATATCTGAAACTTATCTGATGGATATATCTGCACTCAATCAGATTCATATGGCTGATGATCCTTCTTCATCTCAAACTCAACCCCCAGCTTATGATGAAGAAATGGATATGCATGATCCAGCTAATCAACCTCCAGCACAAGATCAGGCTACTAATCCTCAGCAATTTTTCAGTCGCAATGGCAATGGTCCTTGGTTTTCTCTGGATGATGTCCCTTATGAACAATGGCGTTCTAAACTTATATCTTGGGCAGCATGGATGTCTAACCAGATTATTGCTGAACGAACATCAAATGCAGTTATTTCTGACTTTATCTCTCGATGTACTGGATTTATTCGTGATTGGTTCTTCTCTCTTGGAGAATACAGAATGCTTCAACTCACTCAGATCTCTCTTCCAGATTTTTATAATGTCCTTGTTCGTGAATTTATTGGTGATACTGCTATACTGGAGAAAAAATACAAACAAGAATATTTCACTATGAAGTGTTGTTCTCTCCGTAAGAAAGATCTTTATCGCCATTATTCTCGGATGCTTCAGCGCTATCATCTCCTTGGCGGATATGATAAGACAGATCTGAAACATACCTTTATTGCTTCACTTCCAAAGGAAACTCATCCTGAGTTAAATCGCCTACTCAAAGCTCTTGGCCGACCTTTGGATCAATTATCTCTTGCTGAAATATTCCAGCAACTCCTTGAAGCAATTGAACGAAATTGTGAATTACGCAAGCTGATTTCTGATGCTCAGACGTCTACTTTCTATACCTCAAATGTCTGTGACAAGAAATATCTTGAAATTGGATGTAAATCCAATTGTCACTGCTCTCCTCACAAAAAGAAGAAATCCCCCAAATTATGGAAATTCCATAAAAAGAATCCTCAGAAGTTTTCCAAGTTTGCTAAACGACAGAAATGGAAGAACAAACGTCATCTTCGCTACTTTAAGCGTCGTACTACTCCTTCTTCCACTACTCGGTGTTATCTATGCAAAAAGCCTGGTCATTTTGCTAAACAATGTCCTGACAAGAATAAGAAAGGCCAACATCTTATTCAACAGATTCAACACTCCTATTCTCTTCAAGATGATCAAGATATTGAGTCTGTGTTTTCAGAACAAGATTCACCTAATGATGACACTCTTTTTGTCTATCATGAAGATTTCTCTGAAAATGATTCTATTTCTTCTCCTGATAATGATGATGATGATTATATCGGCATGATTAAGCCATACCATCCACCTGCTATGGCTGTTTCCCATGTTATGCCTTATGCTGAGATTTCCGTGTTACCTACCAAATTTGATAATCCTATCAAGGTAATTGGTTATTTCGACACTGGTGCGTTTAAAAGTATGATGAATCCTCGCATCCTTCCGGATCATTTTTGGAAACCTCATACTGAATCATTCAAGGCTGCCAACAATGAGATTTTTCAGTCTCAACTTATTACTGCTCGAAAGATAGGTCTTAAATTCTTCCCTAATCTCATTATCTGGACTCATATACTTGGATGTGATCTTCCTGACAAAGATATATTATTTGGAATGGATCTTTATTCTAAATCCAAGCTACGAATTCTACCACATGGAATTTCTTATCAGAATCAAACTTTATATTATACAACTATTCCTAAGTTGTATACCATTCAGGATATTCCCCAGGATGTTACCACCTACCACGATAAGCTCAAGTCATGCTTCAGTGAATCACACCAGACTTTTGCTCATCCACATCCTCTATGGAACCATTACAGACGTGCTAGGACTTTAAACACCTATAAGGCACACAACACACTAAGTGTTACAGGACTATCTTACAGTATACAAGCAAAGTTAAAAGTAGACAAAGCTGAGAAGATTAATGTTAAACATAACATTAACAGACTGGATACAAAACTAGAAGACTCGATATGAGTATGAGAATTTGGAGAAGAAGAACCATTAATTTCTTCTAAAAATCTTCGGACTCCTGAAAAGATTGCTTCTGTCAAATGACAAGAGTAAGTCTGGAACTCTTGAAGATAATGTTCTGCAACAATTCCTTGAGATGAATCTGAGAAGGGCTGGTAGCCGATATATATAGCATGAAGGCGGAGAGGCTGTAGTTGGCAGATTTCAGTAATGTGTCGTTGCCAAGTGTGACGTGGAGCAAATAGATCTAAGCACCAGTCTAGACGAGTTGTAGTTGTACTATGTAACTGAAAGTACTGTTGTAACTCAGAGGGTACAAATGTTACTGCTATTTTGTATAAACATGAAATACACCATAAATACCAATAAAACTTATTAGATATGTCAGGCCGAAGGTGAAAAAGAAATAAGTAAGGTTTAATCTGATTGAAAGCCTGAGGTTGTTGGTATAGATGTGCGAGATAGTCCATGAAATAGTTATGGGCATACTCAAACAAATGTTGTTGAGCAAAAGTATGGACAGTATGAGCAGTTATAGGCCTGGGTAAATCAGGAGGAAATATGGCTCCAATTAAAGGGAAAATACCATGGGCATGAATTAATTGGAGAGGCCTTGTTTTGGGAATAGTATTGGGCTGGATTAGTAAGGGGAAGGTAAGCCCATTATGGAATAAGGAAATCTGTTGAGTAGTAGGTTTCTGCAGAGGCCTGGAGAGAAAATCAGCTAACACATTCTTAGTTCCTGGAATATGTCGGACTGTAAATTGGAATTGAGTAAACCATTCCTGGAGACGAAGAAGTTGAGCGGAGGGAACCATCTTGTTTCGGAATTCCAACATTTTAGGAAATGAGGAATTGTCCATTTGTATTTCAAATTGAGCAGGCCGTAAGAAGAAGGCGAACTTCATAATACCATATTTGACAGCAAGTACTTCTTTGATAGTGATATGGTAATGGAGTTCTGACTCAGAAAATTTGCCACTGTGATATCCACAAATAGAATCAGTGGAATCTTTGCGTTCAAGAAGTACAGCACCCCAATAATAATCAGACGCATCAGTTTGTAAGATAAGAGAGCCTGTACTCGGGATAACCAATGGGGGTGGATTCTGGCAAATCTTTTTAAGACATTGAACAGCATCAGTATGAATGTCTTGCCACGGAGGTGGCTTTTTCTTCAAGAGGGAAGATAATACTGATGTGTATCTAGTGATGTGAGGTATAAACATCCGTAGATAATTGATAATACCGAGAAATTGCTGAAGTTGTTTAACTGTCAGATGAGTGTCAGGGAATTGGAGTAATTCTACAGCAATATGAGAACCAGGCTGATAGACACCATTAAAGAACTTCATTCCAAGGAAATCAATTTCGGATGTACACAATATACTCTTCTTCTCGGAGAGCATGATACCATGCTGATGAGTGAGATCTAAGAACTGAGATATAAGCTGGTGATGAGCAGCTTCAGTCGTTGAGAAGAGTAAGATGTCGTCAATATAGATGAGAGCTGTTGATAAGATAGGAGCATAGATGCGAGTCATGGCTTTCTGGAATAATGAAGGGGCAACCTTGAGACCAAAAGGCATAACAGTCCATTGGTAATGAGCATTCGGTATGCAGAAAGCTGTTTTAGAGCGATCATCCGGATGAATACCTAATTGCCAAAATCCTGCTTTCAGATCAAATTTACTGTAAATGGTAGATCCTGAAAGTAAGGTAAGTTGGGAGGAGATCTTTGGAATAGGAAATTTATCATCTTTAAGAAAGACGTTTAACGGTTTGTAATTGATCACAAAACGTTTCTTTCCTCGTGTAACTTCAGCTCGTTTATTGACGTAGAAGGCTTGACAAGCCCAATCTGAAGTAGTATGTTCAATCAAACCAAAGATGTTGATACGGGGGCTAAAAAAAGTTAAAACCTTTTAGTATAGTCAAAAAGGTTAGCACAACAACGAAAGGCATAAGGAACACTAAAAATAATTCTAAGCTCAATAATGATACTGAGTGTAATTCTTATATTTATATGCTCTATTTTACAACATCAATACGTTACAGTTTGTTTCAGGGAGTTAGAGTTAATTAGTCAGATGGGGACCATGCGAACTAACTATTTTAGATAAGGAAAAACTCTCACTTATTTGCAAGGAGAGAGAATCGAACTTTCGACTTCAAGTGAAGATATTCGTGTGTATACCGTTAAAGCTAACCAACCTTTATAAATATAACATATATTATTATCATCTTAAAATGCAATATTTAGTTTAATAAAAAAAAAACTTTTCTAATCTTATATATACTTCATCGAAAGCTTTCCAAAAAAAAATTGTAAGTGTTCAATTAATATATCATATATTAAGTTGAATATACCAATTAATTAAATTGTTTATAAGTGTTTCAATTGAGTTCTTAATTTGAATATAGTTTGTGTATCTCAATAAGGCTTTGCTGCCCATGAAGATATCTATAATTAGTGTCGTGGGCATATATAATTACGTACATGTCAAGTTGGGTTTTAGAAAATCTTCATTTAATCCAACTCTATATATATAGGCTATAGGTAGGTTTAAGTCCGGTTGGTTAATTTAAGCAATCAAAGAATTCTGAAATAGCATCTTATAAAATTATTTTTAAGTTTATTTGTGAGCATTGTAATATATAGTTTAATAAGATGTTATATATATATATAACCTCTACGTTAATTTTGTTATAATCTCTTAAGTAATTTAATTATAAATAGAGTAGTAAATATATAACATTTTAGTTCTAATTGGTTCTACTTCTATATATATATGATTGTTAATTGTAAAACCAAGGCCAACCTTAACCTAATTAATTGGGTTAATTTCAACCCAGTTCAGTGAAATTTTTATTTATTTATTTGATATAGTCAGTCCATTTATTTAATATATGAAAGATTGCAAGAGTTTAAGTCAGATTACATTTTCAGAGTACGATTACCAATAGGAAAGTGAGAATTGTTTTGAATGACGCTGAGTAAGTTGGTTCCCTCTGATAATCTGATTACAAATAAGTTAAGGAAAGTAAAAAAGCAACGTGCATGTCACGTGTGGCAAAAAATTAATATTGAAGTTTTTTTTTATTGATAATTCTTAAATAAATCTATACTACATTTATATAAAAAATTTAATATGTTAATTTTACACTTTTATTTTTGAAAATAAGATTTTTTAATTATGGCGTTCTATTAAAAACAATAATTGTAAACTATAAAATTATTTATTCAAAGTATAGAAAATTAATAAGCTTACATTTCTATAAAAAAAATTTCTAATATTTTGTTCTAAAACATTTGAAGGTTTTTCTAAAAGTTTCATTTATAATTGATGAACTATAATTAATAATGTGAGCAAAGTCCACCCTCGGAAAATAGAAGTCACATGTGGAAAGGCCAGTGAAATTATTTGCATTTTCAATAAATGTTAGTACATTTGTAGAAGATATATACTAGCCGTTAAGTGAAAGTAACAGGCAAGACTTGTGGTTCTCTTTAATCCACAACAATAAGTGTGGGGACTAGCATATATAATTCATGTTTTCTTTATTGGAAAATGCTAACTTGATTGTAACAGTTACAAAAAAAATAAAATATATTGTAATTGTTATTGAGGTCGGGTGACCTTTTTTTTTTGGGTCAAAATTTCATTCCATTTCCATGAAATCTTTAAAGGCAGAGTACATCCTGTCAACATATAAAAGAACATAATGACGATCAAGGGCGGAGCCATTTGGGGGATTATCCTGGGCTATAGGCCAAATAGCTTTTTTTTTTAAAAAAAGTTCATAATACACTTAGCCCACTAATCTATTTATACCCAATAACCTAAATGCCAAATTTTCAAATACCAATCGCCCGGAATAATAAAAAAAATCAAAAATCGAAAAAAAAAAAAAAGCATAGCGTAGCGTCCCAAAAGAAGTTTTTTTTTTTTTTAAAATCAATTAAGAAAAATTAGCGTAGCGCTGCGGTGCTATGTTAAAATTCTCTGGGCGCCGCGACGAAGCAGGCTCTTCTTGGATACTTCTTTCTCCACGTTTTTATTAAACCCTAAATCGCACAAAACAAATCTCACAAATCACCCTCAAGCAAATCGCTCAAATCAACTCTAAATCGCACAAACCAAATCACTTACCTCTGCTAGATCAATCAACTTAATCTCCACTCGATCTCTCGTTCAATCTCCGCTACGACTCTGTTTATATTCACTTAAGGTTTGAATCGTTTGATCGTTTCTTTCTCTCCAGTCTCCAACATAGTTTTTTTTTTCGCCGTTCTTTGTTTCTATTTCTCAACTTATTATCATTTTTTGAGGTTTTATAGATTCAGAGAGCGAGGGCGAGAACCAAGACAAGTAGACAACAATATTTCTGGCTTCGACGATCGTTATCTGTTGTGTAACTTGTGTTAACGTTTGGTGGTGATTCCTTTCCCCTTCGAGCTCCCTGCATTCTTTCCAAATCCCTCGATCCGGTATGTTGATTTTTTTTTTCTCTCTAGTTTTCTTAAGTGTAATTCTTTTGTTTGCTTATCTAATTTGTTGTAATCTTTTTGATATATCAGTGATTTTTTATTATTTTCTAATCCAACTGTTAAATTATTTTTTAATTGCAAATAACTATTTTGTTGTGAGATTATCTTTATTATAAATATTTTTTTAATGCTTAGTTGCATTTTTTTTGTCAAGAATGCTTATTGCATTGGATAGTGAATTATATTCTCATTTAGTTATTTTCTTGTTTGCAAAATATGAAGCTTATTTATTAGTAGGTTTTTTTTTTCTCTCTCTCTCCAATTTTCTTGAGTATAATTTTTTTATTTGCTTATCTAATTTGTTGTAATTTTTTTTATATGTCAGAGATTTTTTCATTTTCTTTTCCAGCCTAGCTGTTAAATTATTTTTTTAATTGTAAATAAGTATTTTGTTGTGAGATTATTTTTATTATAAATGTTTTTTAATGCTTAGTTGTATTTTTTTTGTCAAGAATGCTTATGGTATTGGATAGTGGATATTGGTTATTGGTTATTTTCATTTAGACATTTTCTTGTTTGCTAATGATGAAGTTTATTTATTAGTAGGTTTTTATTTTTATTTATTTATTTTTTTCTCTCCAATTGTCTTGAGTGTAATTTTTTTGTTTGCTTATCTAATTTATTGTAATTTTTTTTTTAATATCTAGCAAAAAAAAACTGATTTATTTTTCTTTTGAGATAAAACTAATTTTTTTTATAATATGAGGGAACTAAATTTAGTGTTTATTTCATGTATGTAAATTTTATTTCAAATTGTTTAACAAAGTTATTTGATAATGTTAGGTTACAATGTCAGACAGTCATTCATCTAAGCCACGAAAAACTCTTCTTTCATACTTTGAAAAAAAATTATATCACCAATCAAGTGGGTCAAGTTCTCCAAATACTGGTTGTAGTTTGTCTTCTTCCTCCCAAAGATTTGACGTTGAGAAAGATGATGACACTCTAATTGATATCAATGCTCCTTATTATGAAATGATATTCGAAGAGAATATATCAAAATGAGACCTTTCCAACCCGTGATAGATAAATATTCATCTATTAAGGATGGTAACCAAACTCAGCGGTTTCAATATTCATGGTTCCAAATATTTGAGTGGCTTGAATATTCAATTTAGAAAAATAAGGCTTACTGTTTTGCATGTTATCTTTTTGATAGTGTTTCATCAAAGCATTCGACATTTACTAAAGATGGCTTTCAATGTTGGAAAAGAGTCAATTGTGGGAAAGATGGGAAAAAATGTCCATTTGTGCAACACATGAGAGACCATATTTCATAACATAGCCATAACATGCAAAGGTAGAGAAATTTGCAAGATTCATCACGACATATCAACAAAGTCATGAATAAACTCTCTCTTCAAGAAATTTCACAAAACCGGTTAAGGCTTATGACCTCATTAGAGTTGATAAAGTAGCTAGCAATGCAAGGGCGTGCATTTCGAAGTCATAACGAATCCATCAATTCTACTAATCATGGAAACTTTATTGAGATGATAAAATTGCAAGGAAGAGTAAATGAAGAAATTGGTGGGATTGTTTTAGAAAATGCTCCATAAAATGCCAAGTACACCTCACCCGATATTCAAAAGGAGTTATTGAACATTCTTGCTAACAAAGTGCGAGCTATAATTCGTGAGGAAGTCGGGGATGCCAAATTTTCCATTCTAGTTGACGAAGCACTTAATGAATCCAACAAGGAACAAATGACAATTATTTTGAGGTATGTTGATTTGAAAGGCTTTGTTCAAGAACCTTTTTTTGAAGTTTTGAGTGTTACTGACACTAATGTTTTAACTCTTAAAATAGAGATATGCAATATACTCACTCAATATAATCTTTCACTTGAAAACTTGAGAGGCCAAGGATAAGATGGTGCAAGCAACATGAGGGGTGAATGGAATGGTTTACAGGCCTTGTTTTTTAGAAACTGTCCATGTGCTTACTGCAACTTGTTTTAGTTGCAGTGGCTAAAGAAGTGCATGATATATGGCTGTTTTTTTTCCAAATTAACTTTCATTGTCAATTTTGTGAGTAGTTCCTTCAAGCGACATTCTGAGTTGAGATTTATTCGAGAAGCTGAAATTGATGAATTGATTGCTTTAAGCGAACTTGAGACTGGTACAGAAGCAAATCAAATGCGTACCTTACAACGACCTGGAGCTACTCGTTGGAGTTCCCATTATAAGGCTATTGGTGGATTGATTAAAATGTTTAGTTCAGTTTCTACATTGCTTGACAAGTTGATTGACTTTGGACTAAACAACAAAACACGTGGGGAAGACACTCGGTTGGGGGAACGTCCTTTGGCAGAAATGTGCCCAAACCTATACAGAATCTCCCCCACCCACAACCAAACCATTTCCTCTACCCTATCAATGGCCACACCTTCTTCTCACAATAGGTCTTGGAATCTACAAATACCCAACTCATTTTCCCATAGGATTCATGATGACACCCGCTCAGTTCTGAACAATCTTGCCAACCTTGAGCTAACCAATTCTCTTGATCATTTCCTATGGATTTCTGACAGTTCTGGCCATTATACATGTAGATCTATGTTCAATTTGATGGTAGATTCACCCAACAACCACCATTTCCCACTAGCTTCATATATATGGAAGGTTCAGGTTCCATCGAAGGTAAAAGTCTTTGGTTGGCTTTTGGCCCATAGGAGGCTTAACACCTTTGATGCATTACAAAGGAGGCTCCCTAATTTATCCATTTCCCCACATTGGTGTTCTATGTGCCATTTAGATTGCGAAAGTATTGACCATTTATTTTTCATATGTGGATTTGTTCAGAGAATTTGGCAATGCTAGCATGTATTTTCGGGGGAAAAAATATCCGCTCCAGGTAGTGTGAGCGATGGCCTGTCTCTTTCACACACTACAGCTTCATCCAAGCAACTGAAAGAGGTCGGCCTAATCGCTACATACGCAACACTATGGTTCGTTTGGCTTGAGAGGAATAATAGAATTTTCAACAATTATTCTCATAATGAGGACCAAGTTTGGGAATCTATTAAGTTGGCTGCAAGTGTGTGGGTTTTTGCCTCAAAATGGAACTTAGATTACTCTCGGATTGGATTTTGGGGTGGGATAGATGTTTATTTGGTTTGGGTTAAGTTTTGACTGTGGCTATGCATAGTCATTTGAGTTGTTTTACTTTTCAAGTTTTGGGAGGAGTTTGTCCTAAGCTTCTCCCGGGTGTTGGGCGTTGTTGCTTTGTATATGTTCTATTTATTAATAAAATTATATTTTGTTTCTTCTCAAAAAAAAAAAAAAAAAAAGAATTCTGATTGATTTTTTTAGAGCAAGGTTGATTCTGATAACTGGTTCGGTAATGAGCAAAGCATTCCACCTATTGCATGCATCAATGGTAATTAAAAA
This sequence comes from Paratinospora sagittata, assembly GCA_035771175.1. Lineage (NCBI taxonomy): Eukaryota > Viridiplantae > Streptophyta > Magnoliopsida > Ranunculales > Menispermaceae > Paratinospora > Paratinospora sagittata. The sequence goes on from CM069605.1 coordinate 2,494,643, forward strand.
ACAACAAAGGGATCTAGGTAGATAGCTAGCGACCAGGACTATCTAGCTTCACAATATTATATATTATATGTAAGTGCTTGAGTGCAAGAATAACTTCAACCTCCTTAGTGAAGGTGAATAATTTAATTGCAGCACAAATAAATTCATGATTTCCAATGCAATGATGATTTGTTTTATCTCTCAAAATTGATGGCTAAGGATAATTTGTATAATTATATATGTGTTCCTAATTTTCTTAATTTCATTATTTAAGATCAAGATCAACACTAAAGAAAAACAAGAACAGAAGTCTCAACACCAGAAAGTGTGAGAATGAGCAGAACTTCAGTTTCAGAAAAATGATTCAAAACATCTACATCCTCTACTAAGTACAGACTCTCTTTATATATAGTACATAGCTCTGTATTCTCACATACATATATAGAAGATACTAGACCATAATAAACGTCTGAGTAAGCTAACAAGCTCTACCAGACTTGACTAAAAACAGCTCAGCTTATAACTGCGTAACAGAGTTTCAACTATCAGTTAAACTCTCTGAATCTTCTGGAAGGAGCTTAACACCTTTTACAGTTATACTTGATCTCTTCAATCTTCAATCCATCAATGTTGATGTAGAAGATGGAACCACATGGGTTCAAGCAGGTGCAACTATAGGCCAACTTTATTACAAAATTGCTGAAAAGAGCCCCACCTATGGCTTCCCAGCTGGGACTTGCCCTACAGTAGGGGTTAGACGGAAATTCAGTGGTGGTGGCTATGGTTACTTGTTGAGGAAATATGGCCTTGCTATTGATAATATTATTGACGCCTTAATAGTGAATGTTGAAGGCAAGATTTTGAACAAAGAATCAATGGGGGAAGATCTGTTTTGGGTCATTAGAGGAGGTGGAAGAGCAAGCTTTGGAGTTGTTCTAGCATTTAAAATCAAGCTGGTTCCTGTTCCACCAATTTTTACTGTTTTCAATGTTAGCAAAACCCTAGAAGGAGGTGCAATTCCACTTGTTCATAAATGGCAATTTATTGTTCATAAACTCTCTCTAAAGACATTATGCTACTTGTCAGATTACACAATGTGAATGCAACAACAGTTGCATCATTTAGATCCATGTTTCTAGGTAGAACTGAACAACTCCTTCATATAATGCAGCAAAACTTCCCAGAGTTGGGTTTAAAGGCCAATGATTGTATTGAAATGAGTTGGGTTCAATCTACCACTTATTTTTATAATCTTCCCATGAATCTTTCACTCCAAGTTTTGCTTAATAGGATCCTTCAAACCAAAGGTTTTACAAAGACAAAATCTGATTATGTACAGGAACCAAGTTCAGAAACTGGGCTTCATGGAATATGGAGCAGGTTTTCTCAAGTAGATCAACCTGTAATGATATTGATTCCATTCGATGGAAGAATGAGTGAGATTCCTGTATCTGAAACCCCATTTCTACATAGAGATGGAAACTTATATCAAATTTGCTATATGCTAAATTGGAATGAAAAAGGAGCAGAGGCATCAAGAAAAAATATAGAATGGATGAGAAGGTTGTACGAGCACATGGAACCTTATTTTTCCAAGTATCCAAGGGCTGCATATCTGAATTATAGAGATCTTGATTTGGGTCATAATGAAATTAGTGATAATAGTACAACAAGCTATGAAGAAGCCAAGGTTTGGGGAATTAAGTATTTCAAGAATAATTTTTATAGACTAGTAAGAGTGAAGAGCAGGGTTGATATAGAAAATTTCTTCAGGAATGAGCAAAGCATCACACCTAATTCATCAATGGAGGAAGAGCATTAACCATGGGAGCTAGCTTGCTTCTTGGGCTAGTAATTTGTTTTTTAATTTCGATTTAGTTTTTCATGACTTCAGAGAATAATTCCACCTCCTTTGAATATTAAGGTGATATAATATTATTACTGCAGGCAGCACAAAAAAATTCATGCATGATTCTCAAAAATATTAATATATAGAATATAGTTCAGAACTATTACAGTTGAAATCTTTTTTCAATTGGTGGCCATGCAAATTGATCAATGAAACATTTATTTTTATTTTTTTTTGAGAAAAAATAAGTATAACTCGATACCCACTTTATCTGTGAGAAATCCGACCCACGCAAGACCTAATTAATAACAAGATCTGACCCGACGGCTCCTCAAAAGTAGCCCAGAGTCAATCCATACAGTCACTCTGCACCAATGAGAGAATTCGAAGAAATCTGGTCCATCCTTTCGGAGTCCCGCCTTGAATCTCTAAGCCCATATAATAAACCAGTCGCTTGAACCATCGAACAAAAGCCTTAATGGCGACGAAACATGTTTTGATATAAATGCTTGTTAATTACAAGCATCATTTATTTTGTTTTTCAAAATTGGTACGCAGAAAAGAGCCTATAACTATGTAGTCTAGACATTTGCATTTACGTCCTTGAAGTAATGTGTAACACCCCGTAAATTTATTTAAATACATACACGTATTTTCTATGTAAGAGCTAACTATACACTTGAGAATATACGTATTTTATACGTAAGAGCTAAATATACGTGTGTATGGTTGGTTACTTAAAAATGGGGATTAAAAAAGAAGAAGAACGAATAAAAATATAAAATAAAATAAAATAATAAACAGTATTTGAATAGTAAGTGTACTATTCATAAGGTACTGTTCATCAAATAGTATCGTAAATAGTATTCAGAAGAAGACAAAATAAAAAAAAAAAGAAATAAACTAAAAGAAAAAGAAGTTGCCGACACAAAGAAAATAAAAACAAAAAAATTAGAAGAGTTGCAGAACAAGAGAAGAAAGACAGAACGAGGAAAAGAGGAGAGAAAAGGGAGAATGCAGGATTCGGGCGAAATCCGGACTCACGGTAAGCGATTTTCACTCCCTTTCTTCGTAAAATTACTATCTAAGCTAGATGTAACGATTCTAGCGGACTAATTTTGACTGTGGGAGCCGTTTTACGGTGTTTTGACAAATTGGGGTTTTGACCCCAACGTGAATGAAAACTCGCTAGGAAGGTAGAAAAACACTCCTTAGACGATCGGGACCCTGAATATGTGGTTAGATTTAATTTCATGATTTTTGGAGACCGTTTGACAATTTTAATACAATTTACATCTTTCGGATGAATAGTACTGAATAGTGAATAGTAAATAGTGAATAGTAACTAGTGAATGGTGAATAGTAAATAGTGAACAGTGAACAGTGAATAGTAAATAGTGAAGTAAACAGTGAACAGTGAACAGTGAAAAGTGATGTGCATCCAATGAAACTCCGGTTTGATATCATAGATAACTGAATTCCGGACGTTGGAACATGATATTTGGATATGCTTTGATCGTTTTCGTAACTAAGGATATGGTGTCGTGAAAATATGATTTGGACATATATTTTCACTGTTCTTTCTTGTGGAACTATCTAGATTGATCACAGAAACGAGATAACTGCTTATGAGTCCTAAATGGATTTATTATTCGTAATTTGAAGTGAGTTGAGAAATATAAATATGAAGACATGAAATTGAATTATGGAGTGATTGGGACAGGTTAAATTAGTTGGATTTAACTTGGAGCTGGACTCGAAAGCGACGATGATTGAGTTTACGTGGAACGTGTTGTACTGTGAGTATAGTTTTCTTGATTTGGTTCTTGTATGACATTGTACGCATATAAACTGTTTGAATGTATGCATGTGATATTCTATATATAAGGCATTGAGTTTTATGGATCATGCAAATTGATTTTAACATTTGAGTTTGTAATGATGAGGCTTTGCGAATCCTCATTGTCATTTCGTTAGGAATTAGACCCGGATGAGGTTTTGCGAGTCCTCATTGTCAGTAGGTCTGTCCTAACAAGGGTTGCGATCCTTGAAATGACTGTGAATTGGGTAATGAGAGGCTGTGTCTACATTGTACGGCCATACAAGGGTTAGACTCGCTCTTTTGCCTTACGGAGAAGGGAGATTGTGCATTGTATTATGAAAAATTCATGAAATTTATGTTGTTGACATGTATAATATATTCGTTGAATGATGCATGTGTTGCATAAGTGTTTGAAATGATTTTAAATGTCATATTTCTCTAAATGTATATAATTGTCATCTCAAGAACTATATTCACTGAGCTGTTGTTTGCTCACCCCATTTCCTCCAATATTTCAGGTATTGAGTCGAAGGGAAAAGGAAAATTCCGTGAGTGATACTCACGTGAGCCTTCGTCTGGTATGTGTATGTATGCTTGGAGGAAATAGATTATATTTATGTTATTTTGATATGTATAATTATCACACACAATATATACGTAATATCACCTAGGTGGGTTGTGTGGTAATATTATATAATGCTTGGGATGATGAAATGAGCTGATCATAAATGCGTATCAGGTGAGAATTTATTTTGTGGAATGAATGGAATGATTATAGAAATCTATATTGGGTTTGATTTGTGGTATAGGAAAAGAATTTATGTACGTTTTGGGAAGTATTGTGAGAGTACGTGAAGGCTGACAGTGTATTATATATTGTATATGGGTATGTACAGTGTATAGTACGTTGTGCCGATCATGACGTCAGCCTACGTAAGGGGCGTCGTGAAAATATTGGTATCAGAGCCAAGATTAGGATTAAAAGCCTAAAGATTAAAAGCTTTATGATATTATGATTGATTGTATGGGTATGCATATGGGTAGTCCTATTATGTTGAGCCTAATCCAATATGTTATCTTGACTGAGACTCACCTGTGTCGGTGAATTCTAGATTTGGAAAAGAATAGTCAAGATTAACAATGGAAATTGTTGATCAAGAAAGGATCAGAAGACTGAAAGAAAAGGAACTGGATGTAATCCAGTGATAATAAATTATGCAGCTTATATATGACTAGGAATTACCCAACAACAACGAACTGCATAGCTTATGAGCTTGTGACAAAGTTGTAATGTGAGAATGACAGAGGCTTGAACCATTGATAGCTCCAGATGTGGGTGCCAATGGTGAGTATTTCTGAAACAAAAAAAAAAAAAACATCTATAATGGAGACTGAAGTCAAAAGAACATAAATAGACGGTCTCAATGATAAGCCAGATGAAATGAAAAGATATGTGAAAGTTATGGAAACTTTCAGGAGAAGAGACTCTATTTTAAATGACAGTCTGATAGTAGACGGAGTAAAGAATTTGAAACTCTGAGTGGAGACTATCTTCGAGAATGATTAAGTCTCTGAACATGATAAAGCAAGTTAGTTACGTTTAAGCTAACTGATGATAAGAGATGATAGAAAATTGGGTTAAGGACTCCTGAGATGATTAAGGCATGAGATTAATTAAAGAAGCTAGTTTAGGAGGGCTTCTATCATCATGCTGAAATTGACTGAAGGCATGAAAAAGTTTATCTTGTTCAAATGTAGTGCCATGCCTAACCATAAATACAAACATGAATGAAATAGACTGGTATAGTTTATTTTTGGACTGATCACGATGGATACTCTGAGAATGATAAAGATCTAGAATACATGTTGGGATCCTATACGACAGGTTTGATAATTGTTAGGTTATAAATATATACGCAAGTTGTGAGACAGACTATAAATATTGGGTCAGCCAAAGCTGCGGTGAAATTGTTAACATCAATAATAGTGAGATAGTTTTCACTGTCGTTTGAAGTCGAGTCATCAACACCAGTGTTAGGTAAAAGGTGAACTAAGTAATGTAAGGAAATGTTGAGGCAAGAATATGAAATTCAAGATAAGTGAAACATTGAGTAAGGTTGAGATTGTGGCAGTATTTGTGACTCTAATTTTTTTAGTACGAAACCCAATGAGAATGGGAAAAATGGAAGTGATGTTAACGAATTATGAAACCCAAAAGTGGTTTCCATTGCCTTAGCAGGAGTCAAAGACTGAGTACATTGTATCTCGACCTATAATTGTCTATTATCAATCTAAACAAAAAAAAACACAGGAGGTGTTAGTCTCCAGTTAGTCGATATGGAATGCCCCAATCTTTTTATCAAAAAAAGTACAGTAAATGAAAGACCAGATCCAAAGATTAGTAAGATGTTGATAACATGTATGATCAACATTTTGTTATTGTGTATATTCTGATGTGTTGTTGGCTCTACCTGGTCTTTTATCTCTGGTGATATGGTAGACAGATGGTATTAGTTTAGATTATAAAGGCATCATTGATTGTGAGTATGCCTACAGGAGAAAGAATCTATCTTGATATGTTAGCAAAGATTATGTGGAATAAATATGAGGGTCATCAAGTAATTATGGACTCTAGAATCTGAAATTTTTGGACTTGGATGTTTTGTGGGTATGAGTGGCTGGTCACCTCTCATGCTAGGTGGAGCGTTTCTCCGAAAAGAAGTAATATGTGACATAAGTGAAAAATTCTCATTTTGAATCTCGAGAAATTTACACCCTCAAAATCTTGTATCTAAGCGAAGATAGTTATTGACGAGGAAATGAAGCATATGGCTAGAGTAATGTCATTAGGCATGCAGTTGATTAAAATTCCTGTGGTGAGCTGGTATATTGGAGTATTCTCTGATGAATTATTAAAAATTGCCACCTGGCCAGGAGATTGATAGCATATAACCTTGATGCTAGTATAACATGTATCTCAATTCCTTCATATAAAGAGTACCTGAGGAATTGTGAGGATTTCTGGTGTAGGTAAATGTGTTAATGAGCAAAAGATTTATTATCCTTGATATGTCACCTTGGAGAGCATTTGTGATAAGATGGAAAGAAGGTATAGTGAAATATGTTTACGTATGAATTACTGTTAACTGAGCAAGGTAACAACAACGAATGAATATCCTTTACCATAGATAGATGGTCGAATTTAAATGGAGCCAAATTTTCTTTAAGATCATTTTGAGATCTAGGCACCATCAGATAAGAATTCGAGAAAAGGATGTAATGCAGATTGTTGTAAGACAAGATATGGATAGTATGAAATGTTGGTAACCTTAAGTTATGTGTCAATCACGTTATAGGATTGATGTAGTGGGTATATGAACCATATCTTGAGTACATAGTCTTCGAGGATGATATATGAAATTGTCCCAAGAAAATGAGAGGAGCATGAATAGCACCTCGAAATTATCTTGTAGTCACTGAGAGAACACCGATTAAGTGCCAAGCTCGGTGAATATGAGTTTTGAATATAATTGAGATAAGAAGTTTTGGATCACATGACCAGTTTAAATAATATCTGATATTATTTGTATGTTATAGAAGTGTGTGGAGGGCTCCTTAACGATAACTATTCGTGGAAGGATCCTTAAAGTTGACTTGTCCACTCACGAAACTAAACCAGACAAATAGTGAGTACTATGTGGACCGTTGTGTATGAGGAAAGCTCTCACAGTATGAAATGTTGTTACTAGGTTCAGAATCTGGAAGTAATTGTGATTGATGAACATCACGTCCAGATCTGAATTTTGCATTGATACAAAAGGATAGGTTAATTACTTGTGCCTTCAGATATTTGGTAGTGCACGAAAATAACTATCGTAAGAGTGAAGAGAAATTTGTTGGTAGTTATTTTGAAATGATGAGAGCTTTGCCTCTATAATAAAAATGTCACATTATCTTCAGATTTTTAGTCTGAAGTAATTATTTGAACGAAAATAAAAATAAAATAAAAAATTGAATATGAGGTAATAAATGTGGCAAGAATTCCCGAAGGATTTGATTTTATATTGAATTATTATCCTAAGAAAGGCCAATATGTTGTTGAGGCATTGAGCAGGAAACAGGCTGAAACTGGACTAGTAACTATCAGTTAGCCATACATGGAGATTGTTTGTGAGTGAGAGTTACAGTTATGAGTGTACTCTCTGTTACTCCAGGTGTTGATATTTGTGCTCGGATGCATGTTCAGCTAATTGATACTCATATTCAGATAGTAAGAGTTATGATGAGACGAGTATGATATCGGTATGAAAGGTTATGAAATTGATAATATGGATTGTGAATATGGGATTCAAATGGTATCTTATGGGTTATGAGTAGAAATGATACCATTTGGATAACCATAAGTGGACTGGTAAGTCTATATATTCTTCCAATGAACACCAGAATTCTATTGATAGACTGAGCATATTGTATATGTGTGAGATAGGGAGATTTGATGGGAGTACTCAGATATTTTTCATGTCGGATTAAGATCCGAAGATTGTGTCGAGATCTGATATATGATGCAGACTCGATTTGGTACTCATCTCCTTCTCAGTGTGAGTTTATTCTCAGACTGGTTGACAGACTGAGAGAGTGACTTTGATGCTTGCGAGCATGCTCAGGTCTGGTATACTTGAATGTTGGTGGAAGTTGGAAGAAATATTTTTTTTGTATAAACTTGTGTGTATAACCAACTATTATAATAGCATAATGATGACACTCTAAAGGTTTGGTATATAGGCCTTGAAATGTATTGTGGCTGACTCAGTTTTGCTAAGGGTCTTACCACAGAAAGGCCAACTGAGATTTGGAATGAAAAGAAAGCTCGCACCGCGATTTGTTGGACCATTAGAGATCCTTGAGCGGATAGGTCCATTGGCTTACCGATTTGCTCTACTGTCACAGTTGATAGGTGTCCATAATAGTTTCTATATATTGATATTGAGGAAATGTCATTCGGATTTCATATATGTTATGGATATAACTCAACGCTACGTTGGGAAGGATACCACGTATCAAGAAGAGCAAACATGGAACCGGAATATAAAATGCGGGAGCAGTTTTCTGGGATTGAGTATCACTTGAGGAATACTCTTTGATTTAAATTTCGAGGACGAAATGCCTTAAGTTGGGGAGATTGTAACACCCCGTAAATTTACTTAAATACATACACGTATTTTCTATGTAAGAGCTAACTATACACTTGAAAATATATGTATTTTATACGTAAGAGCTAAATATACGTGTATGATTGAGTGTATAAAGAAAAAGACAAATATACGTGTGTATGGTTGGTTACTTAAAAATGTGGATTAAGTGTATAAAGAAGAAGAACGAATAAAAAGATAAAATAAAATAAAATAATGAACAGTATTTGAATAGTAAGTATACTATTCATAAGTATTGTTCATCAAATAGTATCGTGAATAGTATTCAGAAGAAGACAAAATAAAAAAAAAGAGAAATAAACTAAAAGAAAAAGAAGTTGCCGACACAAAGAAAACAAAAACAAAAAAATTAGAAGAGTTGCAGAACAAGAGAAGAAAGACAGAACGAGGAAAAGAGGAGAGAAAAGGGAGAATGCGGGATTCGGGCGAAATTCGGACTCACGGTAAGCGATTTTTACTCCCTTTCTTCGTGAAATTACTATCTAAGCTAGATGTAACGATTCTAGCGGACTAATTTTGACTGTGGGAGTCGTTTTACGGCGTTTTGACAAATTGGGGTTTTGACCCCAACGTGAATGAAAACCAGCTAGGAAGGTAGAAAAACACTCCTTAGACGATCCGGACCCCGAATATGTGGTTAGATTTAATTTCATGATTTTTGAAGACCGTTTGACAATTTTAATACAATTTACATCTTTCGGATGAATAGTGATGAATAGTGAATAATGAATAGTAACTAGTGAATGGTGAAGTGAATAGTAAATAGTGAATAGTGAATAGTGAAGTAAACAGTGAACAGTGATGTGCATCCAATGAAACTCTGGTTTGATATCATAGATAATTGAATTCCGGACGTTGGAACATGATATTTGGATATGCTTTGATCGTTTTCGTAACTAAGGATATGGTGTTGTGAAAATATGATTTGGACATCTATTTTCACTGTTCTTTCTTGTGGAACTATCTACATTGACCACAGAAACGAGATAACTGCTTATGAGTCCTAAATGATTTATTATTCGTGATTTGAAGTGAGTTGAGAAATATAAATATGAAGACATGAAATTGAATTATGGAGTGATTGTGACAGGTTAAATTAGTTGGATTTAACTTGGAGCTGGACTCGAAAGCGACGATGATTGAGTTTACGTGGAACGTGATGTACTGTGAGTATAGTTTTCTTGATTTGGTTCTTGTATGGCATTGTACGCATATAAACTGTTTGAATGTATGCATGTGATATTCTATATATAAGGCATTGAGTTTTATGGATCATGCAAACTGATTTTAACATTTGAGTTTGTAATGATGAGGCTTTGCGAATCCTCATTGTCATTTCGTTAGGAATTAGACCCGGATGAGGTTTTGCGAGTCCTCATTGTCAGTAGGTCTGTCCTAACAAGGGTTGCGATCCTTGAAATGACTGTGAATTGGGTAATGAGAGGCTGTGTCTACATTGTACGGTCATACAAGGGTTAGACCCGCTCTCTTGCCTTGCGGAGGAGGGAGATTGTGCATTGTATTATGAAAAATTCATGAAATTTATGTTGTTGACATGTATAATATATTCGTTGAATGATGCATGTGTTGCATAAGTGTTTGAAATGATTTTAAATGTCATATTTCTCTAAATGTATATAATTGCCATCTCAAGAACTATATTCACTGAGCTGTTGTTTGCTCACCCCATTTCCTCCAATATTTCAGGTATTGAGTCGAAGGGAAAAGGAAAATTCCGTGAGTGATACTTACGTGAGCCTTCGTGTGGTATGTGTATGTATGCTTGGAGGAAATAGATTATATTTATGTTATTTTGATATGTATAATTATCACACACGATATATATGTAATATCACATAGATGGGTTGTGTGGTAATATTATATAATGCTTGGGATGATGAAATGAGCTGATCATAGATGCGTATCAGGTGAGAATTTATTTTGTGGAATGAATGGAATGATTATAGAAATCTATATTGGGTTTGATTTGTGGTATAGAAAAAAAATTTCTGTACATTTTGGAAAGTATTGTGAGAGTACGTGAAGGCTGACAGTGTATTATATATTGTATATGAGTATGTACAGTGTATAGTACGTTGTGCCGGTCATGACGTCAGCCTACGTCAGGAGCGTCGTGACATAATGTATACTTGGTACGTGTTAAATTCAATAAAACTAATTATTAATGATGAAAAGGGGTATGAAAACAATTAATCATTAAATTAAAGGTGGGTGGATTGTACATTATCCCATAATATGTGTCAGAAATCACTTGAATCAATTTGTTATATAGAATGCTTATGCTAATTTAATTGTACTTTGAAGACGTAGTTAATTAATTTTAAAAAGGTGAGGATGTGCAAAAAGGGGTGTAAGGTATAGATAGATTAATGTATTATCTTTTTGAGTAAGGTAGACGGATTACGCCATCCCAAATGAAACAATCAATCAGGTTGCTTAGAAGTGTTTAATTAGGTTCTTAATTGGAATATAATACAACATTGTAAACATATCTTGGATTATTTCATAAAATATAATTAATGGACAAATGATGCAAAATAATAATAATAATGAACAAAAAAAGGAAATAATATCAACAATATTCTATGAATAAATTAATATACTCAGAAATTATTCTTTTTTATTATTTTCAGCCACCTTTTATTCTTTTCTTTTAGTAACTTTTAGCCTCCTTTATTCACCTGCAATGTAGGAACCTGTGGACTTGTATACGGCAAAAGAATTTAATCATGTCATTTATGCTAGCTTCCCAAAATTATTAACATAGGGAAATATTTATATAATTGAACTCCAGATTATATAAATGCTTATTTCTAGATTATATGATAATCATACGTATTTCTAGATTATATAAATACTTATTTCTAGACTATATACATACCTTTCAACGTATGTATTCACAGTTAGAGCTTTTTTCTTTTGTTAATAATATTATAAGGATTTCAAGTTGAGGTATATGTGAACCTTTCAAAATTGATGGCCAAGGAAATTTCCTTTCAATGTTTGATTAATTGAAAGGAAATTGGTGAGACTAATTAATTGACTCTGCGATTCTTCCGTTTGACCAGACTCTTAAACCTCGCCACCATAAAATTCCACGCGTCACTCTCCTATATAAACCATTTAAACCCTCTCAACCTCTCCCAAATCGAAACTTACAACACCGACACGCGGCGACCAACCCACACGCCCGACATCAAAACCTCTCTGTACCTTTAAACAAAATGTCCATCGTCGAAGGCCTCATCTGCATCGCCTGCACACGCTGGATATGGAAGCGCTGCACTTACACCGGCGCCGACGATAGCGCCACGTGGTCCCTCTCCACCATCGACGGCTTCGAACCAATCCCACGCATCTGCCGCGTCATCCTAGCCGTCTATCGCATGGACCGAAAATCCCAAGCAGACGGCCCAAATCATTATCAACGCCTCTCATTAAATCCCGATTGGGTCGTCAAGCGCGCCACGTATCATCAAACACAAGGACGGGTCCCACCTTACATGATCTACGTTGACCATGATAACAAAGAAATAATCCTGGCCGTCCGTGGCCTCAACTTGGTCAAAGATAGCGATTATAGACTTTTGCTAGACAATAGGTTGGGAATGCAAAAGCTCGACGGAGGGTACGTGCATCATGGGCTGTTGAAATCGGCTATTTGGTTGTTAAAGGAAGAGTGTGAGACGTTGAGGAAGGTGTGGTTGGACACTGGAGGTAACTATAAGATGGTGTTCGCCGGCCACTCTTTGGGGTCGGGGGTGGCGGCGCTCATGGCGGTGGTGGCGGCGAATTACGGAGAACGGCTCGGCGGCGTGCCAAGGAGTAGCGTCCGGTGCTATGCGGTGGCGCCGGCGCGGTGCGTGTCGCTTGATTTGGCGGTCAAGTATGCCGATGTTATTCACTCTGTTGTCTTGCAGGTAAGATGTAAACATATAAGGTGATTTAGATACTTGATAATATTACTAATCAAATTTGATACAGGATGACTTCTTGCCAAGAACACCTACTCCATTGGAAGACATTTTTAAATCAATCTTCTGGTAAGTAACCTGAATTAGTCATTAATCTAATTTTCACCTGTTATCTTGTTCACGGTGCCATGTGCTTTAAATTCTTGTTTTTTTTATGAGTATATCTCTTAAACAGGAGTTAAATGGTTTGGACAGTTTTCCTTGCTTGTTAAGTATGCTTTGCTGGAAAGATACCATCAGGTCCTTCGGACCTCTATGTAAGAAGCAAAAAGATCAAAGAAAGCTTTATGTTCCTGGAAGAGTATATCACATAGTAGAAAGAAAACTTTGCAGGTACTAGCTCAGAACTTTATATTTGTACTTGAGAAGTTAATTTAGATGGGCTTTTTCAGTTTCAAAATGATTCTTTGTTGATATTCTTTTGTGGGCATCAATTGCAATTAAAATTATTGTGAATTATTCTTGATATCGGTAACTTTTTATTGCTTGAGTTCCCTTTTTTTCTTACTGATAGGAAAAAAAATTGGATAATTTTGCTTAAATGAAATGTTAAATTTCATGTATCTTGAAGCTGTGGTAAGCTTCCTCCAGAGGTGAGGACTGCTGTATCAGCTGATGCAGGTTTTGAACATATTATCCTCTCATGTAATGCTACATCAGATCATTCGATTTTCTGGATAGAAAGACAAGCTGAAAGGGCTCTACAAGTAAGTGCAATTCTAATACTTTTACACTTTATATCAATGCTTCACAATTTTCATAACTAATATGAAATGCTCAGTGAAATGTAATTTAAAGCTAAGGTACTTGCATCACAGACAATGGGGAATAGCAGCACCAACACTATAACAACTGCCCCAACCATAGAGAGAATTCAGAGAGCACAGAGTATAGAGAATGAATACAAGGAAGAAGCTGTAATCTTAAATGTGCCTTATGCTGCAAAAGAAGAAGGCTCTAGCAAGAAATCAGAATCCAGTAGCACCAACTGGGATGACTTGGTTGAGAAGCTTTTCACGAGAAACCTATCTGGAGACCTTCTGAGGGACAATGATGCAGCCAGATAAGTTCCAATTCTCTTTTCCCCCATTGTTGCACCTTTTGTAATCAGATAAATGGTATTAGATTTTTTTCTTTTCTTTTCTCGTATTATATTGTAGCTTGCTCACTCAAAAAAGTAGATTCATGTAGCTGGCAGTTTCATTGATTGAATTTCCTCCCTTGCCACATAAATAAAAGTGCAGTGTTCTCAAGGGCTCTTGCCTAAATTTCAGTACAAGACATCAATGGTTGTTGTATCTCAAATGCTGGAATGATAAATTGATATGTGCAACCAAAAGCATTAATAGAATTTAGTAGGCCTATCATAAACCCGATGCAAAGGACTAAAGCAATATGTCGCAAACCCTAACAATACAAAAACTAGAGTTATTGTGTATAGATCATAGACCGACTGCCTTGTTGACGCTAAAGTTCCACTAGAAAGATCATATCTAGCAACTAAAATCAACTGGGAAAAGATGGAAGAACCACCCCCTTCTCATTTTTGTACACAGCTAACACATACCAAATTCACCATAAACCAAGCACCCAATATCTCAAATGTTTCAATTGCTCGCACATGCCATGAATTAGGACGTTTGCATTGCTTCAGCATGGTAGCCCTCCAGTTCCTTGTCGAGTTCATTGGCAGACTTCTCGACGGGTCGCTTCCTTCCACCACGACCACGTCCCCCCCTACCACGAGGACGGCCACGAACCCCACGGTTCCACCTGTGATAGTGACATTAAACAACAAGCATTCTCAGTTTACATCTCTTGCATAAACAGAAATTCATGCTCAGATAGGTTTCACCAGTGACGAACACCATTACAAAGGACAAGATAAATTAAAGCCAATGGGTGGAGGAAGACGATAAAGGTTCATTGAATCCAATCCTCATAACAGTATCACTGGAAATGACCACTTAATTAATGTCACTTACATCTCTAGACTATGGCATCAACAAAATAAACAAAATGGTGAATTCATCAGAGACAATTAAATTACTTTGTCCAATTTTTATTGTGTAGTTGGGGTTAACTCATACAAGTTATTCTTTCAGAACAACATGTTCCAGAATTATAACATACCAGATGTATAAAGAGTGTTAATATTCTAGTCACAAATCCAGTACACAAACTCAACTCAACTAAGCTTTTTTACATGGGGTCAGCAATCCAGTACACAAACTGAAGCAGCAAAAGTATTCTAGAGACATTCTCAAATTTTGAAAGATTTCTAATAAAGAAATGGAAACTCCCAGGAGGTCTTAATTCATATTAGCGTGCATTTTCCTCATTGGCTGACAATGAACAAGTCATACATTGCAAGAATACTCGCTAATTGCTATGGAATGTTAACTTTCATATTTCAAATCTGGAGATGTTATAATTCTTCCATGCAATAGAATTCATAGTTCTCCAAATGAAAACACTATCATGTTATAACTGTGCAAAACCCAAAAGTCCATGATATGGCTCAAAATAGCTTACCTGGAACCACGACCCTGTGAAGTAGAACCTCTTCCTCGACCTACTCCAGGCCTGTAAAGCTCCCAATTGTCAGAGAAATGCACATAAACATCCTTAAACCAATATTTTCAGTACTAGTTGACATGGCTTTTCTGACAACTAAAAATCAGCATGATGTAGAAATCTCTTCTTCTTTAAATTGCTTGTCTCATTAAATAGAAATAGCTTGACACCTCTACCAATGCATTCTACATATAATACGGAATCATCAAATTTGCAGTAAACTTAGTGCTATAATAGAAGGAATAATATCAACCTATACTTTCAAGGTACCAAAAGATGTTTTATCATTATTTTTATTTTGGTTACATCAAGTCATCAACTTTGTGTACCTGAAAACTCTTACGTCACATAGTCGTATATTAGGCTTGGCCTAGCTAACACATAAAGGCCTTATCAGCAAGGCCTCCAAGCACTGCCTTCATTTCTCGATAGACAAACAATTTTCGATTAGGTACAATTCCAAATAACTTAAATGCATCTGATGCCCAAATTCACTATTATGAACAGCTGAGACCAATATCAGCATTAACAGAACACTTCAGTAAAAGCTTACAGCTAGTAAAGCTGTATTAGCAAAATTTGAAAGTATGCGAACCCAGCATTAAGCATGTAAATAACAAAAACAAACCTTAAACAAATTATGTAGGTCTAGATAGAAGACAAGAGTAAAACAGGACCATGTTGCAGACTCCAATTCTTTGCGATAAGACAGTTGGAAAAAGGATTTAGTTTTCTTCCGTCTTTATCAATAAAGAATTGTGCACAGCCACTCAAATTTATAAATTTCTATTGGGTTATTAGTGGCAGCAACATGGAATCACTGAATCAACAGCATGCAACTGCAGAACCAGTAGAATGAATACGAAATTAATCCAGTTAAACTAGAAAGTTAAAAGTAGCTTCTTGTTTTTTATACATAATTATAGCGATTAAAAACTCGTATTCACGCTACAGTTGATTTATTATCCACCCTACAGTCGATATGAAGTAAAAGAATAATCAGAAGTCTTAATCATCAGCTAATTATCTGCCACTTAGCTCAAGTTGCCCATACCCCTCCCCCCTTAAAAGGACTTCACCTTGTATTCCTCACAAAAATAACAGTTTCCATTCACTTCGGCCTAGAAAGAGTCAGTGAAATAAAGAAATAATGAATAACATCACAAATTAGAGAGAATTGAAAGGAGAGGTGACTTCACGTACGTCATAACAACTGTCCTCCTTCCTCTTCCATTGGTCCCTCCAATCACATTTACAAGAGTTGAAACAGGCATCCCAGAATTGGTACCAATAATTTCTATCTTCATAGCTTTCCCGTCTAGTTGGACATTATTATATCGCTTCATTGCGGCCAATGCATCAGCTCTCCTAGCAAAGACAACCTCAGCTGAACCCTGCCAAACAAGTATGAAACACCAAGTTTAAAACTCTAAATTGGAGAATGATCACAAGCACAGAGACAATAGTGGCATCTTAAGACATGGGGATGACCTAAAGTTCATCTATGGACAATTTTCTGTAATCAAGAAATCAGCATTTGATTGCCCTAAATGCTAAAAATCACTTTTTTGAAAGAAGCCAGAAGAAGGCTCATTTCTAAAAACAAATAAAAGTTGCTCTTAAAGTTTCAACCTAGCCCATAACCAAAAACTCAAAAGAAAGAGTATTACCCCACTTTCAAATATTAAAGATCAAAATAAAATAAAAATTTCATATTATATGATTTATATCTTAGTTCTTGAAACTTGTTCTCAAATAGTAAATCGAAAAGGGATTTTGTTTCTGATGTAATAAGTATAATCAAGAGATTTATGCTTGAAAGCCCACGTGTTACCCACTTTTGTGAAGCATTTTCTCACTCATTACCTTTTTTAGAAAAGGAAAGGTTTCAGCCTTTATACTCTAACCATCACAACTAACACTATCTTTTTCAAAAATGTATCCTACTCAGTATAAAGATGTTGCTCATTAATCATGTCACCAACAAAACGATGCCTACAAGAAATGCTAAAAAATCCTCCTTCCCCCTTCAAACATGATGATTTCACCCACCTTCCCCAAGAAACAACCTCCACAATCTTTTCAACCTTCTATGAGTGTGCATAAATTGAAATGAACAGTCCAAATCATCCAAACAACACCAAGCCAACCAACAAAGTATTGGTTTCTTCCTTTAGTAAAAAAAAAATGATCAATTTGCATAATTGCAATTCAATCAACAAGGAATCCTATGGATTTGAGAACAACACCTAGCCTCCATGATTTATTGAAAATTCGAAGCAGATACTAAACAGTCTCACCCTCTTGGAGCAAGAAGCAAAATACTACATTACTAGTATTTGTTGTCCTAGGGCCTCAACTTTTGCGGTTCTTAGAAAAAACCTTTAAACTTCAAAAAGAAGTTAAAATAAGAACCTGATCTAGAAAAAGAGAGCACCATTTCAACCCAATTAGCCGACTGACTAAATTAAGTATCCCACTTACACTAGAACGGCCATTTCTATCATAATGAACAGCATATCGCTTCAGCTCTCCAATCTCCGAAAAGAGTTCCTACATTACAATCCAAGGGTTACGTAATGTCAAGCAAATAAAAACTGTTAATTTGAATAAAATGGAACAAGAAAAATAAAAGTTAAAAGACATAAATATGGATTACCACTACCTTTATATCCTCGTTGGTTACACCATAGTCCAAGTTGGATACATATAACTTTGTGCCAGTTTCCCTCCCAGGATATCCAGCAGCTACAAGGCCCTCTTCAAATAAATCATGTTGCCAGGTAAAATCTTTGGTTCTGCTGGACGGCTGATTAAGGTACGTGTAAAAATCCAAAGTAGGAGAACATGTCAACACATGACCACGAACAAAAAATCCAAATTAGCCAATTAGGATAACATATCAGCACATTGACCACAAAAAAGAATAATCTGGTCCTCTTCAAGAGTCAATCAAGAATCAACAAAATTCCACAAAAATAGAGCAATAACTAATATTGAGATTCTCTCAGGGTTCAGTAGAAAAGCTAATCATCAATAAGGAATATGTATGATGAATACAGGAGTAGAGAATTCCACCCATTAAAGGCAAGCTGATGATATGCATGCTACTAGTGAGACCTTGAGTTGCTGAATTTCAACGAGGGAAGCTCCTCTTCACAGAAACTTCATAAACAACCATAATGATCGAAGAGCCCGCAATAACAAAATTCCGCAAGTATCAAGAGGATCCATCATAATCCACACCAAAACAACTCAGTAAATACCAAGACTTTGTGAAGATGGGTAATATAAACAACCCCCTGTGTTAACCAACGAGAACTTCACTTTGAGCTTCCCCATGCTATGAATGAAATCATCACTTTTAGTGTTTTGTATATCTAGTTCAGATCAGATTCTTGAAAATAGAGCAAATAACAGCAATGGGTGTTTTTGAGCTTGCCTTGGCAATTGAGTAAGATGATTGCCGGGTGTTTGCCCCAAGAGGCCTACGGAGCATTCCTCCGGCTCTTCCACGGCCAAAAGTACCTCCTCGTCCTCTCCCTCGGCGGGTCCTCCCTTGTCCCCTTCCCCTTTCACTGATATTTCTGCTCTTTATCAAATCATCAAGAGACATGTCTAAAGAATTTGCCATTTAACAGAGAAGCCGCAAATTCAACTGCACCAACAATACAAAAAATTTTGAATGAAATTCAAACCAAAAAAAACAAATATTTGAACGTAAGAAAATATAACAGCTCCTATAACATTTCCCTCCAAAAAATATTTTACAGTAAAAATAGATTTAAATGCCCAGTTATATCAGAACAGAGGAGTAGCACTATTTTAAGAAAACTTCACATGAAGAAATACGAGGAACATGAATCTTATATATATAAAGAGGCATACAACAATGCAGGAGAGCAACAAAAGAAATTCACAGAACAAATAAATGAACAACTCAACTCAACTCATATGAAAAAAAAAATACTCAACTCAACTAAGTCTTTTTCTCAACTACATGAGGTTGGCTATCATAAATTTACTTTTTCCACTCTGCTCTATCAAACGTTAAGTCAGCATTTTAATTATAAAAAGTTAAATATTTCTTAATTATCACTATCCATGTTATTTTACGCATTCCTCTAGTTTTATAGTTACCATATAATGTTAATACGTCATTCTTCCTAACTAGTGCCTCCAAAGGCCTTCGTTGTATGTGTCCAAACCACCTTAATAGGTTTTTTTTCATTTTATCTCCAATTGGGACTACTCCTACCATTTCTCAAATATTCTCATTTCTAGTTTTATCTTTTAAAGTTTTTCATGTATCCAAACACATGGAACATAAATCGTTAAAAAAAAAAACCCGCAAACAAATACGCCGGAAAGCAACTAAAGAAATTCACAAAGCAAATAAATGAACAAATTATTCAAAGAAAAAATAAAAGATTCTTTCCGGTTTGAACTCCATTTTTCAC
Organism: Paratinospora sagittata; assembly: GCA_035771175.1. NCBI lineage: Eukaryota > Viridiplantae > Streptophyta > Magnoliopsida > Ranunculales > Menispermaceae > Paratinospora > Paratinospora sagittata. Next base: position 2,514,535 of record CM069605.1, read on the forward strand.
TGGAACTATAATTTCTAACAATCCTTTGAACAACAAAATAACTTCAAGCGATGAAAAAACACAAATCTATGCAGCTATTACTCCATAGTTTAAGACAGTGAACAAGAAAATTAGCAAGCAAACAGAGCATGAACACCAAAAGAAGAAAAAAACTCACAACTACCAAAAACATAAGCAGATGAAGCTCTCTAAAACCCCCAACACAAAAATCCAATCCAAACAAAAGCTCAAAACTTTTTTCCAGTTTCAAAGCTCCGAATCGAAGTAAGTACCTGAAAAGATGCTAGCTTTGCTCACAAGATCCGAATCGATATCAAACAAGAACACCGAATCCGCTTTTCGCACAGAGAACGTAGACTTCAAGGGAAGTCTCTCTAGGGCTAGGGTTTCGAAACAAGAGAGAGGGGAAGAAGAAGCTCTCTAAGATTCGTTAGGGTTAGCGTTAGGGTTTTGATGGCGGTGATGGCGACGAGGGCATACACTGGACTTTGAGAGAGATTTGATTTAAGGGTTTCTGAAAATTTTCAATTTTGGTTTCGCGGAAAATCACGCCGCTCTTCCAAACTTTTCTATTTTATCTTCTTTTCTTTTCTTTTCTTTTTTTCTGATCTACCGAATCGGATTTAACCGATGGAGCCACTTTTTCTTTACATTATTAAAATTATAATAAAATAAAATAAAATATCTAGTAATCTTTTTGGCTTCTGTTTTTTTTTTTTTGGCATTTATTTTATTAAAAAATCAGTTTCAATGCTAAAAAAATAATAATAATAAATTAAATATTTAACAAATTTCAACTTTTTAAGCTGGAAAATACTCTAAAATAAAAAAAGTAATAATTATTAAAATTATAAATTTAATCACAACAAAGAGGGCACTTTCGGTATTTCAATGTACTAAGCGCGAAACCAACCTACCATTAGCGCTCCGCGCGAAAGGCGCCCTCGGACGTTACTTGGGCTTTCGTTCGAAATTCTTCACTCTTAATTCCTCATTAAGAACTCTCAAATTTCAATCTCTTGCATTTTAATTTTTATTTTCGATTCAATTCTTGCAAAATGCGAACCAGAAACCAAGCAAAGCGATCACAAGAGCCATCTCGTACGTATTTCTTATTTTTTATAATTTTAATTTTTTTTCCCAATCATCTCTATCGTCTTCTGTTTCCTTGATTTTATGTTTTCAGTAATTGTTTTTTATTTTTATAATAGCATCTTCGCTTGTTTTTTTAATGGATTGTGACAATTTTTTAGATGATTTTAGTTCTTATGTACACTTGTTTCTTTTGGAACCCTATAATTTAGAAGCATATTAGGATGGCAGACAAAGAGGTCCAGTTCTAGAATTGTGTTGTTCGTTTAAAGGATGAAGTTGAAATCGGTTAGTGAATTTTCTTTTCATGGAAACAACATCGTGAGATGTGCTTAAAAGAGTTCGAATGGGCTAAAACTTGGTGCGAATTGCAGAGTTCTTAATTGCCGCTCTATTGAACCATTTTGAAGAGCTTTGCAGTTCGTTGTTAATTTTCATCAGAGTTCAGCTATTAAGGCTCCACAGAGTTTTAATTATCGGTGTTTAAATGTGCTTGGAAATGTGAATAGCCGGGAGATTTAAATTTGGTTAGAATGGTGTCTATTTTGGAGTTCACTTGGGTAATCTATTCTATCTTTAGGCGTAGCGAGAGATGAAATGGTATATTGTTTGTCAGTTACTTGGAGTATTAGTACTTTTAGGCTGCATTTGGTTTGTGATTCAAAAACAAATATGCAATTTGAAAACGAAACTTCAGAAAGCAACTTTTTATCGTTTTCTGAAAGCAAGTTATTTTCTTAGTAAAATTCTCAAAAGCTGTTTTTGAATACAATCAACCGAACGCATTTCTTTTTTTTTAAATTTGCAGATACAGAAAATTGTATTTGAATCACGAAAAAACAGGCCTTAACTTTCCAAGTTTTTCTTTCTGCTCTAGTTGTTGTTTCATTTGTCTTATTCATAGTTACATCATTGTGGCAATTTCACTTTCTTCTTTTGGTAGCTGATATATCTGTTTGGGTTGAATGTTTAACTCTGAAATTTCTTGAATCTGTTTGGCATGTCCCAATTTAAGTTTTAGTGAACCATCTCTGAATTCATTCCGGCTAGCAATGCAAGCAAAATACAAGTGAAATTTTAAATTCAGACTTATAAACAGGGGAAAGAAAAAGAGAAGGAAGGAAACCCGCTTTGAATTTCATACTGTCCATTAAATCAATGCTATTAGTTTTAATGTAAAACTGAATTGCTGGGAGATTTGGCAAATTGAATTTGGAGTAGCACGGATCAGTTATGATGTTCACATAGTGTTGTGGATGATATAAATGTGGATGTACACACATATCAAATCCATACAATAATGGAATTTGTTTCATAATTTATTCATATGACCATTTGGCCCATGTAGAAGTCTTATAACAAACCAATTCTTCTGTGTGGATGATTCCCGTTATTTTCAATGTCAACAACTGGATCATGGTCATAAAAATTCAGTATTTTCTGAAATATAACCAAATAAAATTGGTGCCCAACAAATTACAAAAACATTATATTATTTAAACATGGAATTGTGCAAGTCATTGTGTCGCAAATCTTGAGTTGTGTGAACACACTGTTTTGGATTTGACATGGACTCTATTGTTGAAGCTGAATATTTCTCTTGGAATCAAATCGTAGGTCAGATGATTCATAGAATTGTATTGATATCCTTGCAAACATGCCTGCGGTGAATTTAACCATTTAAAGCCATTGTGGTTTGTTTCATATCGCAGGAGGCAAAGATGTGATAGAAGATGGACATGATTCAGATAGAAGGATCTGTATACCGCACCATAATAGTGGTTTGTTTTGTTAGCTCCAAGTTGTTGTTAGTACCTAGTGCTTTTTTTAATTATTTGGCTTTGCATGTGTCTGAATGAACCTTTGATTTTTGGTGATCTTATCAATAAATCAGAAGAGTCAGTATCAAGACTCTCGATATGCACTAATTCACGCAAATCGATAGGAAAGAAGCAAAAGAGTCATGTCTGCTACTCTGAATCTGTTGGCATGGTATTGCTTGACAAATCCTTTTATTTTTTATTTTCTTTTCTGCTAGGCAAATCTTTTTTTTTCCTTTGCGCATCTTTCGTGTGATTATACTGAAACCGTTTGTTTTATCTTCTTTCAAGCCAGAAGATATGTCTAAAGGAAATGTTGGACAAGAGGCAGAAAAAGAGGTCCCTTGTGATGCTGTGACATCTGTTGATGCTCCACGTGAAGTGAAAATTGTGAATGAAAGTGTTTCTTGTGCTTTGCCTGAAAAAGAGGATACAGATGAATCAGATTGGGAAGATGGCCATATAGCTGTCTCGGATTCCAGAGATCACCATCTGGATAATCAGGCACGAGAATTGATTATTCAATTTGACGATTCACCATCAACTTCTAGAAAAAAACCTGTTCGGAGAGCTTCTCCCGAAGAAAAGGTAAATTATGAAATAATAGATAACATATTCTGTGATTAGATTATTTCTTAATATTTATGTGTAGATATACATTATTCGAATTGTTGGGAAGAGGCTTAGTTGAGTTGAGTTGAGTTTTATATACATTATTTGAATTCAGAGAATTAGTTTTGACAAAATAATTGTGTTATTCTTTCCTAGGAATTAGCTGAGCTAGTTCATAAGGTTCACTTACTGTGTTTATTAGCTCGGGGAAGATTGGTGGATAGTGCTTGCAATGATCCTCTTATTCAGGTATTTGCTTTGCCTTGTACTTCAAAAGTCAACATATTCTACCTCATGCCAACACTTTGTCCTTTTTCGCTCCATTTTCTTATTCAGGTTCCAGAAAATATGTAAAAGGTTATTATAGCTGGTTAACATGGATGGTAAATTTACAGTGGGATCAATTTGTTTAAGTTACAATACAACTATACTCTAATAAATATTGCAGAAGTCTTTAACTTATTGTTGGCTCATGGAGGTGATCTCTTACATTTGTGAACTATAGAGATTAGAGAGTACTTGCAAATTGTTGTAATCACCATGTTTGGCTTTCTGCACACACTCCTCTAGATGGTGGGAAAAGATAAACTTCATATGCCGCAAAGATAAGTGAACGCAAAAGTGGTTCACCAAATCAGTATGGATGGTGATGCAATTTTCTGGTGGCTCCTTTATTCAGCTCATTATGATACCTTCTCGTCAGCTATGCTACCCGAACTCTTTACTTTAGCCCGTAACACCCGTGTTTGTCCTTCATGATACAACATGGGTATGGGATATGTATCCGACACTTTAGATTTTGGAATATTACTATTATGAAAGAAGATAATGACTAACAATTTACTTAAATGAGGGAATAATAAGAACAATAAACAAGTGAAAAAAAGAAAAAAGAAAAGAACCACATATAATATAGGCTTCATAGTGAATATAACATCGTCCAAGTACCCAAATCTAAATTTTGAGACACTTTTTAGCCAAGTCCTCATATCCCAAAATTTTAAAATGAACAAGTCGGACCTTTAGATATGAATCTGTATCCAACATCCATACTGGAGTCCAAGTAACATAGCCCATCAGCAATATGAGTAGTTTGACAAGATTTTACTTTTATCAATGATAATCAACCTCAATCCTAAAATTCCTAAGTAGTCAATCATTATCTAATCTCGTGCTAAGCTTAATGACCATGGTCTTTTTATACCAATGTCTGCATTTCAGAACCTAACAAGAATGTGGAATTTCTTAGTTAACATGTTATTTATTTTGTTTGATTTCATGCATAATGTTCATTGCTCATTAAACATAGGAAGAAAAAAAGATCCAGCGTCCCCCCTTTCCATTCTAATAGGATTCAGTTGTTTTGGCAGGCTTCTCTACTTTCACTTCTTCCAAGACACTTACTGAAGATAGTGGAAGTTCCTAAATTGACTGCAAATGCTTTGACACCTATTGTCAATTGGGTATGATGTATTTTGAGCCACTTCCAACTCTATTCTACACAATCTTCTGCTATAAGACTTCATTTAGTGTTTTTATATGAAAATTGCTTGCATGCAGTTCCACAATAATTTTCATGTCACAAGCTCAAGTATTTCAGGAAGATCATTCAAATACAACCTGGCCCCGGCTCTTGAAAATCATGAAGGGACTACTGAAGAGGTATTACATTTGACCTCAATTCTTATGATGCAAATTAAAGAATGTACAAGTTTTTGGTAATTTTCTTATCCAATTTACTTTTAGAGGATGTGAGTTGTGACTTGTGAGGCCATGTTGCTGTTAGCACAATACGAGCAATTTCTCTAGTTCTTCAATTATCTTTTATCCATCATAGGAAATGAGTTTACAATGAAACCATGCCAATGAAATGACAGTAAAAAGGGTAAATCATCAAACTATAATGTTGTATGGACAAATTTTAAGCAGCTTAGTTCTGATCCTCCTGTCAAACAGAAAAAAAAAAAAAAAAAAAATCCCCTACAGACATGAAATTTTTTATGATCATCATCTATTGCTTCTCCCAAATGTTTGGTCAGCAAGATGTTTTTGTCATCAACAATATCGTAGTTGATATCTTCAGTCAAGGATTATGCATGTATATTACTTTATTTTTTAAGACTATATATATTGGAACTATTATGACTAAGCTGCTTTCCTCTGATGGTATTGGCTTGCTTTTGTGTTCCATTTTGTTTTCCCCTCGCATGTTGCATTATCAATGAGCTTGAGTATGTTGCTGGAAAAGCAAGTTTAATTTTTCTCTTCAGCAGATGCTACATAATTTTCTGTTTTGCAGGTTGCTGCATTATCTGTGGCACTGTTTAGAGCTCTCAATCTGACAACTCGGTATGATTTGATGACAAATATACCTTTCTCTTTCATTTCTTTGTTTCTTTCATTTCTTTTGGATTGAATAAATTTATGCAAAATTCAGAGGATGAGGATGCAGTTTGATTTTGTTGTTTTACACAAAGCCATATTGTTTTATGTAAGTAGGTGTTTTAGTTCCTAAACTTTGATAAGAGCCGAAAGCACATGTTTTAGCCTTCAAACAGGAACTAGAGCACGTGGTAAACTTATTTAATTAATATGATCTTCCTGTGATTATTTCATCTTAACAAACTAAGTTGATGATAGCAATAAGAAGAATTTCTTAACATTTTTGGAAAGTTGAATGGTTAGCAGATTTTGGAAAAATAATTCATATAACCTCTATGTATATTCCTTAAATCTCATATTTTCAAAGAATTGATTGAGATCAAACTGAAGTGGCGGTACTTTATTTTTATATTGTGACAGCATTGCATTGTCCTTGGGTGCCTTGGGGCATTTGACTACCTCTAAGAATCTCCTCTAAGAACATAAAAATAAAAAATAAAAAACTCTTTCTTTACATGTCTGTTGCAAATTGCAACTCAAAGGATTTTGATGACTCTGTGTTTAATAATTTATATAATAAAATAAAACTTTTTTCTTTATATCTGTCTTACGTGTGTGATTGAAGGTGACGCACATCATGCAACTGAAGGTCCTTGAACTCCAACGTTCCATGTTTCAGGTTAAATGACATTCTTCTCCCTTGGTCTGCCCTTCAAAACAGATCATAATGAGAACAGGTTTCAGCATGGGTTTCCTTGCCCTACGCTTAAGTTCATTGTTAGAGATAGCATTTCTTGTATGCTATAATAAATTTTCTAGCTACTACTCCTTCCTTTGATGGTCTTTCTTATCAAATACTCAGGGCCACATTTGGTGGATTGCTCCCTTGGTTTCTGCTTATTGAAGAACTCCATCTTTATTGAGCATATTTAAACTGTATCAGCCCCTTAAAAGTATGGATCTTTACACAGGTTTGTTTCTGCGCTTGATGTGGCCTCGCTAAAACCAGAAGCTGACACGTCTGGATGTCCAGGCGAAAATGAAAACAGGGTGGAGACTGGAATATTTAACACTTCTACCCTGATGGTGACCAGGCCAAATCAGGCTTCCACATCAGTTCCATCATGCATGAATAAAACTGTTCCAAATGGTGACATTGTCAATGAAAATTCAGGAGTTGCTGGCCAAATCAACAATAGGAGCAACTTAAAGAGCAAGACTGTCCAATCCAAATTCATACCTGTTGCTCCATTGAATGAAAATATACTCGATTCATCAGCATTGAAGGTAAATGATGATACCTCTGCAGAATGTCCCCCCAAGAAAGCTGAAGGTTCAAAAAGGAAAGGGGATCTAGAGTTTGAATTACAGTTAGAGATGGCTCTTTCTGCCACTGCAGCTGATGTTGCTGACAGAAATTTGAGTACAGATTTGAATGACTTGTCTAGTAGTACATCTGATTTTTCTTCTTCAAAAAGAATTAAGAGGATTAAAAGTGAAGAATCCCCTGTTTGTTCCCAGGGAATTTCAACTGCAGTTGGATCGAGAAAAACAGGGCCTCCATTGTATTGGGCAGAAATCTTTTGTAGTGGAGAAAACTTGACAGGAAAGTGGGTCCATGTTGATGTTGTCAACTCAATTATTGATGGTGAGGAGAAAGTAGAAGCTGCAATTTTTGCCTGCAGAAAGTTACTGAGATATGTGGTTGCTTTTGCTGGTAATGGTGCTAAAGATGTGACTCGCAGGTTTGCCTATTCAAAGGTTCTCTTATTGTATGTTTTTCTAATGAATCTTCTATCTTAGATTCTAACAATAATTTTAATATAAGCCCTACGGTTAAATCATAGATTCCATTCTCTTCATGTGAATTACTATAATAACTTAGCACCTCTGATTTAAAAAAAAAATTAAAAAAAATAATCAAAGAGTGGAGGTAATTGCCAATGAGTAATTATCTTTTCACTGAAATGAGTAAAAGTAATTGTTTATTAGTCCTTGATTTATTATATTATTAAAATTATTTTTGTGTAAACATAGATTTTTCCATACCTCTTCTGGAGCAATGTGTTTATGCCTTTTTCATAATTTGCTGTATAACTCTCCAAGAGAATCATCTTGAGTAAGATAGTGTTGATATAAACACCCTTCCTCTCCCCCTTCCCCTGAAAAAATTCCCTTCATTAAATAATCAAAGGAAAGTATTACTATTAACAGCGATGTACATGATTTCATCTTTGTGGTCGTCTGATATTTTCATCCTTATTTAGTTGTTTGATCATTCTCTATCTAGTGTAAAATCAAAAGAAATAAAGATATTTTTGTCTTACCTTTGCCCATTTCTAGTTTGTGATTAAGTACAAAGAAATGAAGAAGAATGTGTAATTATTGAGTAAATGCAATTTCGTCCTTGTTTACCAATATGATCTGGTGATGATCTCATTTCAGTCTCTACTCTAATCAACTCAATAAAGCCTTTCTCAACTACATAGTGTCGACTACATGATTCGACTTCCTCCTTAAGTTGATTCATGTCATGGGTGATCTGACTAAGTTTTACGTTAGCTATCAACTACCTAACACAACTCTCCTTTATCTAGGCTTGGGATTGACTGTGTATGTTATGCAAATATGCTCAACATATGCGAAGTTTGATTATCGAATTTTAGCGTAAAACCAAAGTAAGAATAGATGTATTTTTGTCTTTCCCCAACTCCACCATGGCTGGTCCCAAGCCCAGGTAAAGGAGGAGGGAGGTTTGTAATAGGTAGCTGACAGCTAGCATAAAACTCCGTTAGATCAACTATGATTGTCTTTCCATGATAGTTAACTCTAGTTTGCAACTCAACTCAGCAATGTTTTTTCTCAAGTACATTTGTCAGCTACTTGAATCTTCACTCTGCTTTATAAAGGGCTAGGTCAACAATTATAATACAAGTAGTTATATCTTTCTTATTATTTCTATCCATGTGTTGAAGTCAATTTTAGCCCACCCCACACGTCGCAAGATATTGTCCGTCCTATGGGCCCCCAAGTTTGGTCGGCCCCTAGGTTTGGCCATCAGGCTTGTGGGCGCCACGGAAAGCGTGCCATAAAGGTAAGTCCCAGGGGGTTTTATTTCTCCTTAGAAAAAGGCCTCTTGCTAGTGTGAGGGAGTGTAACTTCTTATGTATCTTAGCTTGGAAGAACACATAGTCAATGTGGGACTAATTTCTGGAGTTGAACCCACCAACAATAGGTCCCCAATCTCAGCATCTCACACAGATGTGTTAGTCCCCACAGACGGCGCCAACTGTTGAAGCCAATTTTGGCCTGCCCCTCACGTCGCAAGATATTGCCCCCAAGTTTTGTCGGCCCCTAAGTTGGGCCATCAAGCCTGTGGGCGCCACGTAAAGCTTGCCATAAAGGCAAATACCGCGGGATTTTTTTTTTCTCCTTAGGAAAAGGCTTCTTGCTAGTGTAAGGGGGTGAGACTTCTTATGTGTCTTAGCTTGAAAGAACACATAGTCGATGTAAAACTAATCTCTAGAGTTGAACCCTCCAACACCATGTTTCTTTAGGTCAAAGAAAACTTATTCGTTTAGTCTCTAAATTCTAAGATTATTTGCTGGGATAGTTGACAAGTGACAACTTTTTGCTGGGTATGAATGTATGATGACATATACTCTTATTGTTTGAATATTTTCACCTTATGCAATGTGATTTTCTGATTCAGCATATTTCTTGACATTTTTTAATGTGTGAGGAAGGGGAATCCCATCCTGTAACAGAGTAGGGATTGCAACATACTCCATACTTTTTGTCATTCTTGCAGAGGAATCATGTATTTGTTTACTCGGGTTTCATTCATTAATTTATGCTAGTAGTTGCAACTCAAATTGGATTCCCAAAATCCAGGTATTGTATGAAGTGGTATAAGATAGCATCAAAGCGAGTAAATTCACATTGGTGGGATGCAGTATTGGGCCCATTGAAAGAGCTGGAATCAGGAGCAACAGGAGGCATGGTTCATTTGGATGTCCACCCAGAGAATGCTTCAAACAAACTAGAGGAGAAAGCATCAAGGATCTCTGGTTCATTGGACACTTCTGAAAATGGAACTGCTAAAGGCTCATCATCTCAAGAGTGTATACCACAACTTGGTAGCCCCACTGAAAAGCTTGAGGTTAAACTACCTAAAAAGTGTGATGTGAATATTGATTTCCAATCACCCAGACAGGGTTTTGGGGTTACTTCCCGGAATTCTTTTGAGGACATGGAGTTGCAAACTAGAGCATTGACTGACCCACTTCCGACTAATCAACAGGTATTGTATTATGTCTTATTTCACATTACTTCGTGAGGTTTGCATCATGTATTCAACTTTTCAATATTTTTCTTCAATTTCAGGCCTACAAAAATCATCCTCTGTATGCTATTGAAAGATGGCTTAACAAGAACCAAATACTTCATCCTAAAGGTCCTGTACTTGGCTACTGTTCTGGCCATCCAGTATACCCTCGGACTTGTGTCCAGATGCTACAAACTAAACAAAGATGGCTACGGGATGGTTTGCAAGTCAAAACTACTGAAAGCCCTGCAAAGGTCTGATCCACAAAAGATATTTGAGATTTAAGTGCAGTGATTCATCAACTATTTGTGAGATTCTTCTTATTTACAGATATAATTTTCTCACTTTTCTTCTTCAGGTGGTGAAACGCTCTATGAAGCTTGTCAAGACACAAATTTCTGAGCCTGGTGTTTGTGAAGAGGATAGTGATGGTGGAACTATTCCACTCTATGGAAAGTGGCAAACTGAACCATTGGACCTTCCTTCAGCTGTAAATGGAATTGTACCAAAGGTAAGGCACTGCTATTTCCTCAATGTAGTGATTAGCCATTTGCGCTTAAACCATTTGGAGACTCAAAATTATGTGCAAGTTCTGACTACTACATCATGTGGTATTTTTTGCACTTATGACTGAAAAAAAAAATGAAGAAAAAATAAATTAGATGATGATTAAAATGAGAATATGCATGCTGTTTTATGGGTTAGAATTCTCAAAACTGGATATGATTCTTGATTTCATGGCTTTTTACTGGATGTCTTCCAGAATGAACGTGGTCAAGTTGACATGTGGTCTGAGAAATGTCTCCCTCATGGAACCGTCCACCTGAGAATACCCAGGGTAGTGCCAGTTGCAAAGAGGCTGGAAATTGATTTTGCCCCTGCTATGGTCGGGTTCGAGTTTCGCAATGGTCGTTCCGTTCCAGTCTTCGACGGGATTGTGGTCTGTACCGAGTTTAGAGATGCTATCATGGAGGTAAATTTCGTTTTAATTCCAAGTGCATGACTTCACTAAGGGGTGTTTTGTGCTAGTTTGATACTCAGCTGTCGATAGGCTGTTTTTATTAACTTGTTTATGAGTCCTTCAATGGCACACAAGAATGAGCATTGTCAAAAATTAAGTTTCCTTTTAGTAGTTTCAGAAATCTCTTTGACATCAACCGCTAAATACCCCCTAAAACAGTGGAACTAGACTGTTCTTTTTTCTCTCTTCTAGAACCTCTTCGTTCCCATCAAATTTTGAATGAGATGAACATTATTTTTGTCTAGGCATATGCTGAAGAAGAAGAGAGACGAGAAGCTGAAGAGAAGAAACGGAATGAAGCCCGTGCTATTTCTAGGTGGTATCAGCTTCTTGCATCCATCATAACACGGCAGCGGTTGAATGAAACATATGGGGAAGGCTCATCTTCAGACATCCGACAACACCAAAAGAATGGTGTGCATGGGGCTCAAATTTCTAGCTGTAGGGATGACATCTCTAATGAATGCCATAAAGGATTCGTATCAAAGTCAAATTTCACTCAATCACCTGAAGATCATGAGCATATATTTCCAGTAGAGGATCAGAGTTTTGATGAAGAAAATTCTGTGCGAACAAAGCGATGCTCTTGTGGGTTTTCGGTTCAGGTGGAGGAATTGTAGCTGTTGTATGCATATACCTGTAACTTACCAGGGAAATGTAACTCTTTGAGATAAGATATATATAAATTTTCTTCAAACACTATTGCACTAATGTTTCTCTCTTAAAGCTATAATATTGTTCTTTATTTGCCAAAGTTAATATAACACCAATATTTAATAAGCAAACATTAGCAGCTCAAAATTGGTTCCTTCCAGCATCATTGAAAACTCAAATCCTGATAAATTATGACAAGCCCAATTGCTGAGAAAGAATGAATTCCAGGTTAGAAGACCCAATACTGATTGCAACTAGAGCAACAACTCTGCAATTTGTATTGCATTTAGAGCAGCCCCTTTGCGTACTTGATCACCGCAAACAAATATGTCCAACCTGCAGGAAGTTTCTCTTTTTAAGCACAAAACTATGAAGAACAGTATATCTACAAATAATGAAATAGAAGTTAATCTATCTTACCCATGATTCCCATCTTGAGAAAGGTCTTGGCGGATCCTACCAACTGCAACATCATCCTTGTTTGATACTTCCAAGGGTGTAGGGAAGCGATTAGAAGCCCGATCATCAATAATGACTACACCAGAAGCTTTCATGAGAATGTCCCTTGCTGTATCCTGCACAATTTACGTCATATCTCAATCAAGAAATAATTAAAAACAGAGTTCCACTTCTTAGTTTCAGTATTTTACTGATGAATCCATTTTACTGAATTCGCAGTTAAAATTCCAGCGGCTTAATTGTAACTTCCCCTATTAAAAATCTAAAAGAAATAAGCACATCTCTGCAGTTAACTAGTTTATTGTGTTAATAGCATATTGCCCAAGAACCACATGCTAATAGCTTAAGCAGATACTTTAGAAAAGGCGAACACAAATTCCAGTGGACATGAGAACCAACTCTATTTTGGACAATTTTGACTTGTTAGTTCTTATGAATTGAGAGTAATGAAGCTAGCAAGAACTCTAATAGTGAAGTTTCATTGTGAGCAATAGTTTATTCCATATTTAGAAGTATACCTCATTAAGCGGCTTCTCGAATTGGAGATTGATACTCTCAGCATGTGCACGCATCACAGGAACACGTATGCAAGTGGCGGTCACCTTGACATTGTTGTCATTCTGCATTAACAGAAAAATTTATGAAATACATTTTTTATGGTTCCTGTCAAGCAAGAAACACCAAGAATGAACCATCTAGTTTAATTAAATTTTGCCAATCAAATTGAAGAACTAGATGCATTAAATTCCTTGCTTACCCAAATTTTTCTTGTCTCCTTCACTAGCTTCATTTCTTCCTCATTATACCCATTTGGCCCAACGGGTGCATTGTGTGAGAATAAATTAAAAGCATACTGCACCAAATTTAGGAATTCAGAAGGAAAATATAAGTGTCTACATGGATTACAATGATTAAGTGAATGCATGAAACTAGCAGACTTACCTGTTGCTTGAAAATATTGCAAGTTGGTGGCTTTCCCTCAAGAACCTTGTGATATCAACAGAAAAAATATTAATTTACTTTATGAAATTGGTGCACTCTAGGACAGCATGCACAGTGAAATAACGAAAGAAGATAGTTAAATAGAAAAAACCTCACGAGTCTGTAGTTCAAGCTCTTCCATTGCAGCAGCACCAGCACCACTAGCAGCTTGATAAGTGCTAACAACCATTCGGATCACCTGACACATGGTAAAATCATGCAATTAAGTCTTGGTGAACTATTCTGCAAACCATCCATGATACAGGTATAAGGGTGGTGAGACCATCTCGTGCCTATGTGTGAGCCTTCATAAACATAGAGAGGTAGAAAGGAAGAACTAAAAAAAGAAAAATACTTAACAAATTCCTTTTCCAACTACATAGATTGCTTGCATGAATTTTCCATTAAGGGCTGAGTTTTTTTGTTATATAACAAGTGGTTATTTGTATCTTTCTTAATTATATTTATTCATATTATTTTAAAACCTCTATCATTACAGCTAATAGTTAATACACCACCCTTCAAAACTGGGGTATTTAATGATTTTCATTACATGAGGCCAAAACCACTTTAAGCAGTCATCTCTTATTTCATTTCTAACTGGGGCTATTCCTTCCATAATCAAAATGTGCTGATATATATATTTCTATCTTAGTGTCCGAGTATACATCCATTTTAACACTCACATTCCAATTAAACTTAATTTATCAATGTATTGTTTTTATTATCAAATCATCTGACACAATAGCAGAACAAAATAAACAATTATTAAAGCAACCCAATAACAACATTAGCCATGACACAACAACCACCAACATAGCCTACAAAACAATGAAACCTAACAGAGAAGTCAATTCTAAACATAATTTGGTAAAACAACCAATAAGCATATAGAAATACAATATAATCACAAAAAACATCCTCACCTTGGAATGGCGATGAAGGGGTGTAGCAGCCATTAGGCAAATAATAGTAGAGCAATTAGGATTAGCAATCAAAGCCCCCTTCCCAGAACGAAGTTTAATATGAGACATAGCATCTGGATTAACTTCTGGGATGACAAGGGGAACCTTCTCATCCATCCGAAAGGCCGAGCTATTATCAATAACAACTGAACCGCCGTCAGCCGCAACTGGTCCAAACTCCTTGCTAATAGAACCTCCGGCACTAAAAAGAGCAATATCAACACCATCAAAGCTATCATCTCGCAACTCTTCAATGACATATTCCTTGTCTTCAAATGTAAGGTGCTTCCCAGCAGAGCGTTTACTAGCTAGCATCTTAATGCTTCGATATGGGAAATCACGGTCAGAGATGACACTGAGAAATTCTTGCCCCACAGCACCAGTGACACCCACAACAGCTAAAGATGGAGCGTCTTCCTTAAGCGCCATTCTTACACACAAGTTGGTTCTTCTTTTACTATTTGTGAAATTGGAACCAAAGATGGCAGCACCAATTGGATGGTGAAGATGCTGAGCAGTAGCCATTGCCCTCATTTTTTGTATTCTCCTAAATAGCTCTTCAAAGTAGCATAGAAAGTCTCTTGTAGGGGAATTTGATGTGATATCAAGCTTCAAAGCAATAAGCTAAAGGGAAATAAAAGGACACCACAAATTGTTAGAGCATGAATCGTGATAGGAACCATAGGCCATCTTGGATGAGTGCCCATCTAAAAAGGTAAGCTCTTAAAATTTTAAGCTCTACATCAGCAAGTGCTAGTTTTTTAAATAAACCGTTTAGTAAACAAAATATATCAACTTGTTTTGATAATACATATCAAAAAAACCTCAATATTTTTACATAAAATCTTCGCTTACCGCTTGGAGAAGTGCTTCATTCATCTTTTGAATATCATTATATCTCCTTATTGATACTTTTATTGGTTTTCTTTTCTTCTTTTTTTTAGTTAGTTTTTTTATTGGGTGGATTTATATGATTGAAAAATCAAGAAACACTTCATTGGCATTGTTTAAGGAAATTTTTATTGGGTGGATTTATATGATTGAAAAATCAAGAAGCACTTCATTGGCACTGTTTAAGGAAATACATCACAAAGAACCCAACAAGCTTCACAACATTCAAATAAATATACAAGCAATTCAATCACAAATGATTGCTATTGTGCTGAACTACAATTACTACATACAAGATGAACAAATGAAAATGTGTTAAAGAGAAAAGCTTAGGACTTGAAAAGAGAATCCAAAGTGATTACATCCACCAACACCCACATTCTCTAATTCCTCTCAGCTGCCCAAATGTACTTAAAAACCAAAACCAAACAAAAAGGAGCAAACATTAGAAACCATTAATGCTGAGCTCAAATGCAAAACCTCCATTGATAATAAAAAACTGAACAATTAGTTACCTTGATTTCACTGCGTCTTCTTTATCTCACTACTACTTCTTCTTCTTCTTCTTCTTCTTCTTCTGATTATAGCAGAGCTCACAATGGTGTGTGGCAGAAAATGAATGAAAGACAAAAGCGCTTAGGGTTTTGTGAAACTATGTTCTTCTGTGACGATATAGTA
The DNA here is from genome assembly GCA_035771175.1 of Paratinospora sagittata. Taxonomy (NCBI): domain Eukaryota; kingdom Viridiplantae; phylum Streptophyta; class Magnoliopsida; order Ranunculales; family Menispermaceae; genus Paratinospora; species Paratinospora sagittata. Next base: position 2,530,417 of record CM069605.1, read on the forward strand.
CACCCGTATTCACTTTTCTATGGATCACCCGACCCTAGATTTTCATCAAAATACTTTTTTTATAGCGTGGTCAAGTATGGCGTGAGGGGGACACTGGGAGTGACTGTTTTGTCCAACAGAGAAGTCTTTCTGAGCCGCAATTTTACACAAATGAGAACATTGGATTGGAACTTAGCCCCCGTGATTGATACCAAATCCAGAACAAATACGTGGTATCCCAATTTTTTTATTGTGGATTAGTGCCTATTTTTATCTTAAATTTTTTAATTATTTATTACTTTTTAAGATAAAAAAAATATAAAATAAATTTATATAAAAAATATATTTATGGGTAATTGGTAATAAAGCGTTAAAAGATCTTTTTTATATTAAAATATTAGTAAATATAATAATGTTTTTATTAAATAATAAAAAATAATTTGGAATTAAGTTCAAAATTAAATCTAATTAAATAAAAAATGATTTTAAATTGATAAAGTTAATCTAAATTAAATAAAATTAGAAAAACTAATTTTTAAATAAAACTAAAAAATTAATAAAACAAGAAAGTGAAACCAAACTATTTGGTTGAGAATCACTTTTTCATTGTAGGTAAAAATCTTATTTTCTGAATAATTATGTTCTCATAAAAACTTAATAACAGATAAACAAATACAAGAGTTTTTAACTTTTTCATTCTCATAGCCCGTATTACCATATACCAAATGTCCCCTTTATACGAGCTTAAACATTACTTAAAAATGATGGAAGTATAGTTGGTGAATTGTTCTTCATACAATTGATAATGCTGAATTTAATTACAGGATTCTTATAAAAAAAGTTTTTCTTTTTTTGTTACTGGTTTTTCAGCTCTCTGAAGGTGTCCTCCTATCTTTCGAGTCGAGACTAATCCTTCAGGAGTACCGGCAAACTGTAAGGTATTTATGGAGGCCCTCCATAAAGTGAGTATAACTTCACAGAGAAAGAAAGAAAAAATGGGGGTGAACCACTCATCCAACTCACTCGCGCCACTTTGGGTTTATAGAAAGGTTTTTTAATAATTAAGTGTCTTCCTCATTTCATTAATTATAAATTGTAGATAGTTTTGAAAATAAAAAATGAAAGAAGGTTTTCATCATAACTTGGTTCTCAAGAAAGATATGCCTTTTTGACTTCTCCACAACATTAGCTTGACGTCAAGTTTCGTAAACTAATGGCACTACTTTGGTCATATTAATTTGCCTCATGTATACCAATGTGGACCCCTGGACCTATGCTGATTTTCTAAGATAGATGTGAAAATGAAAATATTTTCATCATATCGGTAAAAGCCACTACCTAATTTTCCTTTCTCCCTAATTTAATTTTTGCCATTATCTGCAAATGGTTCAAGTGAGATTTCCATGTACATGAATATGATATATATATACCGAACGAGCTGGTCCGCCGAGCTGAGCGCATAGGGATTAAAGGATCCTTCAAGCCATGAGTTCGATTTGAACTGTGGCCGGATTTATGCCCCTGTGTTCAACACTCATTCTGGGAAGGAACGTCTTTGCCGTTGCAAACTCTCAAACTCAGGTGGATTAGTCTTGTCACATAGCGGATGAGGACAATATTTAAGTGTCAAAAATCGGTTAACAAAAAAAAAAGAATATGATATATATATACACGTCAAATTGGACTCTCTAGAACTAAAACCAAGACATGCCTTCTTGTTTTACATTTTTGTTCATTAAAATTAGATTTTTCTTTCCTTCAAATTTTTTTTTTTTTGGGACACTTTTGTTTTATCTCATACCATCAAATTAATGTTGATTGCATTATCTTAATTTCTATTTTGTGATATTTGTTATCTTACTTTCTATTTTGTGATTTTTTGTTTAACTTTTAGTGTGACTTGTAACTATTTGCCATAATTAAGGGGGCTTTAAATCGTGTTGTTAACTAATTATATCAACACTATTAATCTATTAATCTTTTTGCCAAACTTTCAAAACCAGCCCTTCAAACTTATATTTATTTTTTATGTTAAACAATATTAGTTATGAGGTTAACATGATAATATACATAATTTCTCACTCCTCCCACTTCTTTTACAGTTTTTACCTTATATAATTTATCATTTTGGAATGAAAATGAAAAACACAATCGTACGTGATGTAGACATGAGTATAGTTGGTCATGTCATCGTCGTACGTGATGTAGACATTAGCATTTCGCTGTGTTGTTCCTTTTGGGGCACTAGCTATAGCTTTGACTCCTGTTATCTATGGTTCCATTTCTTGTTTGAATGAGAAACCCAAAACTCCTTTCCATTCACGCCACCTCAATTAATTAATCAAACACTCGACTCATAAAGTCCCACACCATTAATATCATGCTAGAGATCTTATACATGAAAAAATATTAATTTAATTAAAAATAATAATAAAAATTAAAGAGACGTTGGGCAATTGGTTAAATAAAAAGGTAAGTAATCAAAAAATTATAAGTTTGAACTCTTTTAAAATATATATGAGCCTAAACAAAAAAATTTCCTAAGATTTTAAGAATGTCCTCTTTGCAGACTAGGGTCTTGTACCTTCAGATATTAATCGGATGCGCGTAAGCTAGTTCGAACATCCAAGTCTTCAAAAAAATAAAAAATAAAAAAATAATTTTAAGTACAACTATACATATATAACCATTAAATTATTTATTACACACTTTAAGATGTACAACAAACACCTATTTAATAATTATGAATATTTAGTTATACTTAAAATTATATTTTTTATAATTAAATTAATATTTATATATGTGTGTGTGTATATGTGTTTGTCTTAGACTTTTAAATATGCTTATGCTAAGTAAAGAATTTTCTTCTACTTCGCTAACTAATCTCGCAACAATATATGTGTGTGTGTATGTGTGTGTCTTAGACTTTTAAATATGCTTATGCTAAGTAAAGAATTTTCTTCTACTTCGCTAACTAATCTCGCAACAATCCAAAGACTTTTGAAGCATCATCTCCTTCTTGTAAACCTTGTTGATCAAGATAATATTTCATCATTGTTGATGAAAGATTATTGAAAGTTATGCAAGAAGTTTAACGGGAGACGATGCACTGATGATGTCATTGCTGTTACACCAAAATAGTAGAACTTTAAGTAGATATATAGACAAATCAATCAATGAAGTGTACTTTAATTGAGTACTCTAAAGTAGGTATAGTCGTCCTAACTTCTATTAATTTTCAACAATATTGTAACCGACCTTATAGGTATTTAGTATATTACGACTTATATAATAAATTTTCATGCTCCTTAAATGATATGTCGATTTCAAGGTTTTAAAATTATCTGTAATATGTATTTGAAAAATGGTATATACTTTAAATGTACAAAATTAATGAGTATCAATGTAACATTACTTTATATATTTTGATTTGAAATTATAGGGTTAACTATTAGCTTAATTAATACCTATAATTAATTATATTGGGCATTTAATTTAATAAACTTTTAAAAAATTTGAACTTTGTAATTAATTACACTTAATTATAGTGATCATCTTAAAAAATATTTTTGAGTAATGTTATATGTACGTGTAGTATCAATATTATTTTTTGATACTGACATCTGACCTTTGTTAAATATTTTAGAGATGCCTATGTATTTAAAGATGTGTAATACACAAATATTTTTAAAATATTTAAAAAAAAATTAAGTGTAAACGCTAAAAAATAAAGTTTACCCGAAAGTATATATAAAGCATATTTCAATATTTTTATCAGATGATACTTTTTCAAGCGTCTTAATATTTAAAGAATTAATGTTCCATTGTCAATTTCTCCTCTCTAACATGCACAAATTTCAAAGCCTGTAGGGCCACTAGTTTGAAGATCAAGATACATCATGGCGTTCCAGCTAGCTAATTTGTATTTCAACAGTTTTGCAGATAAATGATACAATCTATGGAAATTTCTATGATCTTTCGTCATTAAAGTATTATCATATGTGAATCATTTGTACCTAAACTGGGACTCTCTATGGTATGGTCAATTTGAGGTTTTCAAGCTCACCGCTCAATTAATTGTGATCTTTAAAATAATAGTTAATTTTCTATTTGGATTCCATTGCAATTTTAAAATAATTTTATAACTCTTGTTGTTTCCAATCTAAAGAGAAAACAAGCAACAACCTCATCAATTGCATATATATTTGACCAATTTGTCTTTTCCCATTGAGTAATTACAACAAAAGAAGTGCCATTAATTTAGATCATAATATGCACTTTGAGTATAAATAAAATATTATTTCAAAGAATTTACAACTGATCTTGAAAAAAAATGAGAATTTAATTATGAATATTTTCTATTTTGATTTCAAAGAAGGATATTTATTAGTTCAAAATTGCCACTAATGACCAGTAAAATATAACAATATTTTTATTCTTAATTAAAAGCACATCTTAAATATAAACAGGAAAGTATAAGTATATATAAAGAATTAAACGAAAACATATTTCTTCAAGTTCACGTAATCTTAGGCTTGCAATAAGTTGTGGGGGTTGTTAGTTTTATTCATTTATTAAGTCGTGTTGCATGAAAGTGCTAATTCTTTAATATTTAAGGTCATGCCAATATATGTCTAAGAACTCCACCTTATTCAAGCAGATCAAATCCTAACTTACAAGTCACAATTTGCCTATAAATAATATTTTTTATTTTGTCATAACATAATGATTTTAATCACTTTTTTATTCTTGAAAATAAATATAAAGTATTAATTTTACACACACACACACACAAAAAAAAAAGTCCATGATGTTAAATTTTTTTTTTTTAATCATGCTAAAACCAAATCTATTGTTATTATTTCTTGTCGGGTATGTGTGAACCGAAATAACAGTTTCACATAAGATATAAACAAGTTTATCACATGAAATATAAGTTAGAATCTCATACTTGTTAGTACTGAGGCTTTTTTGAGTAAAACCCTATATTTAGGCTTAAAGTTAGTTAAGTGAAGGACAATATCGGTATTAATAGAGATTAAAACTCGTCCAATAAGTGATATCAGAGCCGATGGTTCGGCTGAGACGCACTTATATTAAGATGAAGCATGAGTGTGTGCTCATAGTCGCATATGATTCTTCAAGATGATGACGATAATTGATCTGATATAGATCGTACTGTGATTGGGATGCAGTTGGATTTTATTCTAAAGTGTAACTTTATTGGGTATATGTAGACCGAAATAATAGTATCATATCAGATATAAACAAATTAATCACATGAAATATAAGTTAAGATTTCACCTTTATTAGTATCGAGATATTTTAGAGTAAAATCATGTATATGGGCCCAAAATAATTAAATTTAGAATAATATTCATAATAATAAAGATTTAAGGCTGGAACATTTCTTTTATCTAGGAATGGCGTGCTTAGTATGCAAGGTTCCAGTTGTTGCAAGAATTAATGTACGTACGTGGCTTTACTCTATAATTGCTAGATTATTTTGGATTTAAAGCTTTGGTCACAATAAAACCAAATTCTCATTTTTAATTTGTTACAACAAGACCCACCACTGCCTTTTAATCTTATCTCCATAGAAAACATAATATGAATTGTAGGGTCATTAATTGATAATATATAGGGCTGGAACGTGACATGTCTTGGTAATTGAAGTCATCTTTTCCAATTAGCATAAGCAAAATAAACTGCTTCTCCTTGTCAAATGCAATAATATTTATACTACCTTAGGAATCAAAAATAAGACTTAAAATAATAACAAGACCAAAAAATATAAATATATTCACCGTAGGGTAAGGAATTTCCACATCAAGCCACGTGGTACCCATAGAATCTAGAAACCCAACTCCCACCAACTCCAGTATGTCACTTGCTGATCACCAAGAGAAAACAAAAAGAAAAGGTAGACTCAATTGGCTAAAGTAATATCAATTTGAAACGCGGCTTATTATATGGTATACATAATGACTAATATATCAATGCTGTTTTAAATCAAATCATTTTAATATTTTACAAAGCACCATAGTCCAAGGTATAGCCTTTAAACCTAGGTTTCATATAAGCATGAACTAAATAGATTAGTTAATTTTAAACAGTGCTATATATATATATATCAAGCATGCATTTCATTTTATTTTCATTTAATTTAGCACCCTGATACACATCCAACATGAATTGAGCTCTATAAGATCTAATTTTCGGTCGGTCCTAAAAAACCTCAAATGGGTCCAAGTCTCGTAGGTTCGCATTTTATTAGACCAACATGAGTTGAATCGGAGAAACATATTTTTAAACACACGATCATTTTCCAAACATGATTCGTGCAGGTTTGCAATGCATGATTTGTGAGGGTTCATAGCTACTTACTACCTTAGAGTTGGGGCATGGGACTAGTGGGCGGGCACCCACCGTTCTGATACCTTTGGATCAAGGTGATATATTAACATTGTTTCTTTTCAAAAAAAAAAAAAAAAACTATTATCAAAGCAAGGGTGGGCAATTGACGAGATGGAAGCAGTAACCATTGGGAATTGACGAGATGGAAGCAGTAACGTCCAATGGGGGTTGACGAGATGGAAGCGGTAACAAATGGGAGTTGACGTGTTACACAATATCCACCGGCGCAATTTAGCAGCGTCAACAAACATGCCCAACTTGGCATTCAAAAAACCAAATATTCTTTTGTCACACGTAACGTCGTAGGCATCATGATAAATAATGCAAGGCCCCCCCTTTTTACCAATTTCATTCAAAGGCCCCCCAAACCGCCCCGGCCTGTTCAAGCATGTATTACACACAAACCTAAATAATATTAATTCCTCTGCCCTATAAAAAGCCCCCCCTATGTTCCATCTTTCTTGCACCATTGATCTAAGCATCAATAGAATAATATCACAAATCTTAATATTAGGTGATCATGGATAAGCTTGCAATATTATTAGGCCTTGTGTTTTCTCATGCTCTTGCCTTGACAATTCTTGTTATTAGTGTTGTTGAAGGTAGTAGCGTGATATCATCTTCTTCTTGCAGCCAAACACCGTATCCTGAAATTTGCAGCTCCTTCGTTACAACTACGACTACGACTACTATTACTACTAATAATAATAATCCTCTTGTCACCTTAGCTGATACCCAATTTGCATTTCGCCATGTCATGCTCCTGGCCACCATGGACCAAGCCGAGGGAGCTCACCGGTTCGTCTCAACGATGGATTTGAGCTCATTCGATGACCGGGCTAGGACTGCATGGACTGATTGCCTTGAGCTCTATGAAGACACCATTAATCAGCTTAACCAGTCGTTACAGTCGGGTAATTCTGCTAGCCTTGAAGATGCCCAAACATGGTTAAGTGCAGCCATTAACAATGAGCAAACTTGCCGAAATGGGTTCATAGAGCTCAATTTATCTTCTCATTTAGTCTCTTCCCCCTTCATGTTAAGTACCAACTTATCAAAGTTAATTAGCAACTCCCTTGCCATCAACAAGGCGACTGCATCAGCACTGCTTAGTAGTAGTAGTAGTAGTAATAATAATAAGGGTGGTGGTTCAAGGCGTTTGCTATCTTCTGATGATAATGAGTTTCCAACATGGGTTTCAATAGCTGATAGGAAACTTCTTCAATCTCCTAATCCTAAAGCTGATACTGTTGTGGCAAAGGATGGGTCTGGCAATTATAAGACCATATCTGAAGCTGTAGCTGCTGTTGCAAAGCTTAGGAGTGGGACTAGGAGATTTGTTATCCATGTTAAAGCTGGTGTTTATAACGAAAACGTCGAGGTTAAGAGGTCGACAAAGAATCTTATGTTAATTGGAGATGGAATTGATGCCACAATTATTACCGGCAGTAAGAGCGTTAAAGGAGGTTCAACGACTTTCCGGTCGGCGACATTCGGTGAGTTAATTTCTTCATGAACCATCTATATATATAGCTAGCTAGCCTTCTTATAACTTTGATTTGTCAAGCTTAATTATTTCACGAAGTGCCTACAATATGTGGATAAAAAACAATTGCATTAAACTCTTATTTCATCATGACATATTTGAGAATTATATATGATTAAGAACAAACACTTGGGTCTTGTGTCGACACACACACACACACTTTTTGTCTGTCTTGAAGTATTTATATATAATTATATATGAGGGGTTGGAACTTAGTCAAGAAAACTGATTTTCTAATTTGAGGACCAAGCTCTAGTCAAATGCAAGAAAGCTTTCTCTTAATTATATAATTGTTTACTATGTTTACAGATAAACAAATGTCAATTGAGTATATCTATTACTCAAAAAAAGTCTTTACTGCTAGCTTCCCTTCTCATTACTTCATCTTTCAATTTCAACAGCAAGAGAGATTTAAAGAAACAAATCTCAACTTGACTTCTAATACTTATAAAAATTGACTGATTACTTCATTAATATTAATGCCTTCTCTCAGCGGTCACTGGTGGCGGTTTCATTGCCCGCGGCATAACATTCGAGAACACAGCTGGACCACAAAGGGGCCAAGCAGTTGCACTCCGGTCAGGTTCCGATCTCTCAGTGTTCTACAGTTGTAGTTTCAAAGGTTACCAAGACACTCTATATGTATACGCCCAACGTCAATTCTACCGTAATTGTGACGTATATGGTACCATAGACTTCATTTTCGGTGATGCCGTAGCTGTGTTACAAAACTGTAACATCTATATAAGGAGACCCATGAGCGGCCAGTGGACCACTGTGACAGCCCAAGGAAGGAAAGATCCTAATGAGAACACAGGGATTTCGATACATAACTCGAGAGTTACCGCTGCGGCAGACTTGAGACCGGTGCAAGGTTCCGTCAAGGTATACTTAGGAAGGCCATGGCAGAGGTATTCAAGAACAGTGTTCATGAAAACTTACTTGGATAGCTTGATAAATCCAGCAGGGTGGCTTGAATGGAGTGGTAGCTTTGCCTTGAGTACCTTGTATTATGGTGAGTATATGAACACCGGAGGCGGCGCAGGCACGAGCCGGCGGGTGAGGTGGCCAGGGTACCATCCTTTGATGAGCGGCGCGGAGGCTGGGAAGTTCACCGTTGGGAGTTTCTTGGGTGGAAGTTCTTGGATTCCGGCCACTGGTGTCCCTTTCACTTTGGGTATTTGATGATGAGGTGGTCTAATATTGATTCTGCAAGAATCTGGACTAGTGTGTTATTTTATATTATTGTTTTAATTAATTATATATATATATATATATATATTAATTTGGGTCTTTCTTATATGACAAGTTGTAACTACTCTCTGTAGATATACATTGTCATATAGCTGGTGTATGTTTCCATTTATTTGGATGCTTTCACTGTGTTTTTTTTTTTACCCTTATCAAAGGCAAATGTAATTCTTACTGTCTTAAATAGAATTTCTGAGAGAATTTCTCAATTGTAAAGCTATCAAGTACTAATAAAGTTCCATCAAACCATTTTTACAAGTTGATATATAACAGACTAATTAAGCTGAACAATGCTACGTACAGAGGTGATTATATATATATAATATGATAATTAAACTTGAATGTGAAACTTCAAAATATATATTAGTGTCATGCATGCTTGTAATTTAACACCTAAAAATGCACAGACAAATCCATGTTTCAACAGCTGATCATTACATTTCTTACTGAGTCAAGAGAATTAATGTGTGTGGTTATGAAGAATAACCATTTAATTTTTATTTTTTTTAGTAACTTTAGTATCCAAAATTATTACAACCTTTCCCGGGCATTGGAAAGAAAGGAAAATGTGTTAAATTATATAAAATATTTGATTGGTCAAATCACCTCAAGCCTACTTTTATTATATACAAATGTACATGTCAATATGGGTTCCAATTCTCCCACTTGACAGTGTATATCGTCTTTTAATTAATATCTCTAAGGATAAATTAATTAAACAATTATAATTGTAACTGGTGATTTATGCAATATGGTATAATTACGGTCACGTCCTCGTTATATATATATAACTACAACGAGAGCATTCTCAGCTTCCATACCAAGCTTGCAAGTATCAATAAGAAGAGAGAGTGCTTAGGAAGCTCCCTGATATTAATTGGACAAGCAGGCCGGTAAAGTCATTTTCTTTAATATTCAAGGTCTTCATCTTCAATTCAATATTTCAGTGCAAAATTTGTTGGAAATGTGTGTGGACCAACATAATAATTTTACATCGGATATAGACAAGTTCATCACATGAAATGTAAGTTGGAATCTCATCCTCATTAACATCGAGGCATTTTAAAGTACTAAAACCCCACACTTGGGTCCAGAAGTGGTTAAATTGAGGACAATATCAGTATTAGTAAAGATTCAGGCCCGCCCAATAAATGGTATCAGAGCCAAATTTGACTAGGAGACACGTATATCAAGGTAGAGTACGCGAATGTGCTCATAGTGGCAGATGGTTCCTCGAGATGATAACAACAATTAATTTGACATAGATCATGCCGTGTGATCGTAATGAAGTTGAATTTCGGTCTAAGGTGGAGATTTGTTCGGTATGTGTGGACCAAAATAATAGTTTCACATTAGATATGAGCAAATTTATCACATAAAATATAAGTTAGAATTTCACCCTCATTAACACCAATGCTTTTTAAAATAAAACTCAATATCTGGGCCTAAAGGTGGTTAAGTTAGGGACAATATCGGTACTAGTAGAAATCCAAGCGCGCCAAACAAGATTGAATGTAGGAGAATAGTTTTCAGAATAGTGGGTGAAATAATGAGCCAATTAGCACCTGAAACCACTTTGCAAGGACGGCCATTTGAGACTTTTCTATTGTCTGCAAGTATATACATAGGATTCCCGTGGATCAGCCAAATTTGAAACCAGAACAAACAGTAGACTTAAACAATATTCCTGCCCACTAGTTTTGGCCCTTTCAATGATGCAAGCCAACTTGTTGCATATATAAAGTCATATAAAGTAATGGAACTGGGAAATTTCTTATTGTTGTCTTTCACAATAGTCTCATTTGCAGTCAAATTATAAACTTGATTTTGATATAGTTAAGCTTGCTTCTTTAAGGAAGAAATGAGGATTATGATGCACATTATTAAAGTCATTAACTCTTTATTTTATCACATTATATTTATTTATTTTTGCAGCAGGGTTTGAACTGAGAAGCCTATGTAACAAAGGTCCGTTGATTTGAGCCATCTATATTTTCATTTTGTACTTCTTCTGCTTGATCTCCTTGACTTCTGTGCTGATATTTATATATGGTTGTGATTTTAGAGTTTAATGTTGGTTAAGATTATAGAAATTAGCAATAATAAGTGGAACTACTACTGTCTGTTAGAAGCTTGAAAAGGTCTGTAGGCATTTTAACATTTGTTTTTTATTCCTATTAAGATATTTAGGAAATAGGAACTGGGTACCAAATTTAGGTGATTTAAATAGCCATTATATCTTCCTTGCAAGATAGGCTTAAGTTGGATCAATTAAGTTTTTGACTTGGATCACTTTTTGAAGGGAAAAGGAAAGGATAACAAGGTTGGAATCTTGTCTCTTATAGCTTTGCCCAGGTCCTTTTTTTTTTTTTTTAATTTTTTTTTTATAACCAATGTATTCGAACTTTGCATGACTAATCCTTAGAGCTCCCTAGTTGCTCAAGCAGAATACGCCCCAAGGCCAATAGATAGAGAGAGAAAGTTGATCTCTATTCTCACTTCATATATAATGTGCCAACCCAAGATCACTCATTCAACCACTTTTTAATTTTCGCATTAAAATTAGTAACAATATTATCTACACTTAGCCATTTATAGGCCCATATAGTACTACGATTTTTGGGCGGAAAATCTCATTCCACGCATAAATACAAAATGTAGGCCTACAATTAATTAAGTGAGAATAATATTAGTACTAGATCTAGTCAACTTACAATTTCAGGTCAAATAGGAAGAATTAAAAGATTCCACTATGTAAAGTAAAGCTTCCTACACCTACTGGCTTAAGCTGTTCTTCTCATTTCTTTGTTGATATATCTATCATGCAAAAAGTACACCGTCAGAGTAAGTGGACCCACCGGCTCTAATCTCAGGTTCTCTATTGCACTCCCTAAATAGGGTTTTTTTCACCTTTTCGTCAAGATACTCGTACGCTATGATCATTGTGGAATACTTAGACTTAGAGGGTGGTTTCCATTTCTCCTATAAAAGTGATCAGAATTTGAGCACTCCGCATTTTGCTGGGAAGGATTGAACCATGGGAACGAGTCTACATGGCTATCACCTTTTTTACTAGATCTTTCACCCTTTTCACATTTACAGTTCAATGTTCGCATAGGCTTGAAAGCTAGTAAAAAAAGGTTAGTGCGTTAGCGCCGTACTACACTAAGCCATATGTAAAAGTTGGGCATTAAATACATTTTTAATTCTTTTGCTATCACAAAATTCTCAAAATTTAAATATAATCTAGTCCTTGCTTTCCGGTTCGTCCATATGATCTGGATTTTTTTTAAATTAATTATATAATTATATAAATAATCAGGCAACATAAAATGATTTATATAATTTAAAAATATTTGAAAACAAATAAATATTTATTTTAAATTAATAAAAATAAGCATAAATATTTTATGTTCCTATAGAGTTGAGAGTTGAGACCATTACAAGCATGTTAGTCGGTTTAACTGGTTTAGTTATCGCGCGCCATAAGTCGGTTTAAACGATTCAAATGAAACCGCTTCTCTTAATATCTCTGTACCTTCGCTCTTCTCATCTTCTCTCTCCGGTTCTTCAGCAACCTCAACTCTTCGAATCAACAGCGAGTGTAGGGTTTTGAATCTCATCTCATTCGAAAATCTTCAGCAATCGGAGAAGAGCGGACAAAAGAGATTGGGGTTTTGAATCCCCATTTCAATCCACATCTTCAGCGATCGCGAAAGTGGGATTGTTAGCGATCACCACACTCGAACACATTTGATTATTCTCATCAGATCTCTCATTTCAGGTTGTTCTTAAATGTTAATATTGATTTCTATTTGGTGATTTTGATGTGCCCATTAATATAAGTAATGTTTGATATTGGATTGTATGTTAAGCTAGGGTTTCCGTGTGTTGATCTGCAATTTTTCATAAACATTGTATTCTCTTTAGCAGTGTTATTGATCTGTTTGACAATGATAACATGCTTTTTATTTTATTTTATTTGAAATGATGTATTAATACACCGTAGAAGACCTCAGAAGAGATCTGGAGGGCAAGGCGTCCTCTAAACTCTATTATAGAAAAACTAAACAATAATGTAGATTTACAACATTTTAACCCAACCACATAGCCTGTCGGAAGGCTATAACCACTGGTCAATTTGCTTGACAATATCCAGTGAGATGCTGTAGACTTAGATGATTCCCAGATCTGCAAGGGATTGGACCTCTTATCTTCAAAGATTATGTGGTTCCTCTACACCAAATAGACCACATGGTTGCAAAAGTCGCAGCCCTTCAAATATCCCTCAATCTTCCTGAAGTGCCAATGATAGGGCATGTGAGGACTAAATATTCATAAGAATTTGGTTTTCTAGTTTTCTAATGAAGGTAAATATGATCTGATGACTCCCAATAAATTAGGAAATCTTACACTTTCTATTTTTGAAAGAAAGAGACCTATTTCTTATATTTTCCTGATAGGGAAATTTCTAGGAAAATGAATGCTTTATATTGAATGGGATTCATTGGAAAAAGTAGAGGTGAATACTGCAATTGGCCAGTTTGGTTGAGATGATAGTTTGAAGAGTGTTGGTAGGAAGAGGCGTGGTAAGAGTTACCACACCACTTATCTTTCCAAAATCTAATTGTCTTCCTTGAGGGATAAGATATTGGAAGAGTGATAAGAGATTGGAAGGGTGTGAAAGGGTGGATGAGATGAATCTCCAATGGCTTCTATAGTAATTCTTGATGCTATCCCTAGTTCCCTACAGGCTACATCCCTATAATTTGTTGAAAAGTCATGCCTACTCTTTACTATCCTAGCTTTGTTTTGGGTGAAAATGATGAATTTGTTTATATATGCACACGAAAGTACTGCTTAGGGCGATAATTAGGATTTTGTTTATATATGCATAAACAAGTCCTATTTGGGTTGAAAATGATGAATTTATTTATTTTTGCATATGAAAGTGTTGTTTAGCGTGAAAATTAGGAGTTTATTTATGTAAGCACATGAAAGTCCCATTTGGGGTGAAAATTAAGAATTTAACATAAAAGTCCCTATCGGTATAAAAATTAGTAATTTGTTTATATAGGCACATGGGGTTAAAATTATGAAGTTCTTATTATAAACACACAAAAGTCCTGTTTTAGGTGAAAATTAGGAATTTGTTAATACAAGCTCATGTAAGTATCATTTGAGGTGAAAATTAGGAATTTGTATATATAAGTACGTGAAAATTGCATTTGGGATGAAAATTAAGAATTTTTTACATAAGCACTCAAAAGTTCGTTTTAGGTGAAATGATGAATTTGTTTATATATGCACGCGAAAGTCTCATTTGGGGTGAAGATGATGAATTTACCTATATTTGGAACACGAAAGTACTGCTTGGGGCGACAATTAAGAAATTGTTTATATAAGCATAAACAAGTCATATTCGAGTTGAAAATTTGGTGTTTATTTATGTATGCACATGAAAGTCACATTTGAGATGAGAATTAGGAATTTTACATGACAGTAAACAAATTTTCTAAATAAACACACAAAAGTCCCGTTTAGGTTGAAATAGGAATTTGCTTATATAAGCACACAAAAGTCATATTAGAGTTGAAAATTAAGAATTGGTTCATATATATGTACATGGAAGCCTCATTTGGGGTGAAAATGACGAATTTACTTATATTGGAACACGAAAGTACTGCTTGCGGTGACAATTAGGATTTTGTTTATATCAATACACAAAAATCTCCACCCAAAATCAAGTAGCCTCGTTGGATGAGGGACAAGGTACAAGTCGTGGTTGAGGGGCAAGGTCTCGATTTCGAGTTCGAGTTCGAGTTCGTGCTCACACTTATCCACCACTTTGGGAAGGAACGCCCAACAACCTTTCTAGTTCTCGACTCTGAAATAGTCTCCCCACAATAAAGGAGTTAGCGGGGACACCGTGACCAAAGAAAGAAAAAAAAAAAGAAAATCTCCTTCGGGGTTAAAATGATCAATTTGTTTATGTAGGCACAAGAGAGTCTTGTTAAGGGCAAACATTGGGAATTTTTTTTATAGGTCATAGAAGATCATGAAAGTCCCATTTGAGGTGAGAATTATGAATTTATTTATATAAGAATACAAAAATCCTATTTGGGATGAAAATTAGGAATTTGTGTATATAAGCATAAACAAGTCCTATTTGGGTTGAAAACGATGAATTTGTCTATTTTAACATATGAAAGTTTTGTTTAGCGTGAAATTAGGAGTTTATTTATAAAAGCACATGAAAGCTCCATTTGGGGTAAAAATTAGGAATAACATGAAAGTCCTGGTCGATATGAAAATTCAGAATTTATTTATATAAGCACATGCTATTATAAACACACAAAAGTCCCGTTTTTGATAAAAAAAAATAGGAATTTGTTTATATAAGCACATGAAAGTTATATTTGGGTTAAAAATTAAGAATTTGTTTATATAAGCACACACAATTCTTATTTGGGTTAAAAATTATGAATTTGTTTATAAAAACACTGAAAAGTCCCTTTTAGGTTGAAAATTATAAAATTTGTTTATATAAGCACACAAAAGTCTTATTTTTGTTGAAAATTTTAAAATTGTTTATATAAGCAGATGAAAGTGCTATTTGGGTTGAAAATGATGAATTTGTTTATATAAGAGCATGAAAATTCTGTTTATGGTAAAAATTAGGAATTTGTTTGTATAAGCATAATAAAATCCTATTTGGGTTGAAAATGATGAATTTATTTATATAGCCACTCAAAACTTCTGTCTTGGACGAAAATTAGGAATCGATTAATATAAGGTCACGGTAGTACCATTTGAGGTTAAATTTAGGAATTTGTTTATATTAGAACACGAAAGTCCTATTAGTGATGAAAATGATGAATTTATTTATATAAGTACATGATAATCGCATTTAAATTGAAAATTAGGAATTTGTTTACATAAGCACTTAAAAGTTCGTTTTAGGTGAAAATGATGAATTTGTTTATATGTGCACACGAAAGTCTCATTTGGGGTAAAAATGATAAATTAACTTATATTGGAACACGAAAGTACTGCTTTAGGCGATAATTAGGATTTTGTTTATATAAGCATAAACAAGTCCTATTTAGGTTGAAAATGATGAATTTATTTCTTTTTACATATGAAAGTGTTGTTTAGGGTGAAAATTAGGAGTTTATTTATATGAGTATATGAAAGTCCCATTTGGGGCGAAAATTAAGAATTTAACATGAAAGTCACGGTCAATATGAAATTAGAAATTTGTTTATCTATGCACATGAGGTTAAAATTATGAAGTTATTATAATAAACACACAAAAGTCCCGTTTTGGGTAAAAATTAAGAATTTGTTTATATAAGCACACGCAAATCTCATTTGGGTTGAAAATTATGAATTGGTTTATAAAAGCACACAATAGTCCCTTTTAGGTTGAAAATTAAGAATTTGTTTATATAAAACACATGAAAGTATTATTTTTGGTGAAAATTTTAAAATTGTTTATATAAGCACATAAAAGTGCTATTTGGGTTGAAAATGATGAATTTATATATATAGGCACGTGCAAATCCCATTTATGATGAAAATCAAGATTTTGTTTGTATAAGCATAATAAAGTCCTATTTGCGGAAAATGTTGAATTTGTTTAGATAGCCACATAAAAGTCCTGTCTAAGGCGAAAATTAGGAATTGATTAAAATAAGCTTACGAAAGTACCATTTGAGGTGAAAATTAGGAATTTGTTTGTGTTAGAACACGAAAGTCCTATTAGTGGTGAAAGTGATGGATTTGTTTATATACATTTTTTAAAAGAAACTAAAAGTAGTGTATATTTATATGTAAGAGAATCAAAGGTTTTGTACAATGACATACTACCACACATCTCTATCTATATAGATACAAAATTACCCCACCCTCCAAGCCATTCCCCTAAGGCAAATTACTATTGGCAAACCAAAAAGAAGCTAGAAGGTGGGAATTCTCCCACACTTTAGCCGTCGAATAAAACTCATCATGAAAAACTTGTTTGTTCCTCTCCTTCCATAAGGACCATAATACCGCCAAACACACCACCTTCCAATGATCTCTCCAAGAAGATTGAACACTATTCATAAAAGGGAAGATATTTATGTTATCCTCCGCGGCAACATCACCACTCATAACAGGGAAGTGATAACACAATCTGCTCCAAACCTCATTAGCGAATGGGCAACACCAACTTATGTGTCACACTGACTCCAAATCCTGCCTACACAGATAGCACCAATGCGGGGATAAACACATATATGGAAACTTCTTTTTGCATCATATCACCCATGTTCATCTTCTCATGGGAAGCAACCTAACCCAAAAGTTTAACTTTTGATGGTACCTGTGCTTTCTAAAGAAGGTTGTGATAGGAAGGACATTCCTACCTAGATGTAAATCCCAATACAAGATAGCTTTCCCCCAAATTCCTCACAAAGTCAATTACAGGTTTGTTATGGGCAGAAGAACGATGATATAAGTTGGGGAAAAGTGTTTGAAAGAAATCGTTCCCACACCACAAGTCTTCCCATAAACGGATTGAATTACCCTTCCCAAGCTTTATTCTAATAAATGGCAAGAAAATGAGATACACTGATGATATGAATTTCCATGGGCTTCTAAAAGTGGCTCTATTGGCTATCCCAGCTTCCCTTATATTGTCTTGAAGCCCATGCTTGCTACAAATGATCGTTCTCCATATGATCCTTCTCACATGAGAACCTCCATAGCCATTTTCCAACCAAAGCTTTATTTCTGTCAGATATATTTCCAATACCCAATCCTCCTTGTTCAATCTTCCTCTGAATAATGCTCCATGCCACAAGGTGAAACCCGCTCATTTTGTCATCATTCTCCCATAAAAAATCTCTCATTAGCTTCTCCATTCGATCCGCCACCTTCACTGGGATCCTAAACACTAATAGACAATATGTGGGGAGAGCATCCAGAACATACTTAATCAATGTAAGCCTTCCACCTTTTGATAAAAAGCTTCTTTTCCAGCCGTCAAGACTTCTCATTACCTTTGTTATTACTCGTTCCCAAAAGTTCATCTTAGAAGGATTACCTCCTAAAGGCATTCCCAAATATTTCATAGACCACGAACAACTGGAACACTCAATTTGGCTCGCCATTCCCCCCTAACCAATCATGACAAACATTAATACCCACCAACTGACTCTTAGTCATATTAATAACATACCAAATAACCAACAAAAGGTCTTTACTTCCATGGATGCATTACTGATACAACTTTCACTTCCTTCCAAAAATAACAATGTATCATCAACAAATTGAAGGTGAGTAACCTCAACATTCTCCCGGCCCACCATAAAGCCTGATACCAAACTTACCTCTTTCACCTTATCCATCATTTTCCCCAACACATCAACCACCATAGTGAAAAGGAAAGGAGAAAGCGGATCTCCCGGTTGAAGCCCTCTTTTCCCCACAATTTTACCCCGAGGACGGCCATTGACAAAGACGAAATAAGACACAGAACGTAGACATCCCCAAATCCACTTCCTCCATCTCAAACCAAACCACAAAATCAAGAAAATCACAATTTACCATGTCTTATGCTTTTGCAAAATCAAGCTTGAAGACTACCCCCGCCTTCGTTTTGGATCTATAATCTTCCACCAACTCGTTAGCAACTTGAACAACATCGACAATTTGGCGTCCTTGTACAAAAGCCAATTGGTTCACAGAAACCGTGTCCTGCGAGACACCCTTCAACCTATTTGCCAACACCTTTGCAATAATCTTGTAGAACAAGTGGTAAGACTGATGGGCCTAAAATCAGCAACCCTTCTAGATAAAGTCTTCTTGGGAATTAGACAAATATACGTTTCATTAGTGCATCCATTTATGACCCCGTTATGAAAGAACTCCACCAACACCTTCATGAGATCATCCTTAACAATAATGTCCCAACTATTTTGAAAGAAAGCCATAGTCATTCCATCCAACCCTGGATCCTTGGAGCCCTCACATTCAAACACCGCTTGTCTAACCTCTTCTTCATCAAAAGGTTGTTCAATCTCATCTCTATCCAATCCCCCGATTGGACACCACTCAATACCATCCTCACCCCAAACACTACTCTCGTTTTTAGAATACACACCTCGAAAATGGTCAATGATTTTAGCCACAATCTCATCTTCCCCATCTAAAACTGACCAATCATCCCTTTCCAATCTAGAAATGGTGTTAATACCCCTTTTACCAGACATAATTCTATGGAAAAATTTGGAATTAGCATCTCCATCCTTAAACCACAGAACCCTGGATTTGAGAATAGCTGCCTTATCTTCATTCACACAAAGTTTCCACAGTTCAACTTTAGCAGTCGACACCAATCCCGAGCCAACACCTCATTCCACTTAGGACTCCCCTCTTTCTTATCTAACTCCACAACTAGCCCCTCTAATTCCTTCCTCCTCACTACATCGCACCCAATAATCTCCTTACCCCACCCATTAAGCCTAGACTTCACATACTTAACCAACTGCATAAACTTATATCCTTCCCACCCTAGGGAAGGCCCCTCCCTCCACCAACCCTCAACCCAAATTTTAAACTCAGGATGATCAATTAATCGGCTGTTGAACCTTAGGGGAGCTGGCCCCCATTTGTATCTAGAAGTGTCGGTAGTAACTGGCCAGTGATTGGACACCTCCCCCCCACTTCCTGTTTGTGGAAAGGGAACAACTCCATCAATCCCACCCCCAGTCGACAACACATCGGATGTAACCAAAAATTCGACCATGTAAAGTTTCCGGTTAGAAGAGGGGGATCAACAAGCTCAAGCTCCCTTATCAAGGCATCAAAATCCTTTGTACTTCTAGTAGTCCTTCCACTATTTAGCTTCTCAAAAAGAGTGCGTACAACATTAAAGTCGCCACACACACACCACTTCACGCCACATATACTACTGAGCCCAGTTAGCTCATCCCAAAAAAGACTTCTCAATCTTCTATCATTAGGGCCGTACACACTCGTCAATAATAATAAACCTCCAGCTGACCCAACCTTCACTGTCACATGATAATCACATTTGGGTTGAAAATTTGGAATTTGTTTACATAAGCACTCAAAAGTTCCTTTTAGTTGAAAATGATGAATTTGTTTATATATGCACACGAAAGTCTCATTTGCGGTGAAAATGATGAATTTACTTAAATTGGAACACGAAAGTACTGTTTGGGGTGATGATTAGGTTTTTTTATTTATTTAAGCATAAACAAGTCCTATTTGGGTTGAAAATGATGAATTTATTTATTTTTGCATATGAAAGTGTTGTTCAGTGTGAAAATTAGGAGTTTCTTTATATAAACACATAAAAGTCTCAAAAATTAAGAATTTAGCATGAAAGTCTCGGTTGATATGAAAATTAAGAATTTGCTTATATAAGCGCATATGGTGTTAAAATTATGAAATTATTATAATCACACAAAAGTCTCGTTTTGGGTGAAAACTAGGAATTTGTTTATATAAGCACACAAAATGCATATTTGGGTTGAAAACTAAGAATTTGTTTATATAAGCACACACAAATCTCTTTTCAATTGAAATTTATGAGTTACTTTTTAAAGCATACAAAAGTCCCATTTAGGTTGAAAATTAAGAATTTGTTTATATAAGCACACGAAAGTCTTATTTTTAGTGAAAATGATTATAAAAGCACACCAAAGTGTTATGTGGGTTGAAAATGATGAATTTATATGTATAAGCACATGAAAATCTCGTTTATGGTGAAAATTAGGAATTTGTTTGTATAAGCATAATAGAGTCCTATTTGGGTTAAAAATTTAAAATTATGAATTTATTTATATAGCCACACAAAAGTCCAGTCTAGGGTGAAAATTAGGAATTAATTAATATAAGCTCACAAAAGTACAATTGGAAGCGAAAATGATGAATTTGTTTACATAAGCACTCAAAAATTTATTTTAGCTGAAAATGATGAATTTGTTTATATATGCACACAAAAGTCTCATTTGAGGTGTACATGATGAATTTACTTATATTGGAACACGAAAGTACTGCTTGGGGTGATAATTAGGTTTTTTATTTATTTAAGCATAAACAAGTCTTATTTGGGTTGAAAATGATGAATTTATTTATTTTCACATATGAAAGTCCCGGTCGATATGAAAATTAGGAATTTTTTTTTATATAAGCACACAAAAGATATATTTGATTTGAAAACTAAAAAATTATTTATATAAACACACGCAAATCTCTTTTCGGTTGAAATTTATGAATTGCTTTTTAAAAGCACACAAGAGTCCTGTTTAGGTTGAAAATTAGAAATTTCTTTATATACGCACAAAAAACTCTTATTTTTGGTGAAAATTTTAAAATTGTTTATATAAGCACAAAAAAATGCTATTTGGGTTAAAAGTGATGAATTTATATGTATTCGCAAATAAAAATCCCGTTTATGGTGAAAATTAGGAATTTGTTTGTATAAGCATAATAAAGTCCTATTTGGGTTGAAAATGATGAATTTTTTTATATAGCCACACAAAAGTATAGTCTTGGATGAAAATTATGAATTGATTAATATAAGTTAACGAAAGTGCCATTTGAGTAAAAAGTTAGGAACTTGTTTATAATAGACTACGAAAGCCCTATTAGTGGTGAAAATGATGAATTTGTTTAAATAAGTACATGATAATTGCATTTAGGTTGAAAATTAGGAATTTGTTTACATAAGCACTCAAAAGTTTGTTTTATGTGAAAATGATGAATTTGTTTTTGTATGCACATAGAAGTCCCATTGAGGGTGAAAATAATAAATTTACTTATATTGGAACACGAAAGTACTACTTGGGGCGATAATTAGGATTTTGTTTATTTGAGCATAAACTAGTCCTATTTGGGTTGACATTGATGAATTTATTTATTTTCGCATATGAAAATGTTGTTTAGGCTGAAAATTAAGAGTTTATTTATATAAGCATATGAAAGTCCCATTTGGGGTTAAAATAAAGAATTTAACATGAAAGTTCTGGTCGATATGAAAATTAGGAATTTGTTTATAAAAGCACATGGGGTTAAAATTATGAACTGGTTAGTAAAAATACACAAAAGTCCAGTTTAGGTTGAAAATTAGAAATTTGTTTATATAAGCACATGAAATTTGTTTATAAAAACACACAAAAGTCCCGTTTAGGTTGAAAATTAGGAATTTGTTTATATAAGCACATGAAATTTGTTTATAAAAACACACAAAAGTCCCGTTTAGGTTGAAAATTAGGAATTTATTTATATAAACACACGAAAGTCTTATTTGTTGCGAGAATTTTAAATTTTTTTATATAAGCACACGGAAGTGTTATTTGGGTTGAAAATGATGAATTTATATATATGTATAAGCACATGAAAATCCCGTTTATGATGAAAATTAGGAATTTATTTATATAGCCACACAAAAGTCTAGTCTTGGATGAAAATTAGGAATTGATTAATATAAGCTCCCGAGAATACCATTTCAGTAGAAAATTAGGAATTTGTTTATATTAGGCCAGAAAAGTCCTATTAGTGGTGAAAATAATGAATTTGTTTAAATAAGTACATGATAATCGCAATTACCTTGAAAATTAGGAATTTGTTTACACAGGCACTCAAAAGTTTGTTTTAGGTGAAAATGATGAATTTATTTATATATGCACAAGGAAGTCTCGTTGAGGGTGAAAATAATAAATTTACTTATATTGGAACACAAAAGTACTGCTTGGGGCGATAATTAGGATTTTGTTTATTTTGAGCATAAACTAGTCCTATTTGGGTTGACATTGATGAATTTATTTATTTTCGCATATGAAAGTGTTGTTTAGGCTGAAAATTAGAGTTTATTTATATAAGCACATGAAAGCCTCACTTGGGGTGAGAATGAGGAATTTAAAATAAAAGTTCTGGTTGTTATGAAAATTCGGAAATTGTTTATATAAGCACATGGGGTTATAGTTATGAAGTCGTTATATATAAATAGTATGATTCTTGTCAAAAAATAAATAAATTATGAAGTAGTTATTATAAACACACCAAAGTCCCGTTTAGGTTGAAAATTAGAAATTTGTATATAAGCTGACGAAAGTCATATTTGGGTTGAAAATTAAGAATTTGTTTGTATAAGCACATGCAAATCTAATTTGAGTTTAAAATTATGAATTTGTTAATAAAAAGACAAAAATCTCGTTTAGGTTGAAAATTTTTTTTTTTTTATATAAGCACATGAAAGTCTTATTTTTGGTGAAAATTTGAAAATTGTTTATATAAGCACAGGAAAGTGCTATTTTGGTTGAAAATAATGAATTTATATATATAAGGATATGAAAATATCATCAATATTAGGAATTTATTTGTATAAGCATAATAAAGTTCTATTTAGGCTAAAAATGATGAATTTGTTTATGTAGCCACAGAAAAGTCCAGTCTAAGGCACAAATTAGGAATTAATTAATATAAGCTCACGAAAGTACCATTTGAGGTGAAAATTAGGAATTTGTTTATATTAGAACACGAGAGTCCCATTAGTTGTAAAAATGATGAATTTGTTTATATAAGTACATGAAAATTGCATTTGGGGTGAAAATTTGGAATTTTTTGATATAAGCACTCAAAAGTTCATTTTAGGTGAAAATGATGAATTTGTTTATATATGCACATGAATGTACTGCTTGAGGCGATTATTAGGATTTTGTTCATATATGCATAAATAAGTCCTATTTGGGTTGAAAATGTGAATTTATTTATTTTCGCATATGAAAGTATTGTTTAGGCTAAAAATTAGGAGTTTATTTATATAAGCACGTGAAGGTCCCATTCCGGGTGAAAATTAGGAGCTTAACATGAAAGTCCCATTTTGGGTAAAAATTTGGAATTTGTTTATATAAGCACACGCCAATCTCATTTGGGTTGAAAATTTTGAATTTGTTTATAAGAGCACACAAAGTCCCGTTTAGTTTGAAAATTAGGAATTCGTTTATATACGCACACGCAAGTCTTATTTTTGTGAAAATTTTAAAATTGTTTATATAGGCGCGCAAAAGTGCTATTTGGGTTGAAAATGATGAATTTATTTATATAGCACATGAAAATCTCATTTATGGTGAAAATTAGGAATTTGTTTGTATCAACATTTGTTTATATAGCCAAACAAAAGTCCAATGTAGGGCTAGAATTAGGAATTTGTTTATATTAATATATGAAAATTGCAGAAATTAGGAATTTTTTTCACATAAGCACTCAAAAGTTTGTTTTAGGTGAAAATGATGTATTTACTTACTTTGGAACACAAAAGTATTGCCTGGGGTGACAATTAGGATTTTCTTTATATTAGTACACGAAAGTCTCTTTTGGGTTTGAAATTATTAATTTGTTTATGTAGGCACAAAAGAGTCTCGTTAAGGGCGAAACTTAGGAATTTTGTATAGTTTATATAAGCTCTCGAAAGGCCCATTTGTGGTAAAAATTATGAATTTCTTTATATAAGCACACAAAAATCCTATTTAGGGTGAAAATTAGGAATTTATTTATATAAGCATAAACAAGTTCTATTGGGATTGAAAATGATGAATTTATTTATTTTTGCATGCGAAAGTGTTGTTTAGGCTGAAAATTAGGAGTTTATTTATATAAGCACATGAAAGTCCCATTTGGGGTTAAAATAAAGAATATAACATGAAAGTCCTGGTCGATATGAAAATTAGGAATTTGTTTATAAAAGCACATGGGGTTAAAATTTTGAACTGGTTAGTAAAAACACACAAAAGTCCAGTTTAGGTTGAAAATTAGAAATTTGTTTATATAAGCACACGAAAGTCATATACGAGTTGAAAATTAAGAATTTGCTTGTATAAGCACACACAAATCTCATTTGGGTTGAAAATTATAAATTTGCTTATAAAAACACACAAAAGTCTCGTTTAGGTTGAAACTTAGGAATTTGTTTATATAAGCACACGAAAGTCTTATTTTTTATTAGAATTTTAAAATTGTTTATATAAGCACACGAAAATGCTATTTGGGTTGAAAATGATGAATTTATATATACGAGCACATGAAATGATAAAAATCCCGTTTATGATGAAAATTAGGAATTTGTTTGTATAAGCATAATAAAGACCTATTTGGGCATAAAATGATGAATTTGTTTATATAGCAACATAAAAGTCCAGTCAAAGGCGAAAATTAGGAATTGATTAAAATAAGCTCACGAAAGTATAATTTGAGGTGAAAATTATGAATTTGTTTATATTTAAACACGAAAGTCCATTTAGTGGGGAAAATGATGAATTTGTTTATATAACTACGTGGTAATCGCATTTGGGTTAAAAATTATGAATATGTTTACATAAGCACTCAAAAGTTCCTTTTAGGTGAAAATGATGCATTTTTTTATATATGTGCACGAAAGTCTCATTTGGGGTGAACATGATGAATTTATTTATATCAGAATGCGAAAGTACTGCTTGGGGCAATAACTAGGATTTTGTTTTTATAAGCATAAACAAGTCCTATTTGGGTTGAAAATGATTATTTTA
This sequence comes from Paratinospora sagittata, assembly GCA_035771175.1. Lineage (NCBI taxonomy): Eukaryota > Viridiplantae > Streptophyta > Magnoliopsida > Ranunculales > Menispermaceae > Paratinospora > Paratinospora sagittata. The sequence goes on from CM069605.1 coordinate 2,556,190, forward strand.
TTTATTTTCGCATATGAAAATGTTGTTTAGCGTGAAAATTAGGAGTTTCTTTATATAAGCACATGAAAGTATTTTTTGGGGTGAAAATTATGAATTTGTTTATATAAGCACATGGGGTTAAAATTATGATGTGGTTATTATAAACACGCCAAAGTCCCGTTTAGGTTGAAAATTTGAAATTTGTTTATATAAGTACACAAAAGTCATATTTGGGTTGAAAATTAAGAATTTATTTGTATAAGCACACGCAAATCTCTTTTCGGTTGAAAATTATGAGTTTGTTTGCAAAAGCACACAAAAGTCCTGTTTAGGTTGAACATTAGGAGTTTGTTTATATAAGCATACGAAAGTCTTATTTTTAGTGAAAATTTTAAAATTGTTTATATAAGCACACGAAAGTGCTATTTGAGTTGAAAATGATGAATTTATATGTGTAAGCACATAAAAATCCCGTTTATGATGAAAATTAGGAATTTGTTTTTAGAAGCATAATAAAGTCCTATTTGGGTTGAAAATGATTAATTTTTTTATATAGCCACAAAAAAATTATAGTCTTGGATGAAAATTAGGAATTGATTAATGTAAGCTCACGAAAGTGCCATTTGAGTAGAAAATTAGGAATTTGTATATAATAGACCAGGAAAGTCCTATTAGTGGTGAAAATGATGAATTTGTTTATATATGCACACAAAAGTCTCATTGAGGGTGAAAATAATAAATTTACTTCGATTGGAACATGAAAGTACTGCTTGGGGCGATAATTAGGATTTTGTTTATTTGAGCATAAACAAGTTCTATTGGGATTGAAAATGATAAATTTATTTATTTTCGCATATGAAAGTGTTGTTTAGGCTGAAAATTAAGAGTTTATTTATATAAGCACATGAAAGTCCCATTTGGGGTTAAAATAAAGAATTTAACATGAAAGTCTTGGTTGATATGAAAATTAGGAATTTGTTTATATATGCACATAGGGTTAAAATTATGAAGTGGTTATTATAAACACACAAAAGTCCCGTTTAGGCTGAAAATTAGAAATTTGTTTTTACAAGCACACGAAAGTCATATTTGGGTTGAAAATTAAGATTCTTTTTTTGTACAAGCACACCCAAATCTCTTTTCGGTTTAAAATTATGAGTTTGTTTTTAAAATCACACAAAAGTCCCGTTTAGGTTGAAAATTTGGAATTTGTTTATATAAGCACATGAAAGTCTTATTTTTGGTAAAAATTTTAAACTTGTTTATATAAGCACACGAAAGTGCTATTTGGGTTGAAAATGATGAATTTATATGTATAAGCACATGAAAATCCCGTTGATGGTGAAAATTAAGAATTTATTTGTATAAGGATAATGAAGTCCTATAAGGGTTAAAAATGATGAATTTGTTTATATAGCCACACAAAAGTTTAGTCTTGAATGAAAATTAGGAATTGATTAATATAAGCTCACAAAAGTATCATTTGAGTAGAAAATTAGGAATTTGTTTATATTAAACCACGAAAGTCCTATTAGTGGTGAAAATGATGAATTTGTTTAAATAAGTACATGCTAATCGCATTTAGGTTGAAAATTAGGAATTTGTTTACATAAGCACTCAAAAGTTCGTTTTAGGTGTAAATGATGAATTTGTTTATATATGCACACGGACGTCTCATTGAGGGTGAAAATAATAAATTTACTTATATTGGAACATGAAAGTACTAATTGGGGCAATAATTAGGATTTTGTTTATTTGAGCACAAATAAGTCCTATTTGCGTTGAAAATGATGAACGTATTTATTTTCACATATGAAAGTGTTGTTTAGGGTGAAAGTTAGGTGTTTATTTATATAAGCACATGAAAGTCTTCATTTGGGGTGAAAATTAGAAATTTAACATGAAAGTCTCGGTTGATATGAAAATTCGAAATTTGTTTATATAAGCAAATGAAAATCATATTTGGGCTGAAAATTAAGAATTTGTTTGTATAAGCACATGCAAATCTCATTTTGGGTTGAAAATTATGAATTTGTTTATAAAAACACACAAAACTCTTAATTTTGGTGAAAATTTGAAATTTTTTTATATAAGCACACGAAAATGCTATTTGGGTTGAAAATGATGAATTTATATATATAAGCATATGAAAATCTCGTTTATGGTGAAAATTAGGAATTTGTTTCTATAAGCGTAATAAAGTCTTATTTGGGTTGAAAATGATGAATTTGTTTATATAGCCACACAAAAGTTTAGCCTTGGACAAAAATTAGGAATTAATTAATATAAGCTCACAAAAGTACCATTTGAGGTGAAAATTAGAAATTTGTTTATATTAAAATACGAAAGTCCTCTTAGTGGTCAAAATGATGAATTTGTTTATATAAGTACATGACAATTGCATTTAGGTTGAGAATTAGGAATTTGTTTAGATAAGCACTTAAACGTCCATTTTAGGTGAAAATGATGAATTTGTTTATATATGCCCATGGAAGTCTCATTGAGAGTGAAAATAATAAATTTACTTATATTGGAGCACGAAAGTGTTGCTTGGGGCGATAATTATGATTTTTTTAATTTAAGCATAAACAAGTTCTATTTGGGTTGAAAATGATGAATTTATTTTTTTTCACATATGAAAGTGTTGTTTAGGCTGAAAATTCGGAGTTTATTTATATTGGCACATGAAAGTTCCGTTTGGGGTGAGAATGAGGAATTTAACATGAAAGTCCTGGTCGATATGAAAATTCGGAATTTATTTATATAAGTGCACGTGGTTAAAATTATGAAGTGGTTATTATAAACACACATAAGTCCCATTTAGGTTGAAAATTAGAAACTTGTTTTTATAAGCACGCGAAAGTCATATTTGGGTTGAAAATTAAGAATTTGTTTGTATAAGCACACAAAAGTCTTATTTATGGTGAAAATTTTAAAATTGTTTATATAAGTACACAAAAGTGCTATTTGGGTTGAAAATGATTAATTTGTATATATATATATAAGGACATGAAAATCCTGCTTATGGTGAAAATTAGGATTTTGTTTGTATAAGCATAATAAAGGTCTATTTGGGCTGAAAATGATTAATTTGTTTATATAGCCACATAAAAGTCCAGCCTAAGGCGAAAATTAGCATTTGATTAATATAAGCTCGCGAAAGTACCATTTGAGGTGAAATTTTGGAATTTGTTTATATAAGTATGTGAAAGTTGCATTTGGGGTGAAAATTAGGACTTTTTTTTACATAATCATAAAAAGTTCGTTTTAGGTGAAAATGATGAATTTATTTATATATGCACATGAAAATCTCATTTGTGGAGAATATGATGAATTACTTATATTTGAACACGAAAGTACTGCTTAAGGTGACAATTAAGATTTTGTTTATATTTGTACACGAAAGTCTATTTTGGTTTGAAAATGATGAATTTGTTTATGTAGGCATAAGAAATTCTCGTTATGGGCAAAAAATAGGATTTTTTTATAGTTTATATAAGCTCTCGAAAGTCCCATTTTTTGGTGAAATTTATGAATTTCTTTATATAAGCACATGAAAATCCTATTTGGGGTTAAAATTTGGATTTTGTTTATATAAGCATAAACAAGTCCTATTTGGGTTGAAAATGCTTATTTATAAAAGCACATGAAAGTCCTATTTGGGGGTGAAAATTAGGAATTTAACATGAAAATCCTGGTCAATATAAAAATTAGGAAATTATTATAAACACACAAAAGTCCTATTTTGGGTGAAAATTAGGAATTTGTTTATATAAGCACACACAAATCTCATTTTGGTTGAAAATTATGAATTTATTTATAAAAAAAAACAAAAATCCCATTTAGGTTTAAGTTATAAATTTGTTTATATAAGCGCACGAAAGTCATAGTTGGGTTGAAAACTAAGAATTTGTTTATATAAGCACACACAAATCTCGTTTTGGTTGAAAATTATGAATTTATTTATAAAAACAAACAAAAATCCATTTAGGTTTAAGATTATAAATTTTATATACGCACACAAATCTCGTTTTGGTTGAAAATTATAAATTTATTTATAAAAACAAACAAAAGTCTCGTTTAGGTTTAAAATTAGGAATTTGTTTATATAATAAGCACATGGAGGTCCTATTTTTGGTGAAAAGTTGAAATTGTTTATATAAGCACACAAAAGTGCTATTTGGGGTTCAAAATGAAGAATTTGTTTATATAAGCACATGAAAATTCCGTTTATGGTGAAAATTAGGAATTTGTTTGTATAATCATAATAAAGTCTTATTTGGGTTGAAAATTCTGAATTTGTTTATATAGCCACACAAAAGTCCAGTCTTTGGTGAAAATTTGGAATTGACTAATATAAGCTCATGAAAGTATCATTTGAGGTGAAAATTAGGAATTTGTTTATTTTGTAATAGGAAAGTCCCTTTAGTGGTAAAAATGATGAATTTGTTCGTTTAAGTACATGAAAATTGCATTTGAGGTGAAAATTATGAATTTGTTTACATAAGCACTCAAAAGTTTGTTTTAGTGTGAACATGATGAATTTATTTATATCAGAGTACGAAGTACTTCTTGGGGCGACAATTAGGATTTTGTTTATATCAGTACACGAAAGTCTCTTTTGGGGTGAAATTCATGAATTTGTTTACTACACACAAGAAAGTCTTGTTAAGGGTGAAAATTAGGAGTTTTTTATACTTTATATAAGCTCATGAAAGTCCCATTTATGGTGGAAAATTATAAATTTCTTTATATAAGCACACACAAGTCTTATTTGGGGTGATAATTAGGAATTTGTTTATATTAGCACATGAAAATCCTATTCAGGTTCAAAATGATGAATCGGTTTATATAAGCAAATGAAGGTCTCGTTTAAGATGAAAATTAGGATTTTGTTTATAAAAGTACACGAAAGTCTCATTTGGGCTAAAAATGATGAATTTGTTTATATAAACACACTAAAGTTCCGTTTGAGATAAAAATTAGGAATTTGTTTATATAGGCACCTCTGGCTATATTATATATAGCTTGTTAGTTAATCTTATAATGGTTTTTTAATTGTTGAGTTGATTTAACTTCATTTTCTTTTTCAATTGTGATCTATATTTTTTTGTTTGGTTGTGTTTTAAAATATGTTTTGATGACATTTTAGATTTTTTATTTTATTTTATTTTTGAAAATAATTTAATCATGTGCAACGCACGTTCATGTTTATTAGTATATATAATGGGAATACTTGACTTGTTCATGGCCTTTTTTATACGTGTTGCCAATAACATCCTTATTTTTTATCTTACACAAATACATCATTCCATGATTGAGTTTCCAAAATGGAAAGGGGTGCTTCTGTCATTTAATGTAAATTCATTTGACCTTCCATTTTTAACCCCAACTAATCCAACCCACGTTTGTCCAATCTTTTCTTAAGTGTACCAGGGAATGGAACACACATTTTCTTCTTCATATTTATTCTCTCAACCACTACATTCTTTCCTTGAAAACACCACACATAATAGTGCCTAAAGAAATGTTGCTCTTAAGGTATGCTCCTACTTAGATTTCTTACATCTATTCAATTGTCATTATCCATCCTTCATTCTCATTTAATGTTTGTATTTTTAATTATATCATTTGCTTAGCCGACCTTATGTTGTTGAGAAAAGGCTTAGTTGAGTTGAATATGATTTGTGTTTGTTTTTCATGCACATCTTTCACATCACAACTTCTGTCGCTCAATTAACCATTGCACTAACTGAGTTACCGGCATGCAAAGATAACTAAGCCAGTAGATAAAATGCATAGCTCTTGGAAGAAATGTAGGTAAGAATTTAAAAAAAAAAAAAAAGATAGAGAGAGGGGAGGAGGAAGAGATTAGAAGGGAAGAAGTAGAGCAATTAAAGAAAGTTGCTAGCAATATTCCTCTTGGTGTTTCATTTGGAGGGTCCATTGACATAGCACATCCGTCTCTTTGATTTCTCTATTTTTCCCTCCAACGCCTTTGTTTTACATATGTTTTTTTTCTTCTCTTCTTCAGCAAGTCTGAGATGACCATGCTCATCTTGAGCCCGTGAGCAAATCAGAATGTCAGACATCGAACACTGTCGCGCACTAGTTAAGGTATGGCTTGGGCACCTAATGCATCAAATCCATAAGCATTATTGGGGTGTTTGTTTGCTAATTATTGTTGATATTGACTCGTTATAGTTGGATAAAGTTTTCGTTGAGTTTATGTTTTTCTTTATAATTGAAAATGGTCTTGGATTGATTTTTTTAATTTCCTGATAAAATGCTGACAAGGCGATGTCTTATGTTTATCTACCTTAATTCCACAAAATATTTGGTTTTGCCGAAAAGTTATTTGAAGTATTCACACATGCTTGGTATTAGCAGCTCAATGTCAACTAGATTAAAGTAGGATAGTTGTTGGGTTGATTGTCGTTGTGAATGATAACATTGATCGCTACATCGTATTAGAAATTAGGATTTTTTTGTATGGTTGGAATTGGTAAAGTTGTAACTGAATTCATTTTTTGATCATTATTCTTAGATCTTCTTAACTAAGATCTTGTTAACTAAAATCTAATCGACGATTTTTCTTTTTTTTTCTTTTGCAATAGGATTGTTTGACTTCTAATTTATTAGAATTTATTTAAAGAATAAAAAAACATTGAAAATGTATTTTAAAGTATTTTTCGATAACTCAGTTGAATCTTATTAATTTATAAGGCTTCAAATGATTAATTTATATTTTGAAGTTTTCAACAGGTATGAGCGTAAATTAAAGTTAGCGTTACAATAGTGCTCTAATTGCAGAGTTGTCCATCACAGAACGAAAGAAACGAAAAAACTCCGAACGTCAGAAAATTTCTCAGCGCACGCATTTCACACCACGAAAGGCGATCGTCAGAAAATTTTCTAAATACACCCACTTCTGGAATGCTGAAAAAAATCACCCCCAAAATTTTATAAATACACAACGTGGGATGGTGAAAAAAGTTCCATATATACCAAAACTATTCTAAATGCACCCAAAATTGTCTTAATACACCTCTCGGGAATGGTGAAAAGAATTCTACATACCCAAAAATTTTCAGAATACACCCACCTAAAAAAATATTAAATACACCCCAAATTTTCTGAATACACCCGCCTCGGGAAAGGTGAAAAAAAGTTATATATACACCCAAAATTTTTAAATATACACCTACCTCGGGAATGGTGAAAAAAGTTCACCCAAAATTTTCTTTATACACCCACCTGTTAAAAAAAATTGAAAGTTCACTCGAAACTTAGTTAATACACCCACCTCCAAGGGTGAAAAAAATTCAATATACACCCAAAATTCTCTTAATTCACCCGCCTCGTAAATGGTGAAAAAAATTCTTTATACACCCAAAGATTTTCTATATATACCCAGATCGGGAATGGTGAAAAAATTCTTTAAACACCCAAAATTTTATTATACACCCACGTTGGGAATGGTGAAGATTTTTTATTTATACTGGAAATTTTCTTAATAAACCCCAAAACATCAAGTAAACCCATCTCTCCACGAGTGAAAAGAAAATTTTTTAACACACAACTTTTGAATACACGCCAGCATCTTATGATTGGTGAAAATTTCTCAATACACTTGCTACTGGTGAAAAAAATGCAAAATAAAACCATTTACAACGCATAGGGATAGACCAGAAAAAATTTATAAATTCACCCATTTATATCAACCTCAGGACTTCATACACCCATTTACGCCCAAATTATGTCGACAAGAAAAACTTGCACCGAACAGTATTTTTTCTTTTCTAAATAAATGGACCCTGCTATCAATTTAAAATCTCTAAATGCACACGCATAAACCCACCATATTTTGACGAAGAAAACTGAAAGAACCCAAATACAGCCACTTAATCCACCGTAATTCATGCCACTAATACCCACTCACTGCCTAAACACCAAACACTACATACCCACATTCGCATGCACCAACGGACACAAGACATGCTGTGTATCCTAGTATTTTAACGCACCAACCCATTTCACATGAATTTTACCGAGTACAACATATTACCGAAAAGAACGAGCACCTCGTTGATGTGGTCAGTTCTAAAGGCCCGACCCACCATTTGATCACTATTTCATAAGTACTAACGCATCCACCTACGCACAAGCAGTGTGGCACTTGAAACATAGTAAAAACGCCCGTCTAGACCCACCCAACAGAACAATTACTGTCGTAGCTGACTCGATGCACTTAACTTTTTTGGATTTTTTCATTTTATATTTGATTAAATTAGTTTTTTTTCTTATTTATAATTAGAAATAGATTATACTATTCCCTTTATACGCGATCGACGGGTTTGAGACTGCAACACATTCCCTGATGGAGCGGGCTACTGCTGCAGTGAGATATTTGGAGGTATTCAACACACGAACTCCGGCATCTAAAGCTCCTTAACTCGGCCCTTCAAGAGAAACAAAGATACATGATTATGAATAACAAGAAGTTTATACTATTGATCTGGTTTGTAAGAAGTATGTCACCCAAAACGGGTTTTTTTTTGTGTATATAACAATAACTTCATACTTTTAACCCACATGGAAATAACGTGTGCTTATATAAGTTACTGATCTTCACCTCAAATCAGACTTTCACATGCTTATATGAATAAACTCTTAATTTTTACCAAAACAATACTTTCATACGCTAAAACAAATAGATTCATCATTTTCAACTCAAATAGAACTTGTTTATGCTTATAAAAATAAATTCCTAATTTTTAACTTAAATAGAATTTTCGTGTGCTTATTTAAACAAATTCATCATTTTCAACCCAAATAGGGCTTTTTTATGCTTATGCAAACAAATTTCTAATTTTCAGCCCAAATAGGACTTATTGTGCTTAGATAAAAAAAAATTCTAAATTTCACCATAAACAGGATGTTCACACGCTTATGTAAATGAACTCATCACTTTCAACCCAAATAGCATTTTCGTGTGCTTATATAAAAAAATTTTAAATTTTCAACAAAAATAAGACTTTCGTATGCTTATATAAATAAATTTTTAATTTTCAACCTAAACGAGACATTTGTGAGCTTTTATAAACAAATTCACAACTTTTAATACAAATGAGATTTGTGTGTGCTCATATAGACAACTTAATTTTCAACCAAAATATGACTTTCGTGTGCTTATTTAAAAAAATTTCTAATTTTTACCCAAAAATGAACTTTTGTGTATATATAATAACAACTTCATAATTTTAACCTCATGTGCTTATATAAACAAATTCCTAATTTTCATATCAACCGGGAAAGCAGGACTTTCATGTTAAATTCCTAATTTTTATCCCAAATAGGACTTTCATGTGCTTATATAAATAAACTCCTAATTCTCACCTTAAACAACACTTTCCTACGCTAAAATAAGCCAATTCCTCATTTTCAACCCAAATAGGACTTGTTTCTACTTATATCAACAAATTCCTAATTTCACCCCAAATAGAATTTTTGTGTACTTGTATAAAGAAATTAATAATTTTCACTACAAATGAGACTTTAGTGAGCTTATATAAAGTATAAAAAGGCCTAATTTTCGCCCTAACTAGACTTTCTTGTGCCTATATATACACAAATTTGTCATTTTCACCTCAAAAGAGACTTTTGTGTACTTATATGAACAAATCCTAAATGTCGCCTCAAATAGTACTTCCATGTTCCAATACAAGTAAATTCATCATTTTCACCTAAAACAAACTTTTGAGTGCTTATGTAAACAAATTTCTAATTTTCACCCCAAATGCGATCTTCATGTAGTTGTACAAAAAATTCATCATTTCACCATTGAGACTTTCGTGTTCTAATACAAACAAATTCTTAATTTTCATTTCAATGATACTTTTGTGAACTTATATTAATCACTTACTAATTTTAGCCCTAGACGGGACTTTTGTGTGACTATATAAAAAAATTCATCATTTTTAACCAAAATAGGACTTTTCTATGCTTACACAAATAGATTTCTAATTTTCACCCTAAATAGGACTTCGCATGCGTAGATAAACAAATTCCTAAATTTCACCATAAACGGGATTTTCATGTGCTTATATAAATAAATTCATCACTTTCAACCCAACTAGCACTTTCGCATGCTTATATAAACAATTTTCAAATTTTCACAAAAAATAAAACTTTTGTGTACTTATATAAAACCTCTGTGGCATTTTATAAACTAATTCATAACTTTCAATATAAATGAGATTTTTGTGTGCTTATATAAACAATTTCTGAATTTTCAAACTAAATATGACTTTCGTGTACTTATATAAACAAATTCCTAATTTTTACCCAAAATGAGACTTTTGTGTGTTAATAGTAACAACTTCATAATTTTCCCCCCAAATGCAATTTTCATGTACTTATTATACTAACAAATTCAACATTATCACCACTAATGGGACTTTCGTATTCAAATATAAACAAATTTTTAATTTTTACATCAAAAGGTACCTATGTGAGCTTATATTAATCAATTCCTAATTTCTGCCATAGACTGGACTTTTGTGTGACTATATAAACAAATTCATCATTTTCAACCAAAATAGGACTTTTCTATGATTGCAAAAACAAATTTCTAATTTTCACCACAAATTCCTAAATTTCACCATATACGGGATTTTCATGTACTTATATAAACAAATTCATCACTTTTAACCCAAATAGCACTTTCATGTGCCTATACAAACAAATTCCTAATTTTCACCTTAAACAACACTTTCATACTCTAAAACAAATGAATTCCTCATTTTCAACCCAAATAGTACTTGTTTTTGCCTATATAAATAAATTCTTAATTTTCACCCCAAATAGGATTTTGGTGTACTTAAATAAAAAAAAATTAATTTTCACTAGAAATGAGACTTTCGTGACCTCATATAAAGTATAAAAAGTTATAATTTTTGCCTTAAACTAGATTTTCTTGTGCCTATATATATATATATATAAATTCATGAACAAAATCCTAAGTGTCAACCCAAATAGTACTTCTTTGTTCCAATACAAGTAAATTCATCATTTTCACCCCAAATGAGAGTTCCATGAGCATATATAAACAAATTCATCATTTTCACCTAAAACAAACATTTGAGTGCTTATGTAAACAAATTCTTAATTTTCACCCCAAATGCAATTTTCATGTATTTATACGAACAAATTCATTATTTTTACTACTAATGGGACTTTCTTGTTCTAATATAAACAAATTCTTAATTTTCACCTCAAATGGGACTTTCGTGAGCTTATATTAATCAATTCTTAATTTTCGCCCTAGACCAAACTTTTTTGTGGCTATATAGACAAATTCATCATTGTAATGACCCTTAATTTTATAAAATGAGACCCCAAAATTTTAGATGATGCAATGTTTTTTAAGGTGCCAAAGCGATTTACCTTGTTTAGGCGAGGCGAAGCGTAGGAGCCTAGGCCGAAAAATATTTATTTATAGGTCCCTAAATAATTAATTAATTATTTACATGTCCCTGGACAGTTCATATACAAAATTATATATATCTAATTATATTCTATAATAAATGTTAAATTTTTTAAATGATAAAAAAAAAATACTTCATATTAATTAAAATCATGTCCACAATACATTAATTCATGTCATAATACACATTATCCAAAAGGTTCAAATGTACAAAACTCAAATATCTATTGTCGGAGGGTTGTTGACAGTCACCAGAGATTTCGACGGCTTTTCTTAGTCGGAGCAAATGAAAAGGATGGGCTTAAGGAGATAAAGGTTCAAGGGTTTTAGAAAGGGGAAGTTTCTATTTTTTAAGCTTTTTTTTTATAAATTAGATAGACCTCCTAAATTTTTAAAATATTTGCACAAACCTCACTGCCTACCTAGCACAGCGCCGAGGCATTTTCTACCTAAAACGTCTTGAAAACACTGAGATGGTGTAACCAATAGATGTGTGTTGTATGCTTTTGGTAATGTAAATTGTTGTGTTTAGTGTAGGATTGGCTGAGGGAACCAATCGAGGGAGAAATGGGTAAAAAAATTGTGAATTTGAGCCTAGGAGCTCGCTCCCAGTAGGGAAGAGTGTGTTCCCTGAGACAGAAATCAATTTGGATTTCTAGAGAGCGGAGGGGGCGAGAGACAGAATGTTGTGTTTTCTTAGAACAAGGAGGAGCGCGCTCCTTGTAAGGGAGAACCATACTCCTCACGATAAAATTCAGGTTTTATAAAATGTCAGTGAGGTGGTGTGCGTGAAATAAAAACCCAAGACCTTATTTCTTTGTCCATTTCAGTTGAGAACGAAAGAAAGAGAATGGGGAAAAGGATTTTGAAGCCGTCCTTCGCCAAATCCAAGCCAAAGTAAGTAGTTTTCTCCAATTTTCTCCATAAAATTGTTTAAAGGGAACCTTTCCCTCAGTGTAATTTTTGTATTAGATAATGATTTGGGTATTTCCCAATCTAGGGTTTCGACGTCCTTGACTAGGAATGGGTCAGAAATGGTAGAGGTAGTGTTCTAATACCCAAATCATGCCAAATAAATGTTTTGTTAGGGTTTGCACTTCGAATTGAGGGTTATATAGGTTGGTAACCTAATTGAAAGTGTAAAATCAATTGGAAACATATAGAAATGAAGTTAGGAACTTGTAGGAATTACATTAAGTGTTAGTTCCTACTATTCCTAATATTATATGTGTTGAGAATAGGTTTAGAGTGAAATGGATGAACTTTCAAATTGTAGAGAATTGCAGAAATGTTAGGGACTTAGCATCAGAGTGGGTAATTTATATTGACATGAATAAAATGATATATGCAGGTTCTAGTAGAGGAGGTGGAGTGAGTTGATTGTGTGGGAAATAATTCTGGCAATTGTTTGTGAGTAGAATTTCACTTATATTTTCATTTATATCCTTATATTTACTTACATGTGAATGTTGTTCATATGTGTGAAGTCTATTGGAACTAGACCTTTGGACATAACCGAGTAGGTCGAGTATACTCCCTACGAGGATAATCGGGTCTAGTGATCTTATTTAGATTTAAAAAGCTATATGGAATTCTATATAGTTGAAAAGTGTGACATTGTTCAGTTATTATTTTCGAAGACAACTACTTATGTTCTAGAAGAGGGATGTTTACTCAAAAATGAGTAAAGTCACATTTCCTCAATAGTTAATTAGTGACTAATGGATAATACAAAGAATATGTCCATGAGTACTCCTAGCTAGCTAAATTATTCAAGTAAGGCTAGAATGTGACTTTAGGCTGTTAAAACTAGTACCTAGTGACTATATGCTTTCATATATGTTTTGGGAAAGCTTGTTACAAACCTGAATAAGGTTGAATGGAATGTGTTACATATGGATTTGAATTGCATTGTATATTGAATGTTGCTATGATATGTATATAGTTGCAAAATGATTTGGCATAACATGTTCATGCATACATGATGATGTAGATATATAGATGGTATATATGGATTTTATTCACTGGGCACCGTTGGTTCACCCTATTCTCATTTTTCAGGTCCTTCAGCTATTGATAAAGGCAAAGGAATAGCACAAGAGTGAAAGATTAGTGTCTTTGTCAGAAGTCTATTTTTTATGTAGGCTTGATGATATGGGATGTATATGTATATTTAATATTTGGTTATGTATATACATATGTATCACCCCACACTTGAACTATAATGCTATAGAAGTTATTGGATGTTATTTGATTTTGATTGTGGTAGATGTGGATAGTAGTGGACTGTTACCCAGGTTATGAATGTGATAGATGGCTCGCTTATAACGGAGACTCTGTCGGAGTCTGGCTGAGGCTTAATATGGGTCAAATGGTTCTATGGTGGATAGGATGATTTGAATCTTGTGCCGGTCAGGATGCCCTGGGAGTTTGTGAATGGGTCTTGACAATCATTTTCAACCAAAATAAGACTTTTCTATGCTTACACAAAAAAAAAATTCTAATTTTCACCCCAAATAAGACATCGTGTGCTTAAATAAACAAATTACTAAATTTCACCATAAACGAGATTTTCATGTGATTATATAAATAAATTCATTACTTTCAACCCAAATAGCACTTCTGCGTGCTTACATAAACAATTTTCATCAAAAATAAGACTTTCGTGTGCTTTTATAAACAAATTCATAACTTTCAACCCAAATGAGATTTTTTTATGCTTATATAAACAATTTCTTAGTTTTCAACCCAAATATGACTTTTGAATGCTTATATAGACAAATTCTTAATTTTCACCCAAAAGGACACTTTTGTGTGTTAATAATAACAACATAATTTTCAAAATTTTCACCCGAAATGCAATTTTCATGTACTTATACAAACAAATTCACCATTTTCACCACTAATAGGACTTTTGTGTTCTAATATAAAAAAATTCTTAATTTTTACATCAAATGGTACTTTCATGAGCTTATATTAATCAATTCCTAATTTTTGCCCTAGACTAGACTTTTGTGTGGCTCTATATAAACAAATTCATCATTCTCAACCAAAATAGGACTTTTCTATGCTTGCACAAACAAATTTCTAATTGTCACCCCAAACTCCTAAATTTCACCATATACGAGATTTTCATGTGTTTATATAAACAAATTCATCACTTGCAACCCAAATAACATTTTTGTGTGCTTATATAAACAATTTTCAAATTTTCACCAAAAACAAGACTTTCGTGTGCTTATATAAACAAATTCCTAATTTTTACCCAAAACTGGACTTTATGTGTTTATAATAACAACTTCATAATTTTAACCCCATATGGGAATAGCGTGTGCTTATATAAACAAATTTCTAATTTTCATATCGACTGTGAATTCCATGTTAAATTCCTAATTTTCACCCCAAATGGAATTTTCATGTGCTTATATAAACAAACTCCTAATTCTCACCCTAAACAACACTTTCCTATGCTAAAATAAACCAATTCCTCATTTTCAACCCAGATATGCTCATATAAACAAGTTCATATTTTTCACCCCAAAGAGGATTTTCGTGTACTTGTATAACGAAATTCATAATTTTCACCACAAATGAGACCTTCGTAAGCTTATATAAAGTATAAAAAATCCTAATATTCGCCCTAAACTAGACTTTCTTGTGCCTATATATATACAAATGAATCATTTTCACCCCAAAAGAGACTTTTGTGTACTTATATGAACAAATCCTAAATGTCACCCCAAGTAGTACTTTTGTGTTCCTATACAAGTAAATTCATCATTTTCACCCCAAATGAGACTTCCGTGTGCATATATGAACAAATTCATCAATTTCGCCCAAAACAAAACTTTTGAGTTCTTACGTAAACAAATTCCTAATTTTCAACCCAAACGCGATTTTCATGTACATAAATAAACGAATTCCTACTGGGGTGTTGTTGTTTTTGCAGTAGTCTAGTTTATTTGGAAGGAACGGCATTCCCCTATTATTGTAGATAAAGTTAAGGAGAGTCGGTTAGTTTGGGAAATTTCTTTTTTCTTGGCCTCTTTATGGGTTAGCGCTAGCAAATTAGCGTGGGATTGTCCCTTGGGGGAGTGGTTAAGGGGTTGGAATCAAATGTTGGATTATCTAATCATATAATGTCGGACTGAGATCCGGATGTATACTCTGTATAGTTTTTATACTTAATACAATACTTTTTGTTTCTTGTCAAAAAAAAATATAAACAAATTCATCATTTTCACCACTAATGGGACTTTCTTGTTGTAATATAAACAAATTCCTAATTTTCACTGCAAATGGTACTTTTGTGTATTCATCATTTTCAACCCAAATAGGACTTTTTTAGGCTTATGCAAACAAATTTCTATGTTTCACCCGAAATAGGATTTCGTGTGGTTAGATAAATAAATTCTTCACTTTCAACCAAAATACCACTTTCATGCGCTAATATAAACAATTTTCAAATTTTCACCAAAAATAAGGCTTTTGTGTCTTCGTATAAAAGAATTCCTAATTTTCAACCTAAACCAGATTTTGGTGTTCTTTTATAAACAAATTCATAACTTTCAGCATAAATAATATTTACATGTACTTATATGAATAAATTCATCACTTTCAACCCAATTACCACTTTCGTGTGCTTATATAAACAATTTTCAAATTTTCACCAAAAATAATACTTTTGGGTGCTTAATAATCAAATTCCTAATTTTCAACCTAAACCAGACCTTTGTGTGCTTTTATAAACAAATTCATAACTTTCAACCCAAATGAGATTTGTGTGTGCTTATGTAAACAATTTCTTAATTTTTAACCCAAATATGACTTTCGTTTGCTTATATAAACAAATTTCTAATTTTCACCCAAAAATGGATTTTTGCATTTATATAATAACTTCATAATTTTAACCCCATGTGCTTATATAAACAAATTCCTAATTTTCACCCTAAATTTTCACCTCAAATGCCATTTTCATGTACTTAAATAAACAAATTCATCATTTTGGTGATAGGTCTAACAAGTCTCTGTAAATTCCATGCCACAGTTTCATCACAATGTGTGTGTGTGTGTTTGTTAATAGTTTCCGTTAAAAAAATAAACATATTCATCAGTTTCGCCACTAATGGGACTTTCGTGTTCTAATACAAACAATTTCTTAATTTTCATTTCAAATGGTACTTTCATGAGCTTTTATTAATCAATTACTAATTTTCGCCCTAGACAAGACTTTTGTGTGGCTATATAAAAAATTTCATCATTTTCAAATGTGGTTGAGTGAAAGGTTGATTAAGAAAATGGAGAAAATTACTATGCATCAAAAACAAGATGAAGAGTCCAAGGTAACATTGGTATCCTTCATGTTGGAAGGAAAGGCTTAAATATGGGGGAAATCTATGAACCTTACAAGATGAGAAGTGAAAATATGAGTTACACTTAAAGAATTGTTTTATAAGCAGTACTGCCCCTCCGCAGAGATTGAGCTGTACTGCTTATAAAACAATTCTTTGAGTGTAACTCATGTTTTCAATTCTCATCTTGTAAGGAGCATAGATTGACAAGCATTGTACTGAGTTCCTTAAGCTTAAGCAGGGAACCATGACAGCTAAGGAGTACGAGGACAAGTTTTTCAAGCTTTCTACTTTTGCCTTGGATGGACCTATTGGACATTGAGGTGAAGAAGCTGAAAAGATTCGTGATGGGATTGAGGCTAGCTATTAGGCAAGTGATGACTACGATGGGTGTTTGGAGTTAAGGAGATGTGGTGGATTTGGCGCACAATTTTGAGTTGGCTGAAAAGCCAAATGCACCTGCAATATTTACCTAGGATGCTACATCCCAATAGTACATTACACAGGCAAATACTTGCTTCAGTTTATGGAGGCGAAAGAAAAGGTGGAGGGACAAGTCGAGGGCAAATAAGCGAGCCAAGTCTAAGACTCCACAAAAAAGTATTGTAGCGGAGGAGGCACCAATAGTGTAGCTATGGCACCCCCACTAAGTGTAGTATCTACAACACCTCAGAGATGTCATGTACAGGTTTCAACAGCAGAACCTCTAATGCATCACACTCAACAGAGATCTAGGGGCCGAGGCAAAGCGTTGGAGCCAAAGCATCACAAGGAGTATCTTCAGTGTTGAAGTTTCCTTACACATGTTTTAAGTGCAAAAAGTTTGGGCACAAGAAGAATGAATGTCCTAATGCTCCGACACTAGCAGTTGGTCCCATTTATACTCCCCAATTCCAAATTAGAAAGATAGCTCAAGCCATTACTATTTCTAACGTAATGGTTAACATTTGAGGTAGTGCTATGCATACATTGATAGGTTTTGGATCTACTTTGTCCTTCATTTCGAGTAGCATGGTTGATACATTGGATCTGGCACCATTTAGAACTAGTTCGTTACTAATGTTAACTGTTAAGTACAACAGTCGAAAATAAGGGGTATCTTAACCTAATTTGTCAAAGTTGCATGGTTAGGTTAGGGGCAATGAAGATGCCAGTAGACTTGGGAGTCCTTGAGTTTCTAGAGTTTGATACAATATTGGGTATAGAGCAGTTAGCAACATACCATGCTCATGTGGACGAATTTTCCAAGGGGATCACATTCCTAATTCCAGTTTACCTAGCTTTCTTTTATAGAGGCAACGTTTCAAGTATGCAAACTACTAGAGCTAGAGACAGTGCCAAAGAGATTCAGCTAGAGGGCTCATCTCCATAGTCACAAAATTCTCAGATGTGTCCCAGAGGATTTGCCTAGACTACCTGTCACACCCCAGTACACAGCACACCGCAGTGTCTAGTACCCCCGGGATGTGATGGGTACCTCATACCGAGCGTACCCCAGCCGTTATATACCACATAAATTGGCTCAGTGGTTACTCAGATTGCGAAATCAAACCTTATAAGGAGGTTGTGAGTTCGAATCTGGGGGAGGCCCTGCACTATTCATCAGTGAATAGAGTGGACAAATGATCCCGGGGGTACTAGACGTTGTGGTGTGCTGTGTACTGGGATGTGACAATATTATGTGGTATAAAACGGTTGGGGTACGCTCGATATGAGGTACCCATCACATCCCGGGGATACTAGACACTGTGGTGTGCTGTATACTGGGATGTGACACTACCACCTTAGAAGGGGTATGATTTTGTGATTGAATTGATTCCCTAGCACTGAACCAATCTTCATACCACCCTAGAAGATGGCAACCAAGGAGCAATAGAAGCTTAAGGTACAGATGGAGGAGAAGCTTGCGAAGGGATTCATTTGCCTTAGCATGTCTCCATGGAGAGCTCTTGTGCTATTTGTTAAAAAAGAAAGATGGGAGCCTAAGGTTGTATATTGATAACCACCAACTCAATAAGGTGACAACGAAAATAATATCCACTTTCCAGTATAGATGACTTGTTGAATCAACTAAAAGGAGCAAAGTTCTTTTCCAAGATTGGTTCCAGAATCAATTATCATCAGTTGAGGGTTAGGGAGGAATATATACATAAAATTGCTTTCCATACCACATTTGGGCACTATGAGTTTTTAGTAATGCCTTTTGGTTTGACTAACACCCTAGTTGCATTTATAGATTTGATGCATAGGGTATTCAGGCCATACTAGACTAATTTGTGATTGTCTACATCAATGACCTTTTGATCTATCCACAAACTCAGGAGGAATTTGAGGGTCGACTGAGACTCGTACTATGAACAATTAGAAAGTATCAATTGCATGCCAAGTAAAGCAAGTGTGAGTTCTAGATGGGTGACATAAGTGTTTTGGTACTTTAGTGAAGAAGGAAGGTAATTTTGTAGGGCCTTCTAAGGTTAAGGTTATCCTTAAATGGCCAAGACCCACCACAGTGGCTGAGATCAAGAGTTTCATGCGTTTAGCAAGCTACTACAAGGCGCTTTGTTGAGGGATTCTCTAGGCTAGCTATACTAATGACAAGATTAACTTGGAAAATTACTCCATTTAAGTAGAAGCCAAAGTGTGATGATGCCTTCAATGAACTCAAGAGAAGATTGACTACCTCTCCAATGTTAACATTGCCTAAGCCTGGCAAGGAATTAGTGATTGATACAGATGCCTCAGTGTCGAGGCTTGGTTGTGTACTCATGCAGGAAAGCAGGGTGATTGCTTATACTTTTAAGCAGTTGAAAGGGAAGGAGAAGAACTACCCTGTACATGACTTGGAGTTGGTAGTGGTAGTGTTTATATTGAAGCTAGGGAGGCATTACCTATATTCTCTCGAAAAGAGTTGAACATGAGACATATACGTTGGCTAGAGTTTCTCAAGGATTATGACTTCGCATTGGAGTACCATGCAGAGAAGGTCAATGTAGTGACAAATGCTTTGAGTAGAATTAGAGTGTGAGCAGGAGTAGTAGCCAACAATATGAGGCATGAGTGGAGATTGTTAGAGGAGGTCATTATGATGAGTATCAACTCTACTCCCACTATAGTTGTCATTTTTGCACAAATGAGAGCTTAGCCCACCCACAATTAGAGGATCACTAATTAGCAAAAGCTTGATGAAGAATATGATGAATTCAAGAACTACGCTAAAAGTGATGAGAACTTGGATTAGAATTGTCTCCTAATGGTGCGTTCAAATTTAGGGATATTTATAGGCACCTACACAAGCATTAACCTAATCGCACAACCAAACGTTATTTAATCAACCCCAAACGCACACCAAATCATTACTTCGAACCAATTAAATCGTAAACTACCACAAATTTCCAAGGAGAAAGCAAGTAGAATTTACACGCGAAAGCAATGAATCCAAGTCAGACACTCACGTTCTTCCCTAATCGAAAAGCCAAAACGAATTCCAATGCGGAAATCAAGGAAACGCAAACAAGAAAGAGTTCAAGATTCGTTGAGATGCTCGTTCGAGTATTGCAATCACACCCTCGCGCAAGAATCAACCCCGAACACTCGCCAATAACGACGCTCGAATCAAATGAAAAAACACAAAACAGCTGCAATTAACCTAATCGCACAACCAAACGCTACATAATCAACCCCAAACGCACACCAAATCATGCCTTCAAATCCAAATACATACCAGCTGATTCAATCGCTTTCCAGAGCCGCTAGATTTCAGAGTTCTCGTTCCTCTACATTCGATCGATCGGAGAGTTCTGTGATTACCAATTAGAGTCTCTACTCTAATTGGTAATCACAGCAATCTCTATCTAGAATCGTTTATCCACTGTGTTGATCGCTGCATTTGAGAAGAGATCGGAGATGAGAGGAGACAAGGGTTTCGCCTTTAGTTGAGAGGAAAAGTGTTCAGATGAAAGACCGAACCAGAGTTCAAATATTGTATTGAGCGGGAAAAGAGTTTTTCGGGATTTTTGGCGAATGCGCGGGGCGTTTTGGAAACCAAAAAAATAGCCTTCTCGCGTGGTTTGCAGACAACTTTGGTAGCAACCAATTTCTGTACAAAATGTATATGTTGGTACAGCCTTGATGGTAGAATTAATTAGTTGCCGTAAGTGTCTTTAATATAACATAGATCTGTCACGTTTCTTCATCCTAAATAATTTCATATTCCATTGTCAGAGCATCTGCTTCTTTTGTTTCTTTTGTCTTGAATGCTCTCACAAAGTGTGGCACTGAGCCACAGAAAGTCGAGTCCGCTACTTCTCTTATAATGTCTTTTTGTTTTTATGTGATGATGGGTCGATAGGACTAAGGGAGAATCAATATTATTTTATTTATTAGGTTTGAGGAAAAAATTAATCATTAATCAGTAATGTATACATAGCACGTGGATCATTATTTTTGATCACTGTAAGAATATTAAGAAGCTCTTTTTAATTAGACGCGATTAAAGTAATACAAATTTTAATCTTAAAATTTTTATTTTCTAATCACCTTTAATACAAATTTTCGATCATTCTTGATATTACGTTGAGTGAATTATTATTTTATTATATTTTCTATTCATATGATTCTACACCCTGTACCTTTTATTTTATTGTTGTAGTTGGACTTAAACAACAACTAAAGTAAAAATTATATATGTAGATTAATTCATGTCTCAAATGACGTTTCATTTGACATTTTATTTAGGGAAATTCATAATTAAAGGGACCCTCAAGCTGTACTCTTTTTTTATTATTTAATATATAACTATATATAGAATAATGTTGAGGGACACATCTTTCTAATATATTTTTTTAATATTATATTTAAAATTATTAAATTATTTTGAATTATATATTAATATATAATTTAAAATAATTTAATAACTTTCATATATAATACCCAAAAAATGTATTAAAAAGATGTTTATTTAAACATTTCTCATGCATTATGAATGCATATATGGTGTCTTGTCATACATTTTCATTTTTATTTATTTGTGTAGGATTAGCTTTTTCATATGAATACATATATAGCGTCTTGCCATGTGACAAAGTTAGTCCAATCCACGTCACCAACTGGAATATAATTCTGATATAAAATTTGTTGACGGAATTAACCTCTGCTTTATCTGTTATCACGTGCAACTTGCATCTCATTGTTTATTTGTCGCCACCCATAATTCCAATTCCCACGTCACTGCCACGCAAGTTTGACTCAAATATGCACCATTCTACTGCCACTTGGACGACGATGGACTCGGCTGCTTCTTTTAAATCTAGCCCTCGAGTCCAGTTGAGCTTCTCTAAACTAGCGGGACCACAAAAAGTTCCGTAGGCTATTGTTTTTTTATTTTTTTCCGATCAATCTATAAAAGTTCCGTAACCATATCAAATTGGACGCTTTGAGCTGTTCATAATCATATTCCAGTACTCCTAAGAGCTGGGTTAGCCATCAATCACCACCCACACCTTTAACCTAAAAAAATGGGATTTTAACATGATTACCCTTAAAAAAAATGACATCCCAACACAAATATTGACTCATTTATCATATTTTACTGTTCATAACACAGTCAGCAGGCCAACACAAGCGTCACGTAGGCGCAGAGGTGACATTTTGTACAAGTAAGTCGTCTTTTGAGTATGGATCAGACATACATTTAACCACCGTAGACAAAATCGAATCTGAAAGAGGAAGCCAGCGGCTCAATACCGCTTGAAGCACAACTTTTGTCACACCCCAGTACACAGTGGTTACTCCAAGTGCGGATTCTAACTCCTTAAATGGAGGTTGCGAGTTCGACTTAGGAGGAGGCCCCATTTGTGGACAAAAAACCTTAGGGGATACTAGATGTTGTGTGCGAGCTGTGTATTAAGGTATAACAATGTTATGTGGTACAATGGCTGGAGTACGCCCTGCGGAGGTACTCATCACATCCCGGGGTACTAAACACTGCAGTGTGCTGTGTACTGAGGTGTGACAAAAAGGCCTTTTGCGGGTACTGTTCACGGACTAATTTTAGCTATAGGAGCCGTTTTATGGCGTTTTAACAAATTGGGATTTTGACCCAATATGAATGAAAATCCACTAGAAAGGTAAAAAAAAACACTCCTTAGACGGTAGGGACCCCGAATATGTGATTAGATTCCATTTCATGAGTTTTGAAGACCATTGGACAATTTTAATACAATTTACATGTTTCAAATGAACAGTGATGTAAATAGTAAATAGTGGTGTGAACAGTAAACAGCGAACAGTAAACAATGATGTGAATAGTAAACGTGAACAGTGAAATCTATTTTTACTGTTCTTTCTTGTGGAAATATCTAGATTGACCACAGAAACGAGATAGTAGTTTCTTCAACTGCTTATGAGTCCTAAATGGATTTATTATTCGTGATTTGAAGTGAGTTGAGAAATTAAAGATGTAAATAGATATGAATACATTAAATTGAATTATGGAGTGATTGTGACAGGTTAAATTAGTTGGATTTAACTTGGAGCTGGACTCGAAAGCGACGATGATTGGGTTTAAGTTGAACGTGTTGTACTGTGAGTATAGTTTTATTGATTTGGATCTTGTATGACATTGTACGCATATAAAATGTTTGATTGTATGCATGTAATAGTTATATATAATGCATTGAGTTTTATGGATCATGCAAACTGATTTTAAAAATTGGAGTTTGTAATGATGTCACGACGCCCCTGACATAGGCTGACGTCATGACCAGCACAGTGTACTATACACTGTACATACCCATATATAATATATAATACACTGTCAGCCTTCACGTACTCTCACAATCCATCCCAAACTTTTTTTTTTATACCACAAATCAAATCCAATATACTTCATTCATTCACACATCACATTTTCATTTCATTATCCAATATATTAAGCTATCTGTGCCCACACATCCCATCTAGATGATAATACATATATATATATATATAATGTGTGATAAATATACATATCAAAATAACAAAAATATGATCTATTTCCTCCAAGCATACATACACATACCAGACAAGTTCTTTTTCCCTTCGAGTCAATACCTAAAATATTGGAGGAAATAGGGTAAGCAAACAACAGCTCAGTGAATATAGTTCTTGAGATGACAATTATATACATTTAGAGAAATATGACATTTAAAATTATTTCAAACACTTAGTCAACACATGCATCATTCAACAAATATATCATACATGTCAACAACATAAATTGCATGAGTTTTCAATAACACAATGCACAATCTCCCTCCTCCGCAAGGCAAGAGAGCGGGTCTAACCCTTGTATGGCCGTACAAGGTAGACACAGCCTCTCATCACCCAATTCACAGTCATTTCAAGGATCGCAACCTTTGTTAGGACAGACCTACTGACAATGACGACTCGCAAAACCTCATCCGGGTCTAATTCCTAACGAAATGAGAATGAGGATTCGCAAAACCTCATCATTACAAACTCCAAGTGCTAAAATCAGTTTGCATGATTCATAAAACTCAATGCATTATATATCAATATAACATGCATACAATCAAACATTTTATATGCGTACAATGTCATACAAGAACCAAATCAAGGAAACTATACTCAGAGTGGTTACACGGGTTTTCTAAGCCAACCTCTAAAATCGAGCAATGATATTGCTTCCTCAAGAGCGTTTATCCATGCCCTTAAGCTCTCAATGTAAACACTGAAATTACCATAAATTATCATAAGACGCATCATTTATCATATCGTTAGTTACTAAAAATATCAAATCATATCCAAAAATCACGATCTTAGTATCGAAATGTTCGGAATTCAGTTCTCTACGAATCTATGATTTCAAATCATTGTTCACATCACTGTTCACAGTACTATTTACTATTCACTGTTCGCTATTCACTATTTATTATTTACTATTTATTATTTACTATTCACTATTTACTATTCATTATTTGCTATTTACTATTCACTATTCATTCTTTACCATTTATCCAAAAGATATAAATTGTATTAAAATTGTCAAACGGTCTCCAAAAATCATGAAATGGAATCTAACCACATATTCGGGGGTCCCGACAATCCATGAGTGTTTTTCTACCTTCATAGCGGATTTTTCATTCACGTTGGGTCAAAACCTCAATTTGTCAAAACGCCGCAAAACGGCTCCCACAGTAAAAATTACTCTGCTATAAAGTTTACATCTAGCTTAGATATCAATTTCACGAAGGAAGAGAGTGAAAATCACTTACCGCGGTTCTGAATTTCGCGCGAAGTCCGCGTTCTCCCTTCGTTCTTCTTTCCTTTCTCTCTTTCTGCTCGTTCTTCTTTCTGCGCAACTTCTCTTTTCTTTTCTTTTCTTTTTGTTTTTTTATTCTTCTTTTCCTTTTCAACGTTAGAGAGTGGAAAGAGATTGAAATGAGAGAGTTGATATTTTCTATACTAAATGATCCCATACTCCTCCTCTAACTTAATAAAACAACTTCCCCCCATTTTAATAATTAACTTTCATTCATTAAATCATTTAATAATTCAATTTCAATCTACATCATTTAATACTTCACTTATTTCACATTTATTCATATACACACATGCATTACATTATACTATGCATTAAGTCTTTAAATCATACTCCAATCCACATATTTCATTAACCAACCTCATAAATTAATCAATTTAATTCAACTCCATTTTTTTAATTGTAAGCACTCATATTAGATGATCTCATATGTATCATCAGCATTATATAAGTTTATTTATTTACTACTACTCATACACGCGCATATTTAGCTCATACGTTTCAAATATGTGTATTATCACGTATATATTTAGCTCATATGTATAAATATGTGTATTATACATCTTGATATACGTGTAATTTAACGTATCTATTAAAATTACGGGGTGTTACAATCTCCCAACTTAAGGAATTTCGTCCTCGAAATTTAGAATCAAAGACTATTCCTAAAGTGATACTCAATTCCAGAAAACTGCTCCCGCATTTTATATTTTCGCTTCCATGTTTGCTCTTTTTGATACGTGGTATCCTCCCCAACTTAGCATTGAGTTATATCCATAACATATATGAAATCCGAATGGCATTTCCTCAACATCAATATATAGAAACTATTATGGACACCTATCAACTGTAACAGTAGAGCAAATCGGTAAGCCAATGGACCTATCCTCTCAAGGATCTCTCATGGTCCAACAAATGCGAGCTTTCTTTTCATTCCAAATCTCATTTGGCCTTTCTGTGGTAAGACCCTTAGCAAAACTGAGTCAGCCACAATAAATTTCAAGGCCTATATA
This sequence comes from Paratinospora sagittata, assembly GCA_035771175.1. Classification (NCBI taxonomy): domain Eukaryota; kingdom Viridiplantae; phylum Streptophyta; class Magnoliopsida; order Ranunculales; family Menispermaceae; genus Paratinospora; species Paratinospora sagittata. The sequence continues at coordinate 2,582,341 of CM069605.1, forward strand.
ACAACCCTTGTGTATTTAATACTATCCTGTGGCACCAAGAACAATAACTTCATACTTTCAAATCAACAAGTTGGAGATCTATAAGGCTTATTATCAAGTGCCATCGTTATGCTATTATGATAGTTGCTTATAGACATAAGTTTACACACATAAAGTATTCCTTCCAACGTTCACCAAAATTCAAGTATACTAGACCCGAGCATGCTCGCAAGCATCAAAGTCACTCTCTCAGTCTGTCAACCAGTCTGAGAGTACATATCACACTGAGAAGGAGATGAGTACCAAAACGAGTCTGCATCATATATCAGATCTCGACACAATCTTCGGATCTTAATCCGACATGAAAAATATCTGAGTACTCCCATCAAATCTCCCTATCTCACACATATACAATCTGCTCAGTCTATCAATAGAATTATGGTGTTCATTGGAAGAATATATAGACTTACCAGTCCACTAATGGTTATCCAAATGGTATCATTTCTACCCATAACCCATAAGATACCGTTTGAATCCCATATTCATGTAATACAATCCATATTATCAATTTCATAACCTTTCATACTGATATCATACTCGTCTCATCATAAATTTTACTATTTGAATATGAGTATCAATTAGCTGAACATGCATCCGAGCACAAATATCAACACATGGAGTAATAGAGAGTACACCCATAACTGTAACTCTCACTCACAAACAGTCTCCATTTATGGCTCACTGATAGGTACTACTCCAGTTTCAGCCTATTTCATGCTCAATGCCTCAGCAACATATTGACCTTTCCCAGGATAATAATTCAATATAAAATCAAATCCTTCGAGAGTTCTTGCTACATTTATTACCTCATATTCAGTTTCTTTCCGTTCAAATAATTACTTCAGACTCTTAAAAATCTGAAGATAATGTAACATTTTTATTATAGAGGCAATGCTCTCATCATTTCAAAATAACTAGTCACTCTCAGGATAGTTATTCTCGTGCACTACCAAATAACTCCAACCTATCCCTTTGTATCAATGCACAACCCAGATTTGGACGTGATATTCATCAATCACAATTACTTCCAGGTTCTGGAACTAATAATAACATTTAATACTATGAGAGTTTTCCCATGCACAACGGTCCACACATTATATAACATTCGTCTGGTGTAGTTTCGTGAGTGGAACAGATAGCTTCAAGGATCTTTCCACGCACTTTCTATAACATACAACTACTACCAGAGAACTTCTGATTTCCATCATTGATATCGGTGGTCACAGTACTATGATCACTTTGCCCTTCGCAGCATCCTTAACGATACTATTTAAACTGGTCATGTGATCCAAAAATTCTCATCTCAATTATATTCAAAACTCATATTCACCGAGCTTGGCACTTAATTAGTGTTCTCTCAGTGACTACAAGATAATTCCGAGGTGCTATTCATGCTCCTCTCATTTCTTGGGACAATTTCATATATCATCATCGAAGACTATGTGATAATCATGATATGATTCATATACCCACTGCATCAATCCTAGAAACGTGATTGACACATTAATCAAGGTTACCAAAATGTCATAATATCCATATCTTGTCTTAAAATAGTTTGCATTACATCCTTTTCTCAAATTCTTAACTGATGGTGCCTAGATCTCAAAATGATCTTAAAGAAAATTTGGCTTCATTTAGTTAATCGAATTTGACCATCTATCCCTGGTAAAGGTATTCATTTTTTCTTGTTATCATGCCCAGTTAACAGTAATTCATACTTAAACATATTTCACTATACCTTCTTTCCATATTATCACAAATGCTCTCCAAGGTGGCATATCAAAGATAATAAATCTTTTTTTTTTTCCATTAACACATGTACTTACCTTCAATCCTCACAATTCCTCAGGTACTCTTTATATGAAGGAATGAAGATGCATATTAGACTGGCATCAGTGTTCTATGCTATCAATCTCTTGTCCAATATATCAGCTCACCACAGGAATGTTAATCAACTGCATGCCTTATTACATTACTCTACATGGCTTTGTACTAGCCATATGCTTCATGTCCTCGTCAATAAGTATCTTATCTTAGATAGAAGATTTTGAGGGTATAAATTTCTCGAGATTCAAATTGAGAATTTTCCACTTATGCCGCATATTACTTATTTTCGGAGAGACGCCCCACCTAGCATGAAAGGTGACCAGCCAATCATACCCACAAAGCATCCAATTCCAAAAATTTCAGATTCTAGAGTCCATAATTACTTGATGACTCTCATATTTATTACACATAATCTTTGCTAACCATATCATAGTAGATTCTTTCTCCTGTAGGCATACTCACAATCAATGATGCATTATTATAACAGAAGATAAGACAATCTGTCTGGTGTTACAAATGATGTCATTTCGTTAGGAATTAGACTCGGATGAGGTTTTGCGAGTCCTCATTGTCAGTAGGTCTGTCCTAACAAGGGTTGCGATCCTTGAAATGACTGTGAATTGGGTAATGAGAGGCTGTGGCTACCTTGTGACGGCCATACAAGGGTTAGACTTGCTCTCTTGCCTTGCAGATAAGGGAGATTGTGCATTATGTTATTGAAAATTCATGCAATTTATGTTGTTGACATGTATAATATATTCGTTGAATGATGCATGTGTTGAATAAGTGTTTGAAATGATTTTAAATGTCATATTTCTCTAAATGTATATAATTGTCATCTCAAGAACTATATTCACCAAGCTGTTGTTTGCTCGCCCCATTTCCTCTAATTTACGGGGTGTTACAACTTTTACATCCTTGTTCTGAAGTTCACGAGCCGGTACAGACAAATTAAATGATCTGACTTTCTCAAGCATCCCTTTATCCCCATCAGATTCAAGAGCTGCATGATAAACTTATCTATACAAAACCCCAAACCATCCAAAGCACAAACAAAAGCTACATTTCCTTTTTGTGGTAGGAAAGAGTCTTCTCTTTCATCCTCCAACAACTCATGATTCTCATCACCACCCATTTCAGTACCAGGCTTAGCAAGTATTGAATCAACATTAGAAATATACTTTTCTGATTTATAAGCACTAACAATCCCATTTACCTCATGAACTATCCTTTGTAATCGGTTATATGCTTCCATTGGACTCAATTTCAGTTCAGATATCAAACAATCGATCTTGTTGAGAACAAGACAAGGAGTGAGCTTCTCAATCCAAGCTTGACGGAGAACCACGTGGGTCTGGATATGAATGCCTTCAACGACGTCTACTAAGACTAAGGCGCCATCACTTAATCAGGCGGTGGTAGAAACTTCCATACTGAAGGGAAATCACTTAAAAAAAAAAATTTAAGAGGCCTTCCCTTCTTATGCAAGGTTGCACTTAAAAAATAATAATTGTGAATCCCTTCACTTAAAAAAAAAAATTATGAAGGAATGCGTCTTTTGTAAAAGACTCATTCCTTGTAAAAAATGTCACATCTGCGCGCTCTGACTGGACGATAAATAGTAAAATAGGACAAATAGGTCAATATTTATATTTAGATGACATTTATAAATTTTTTTTATTTTTAAAGGGTAACCATGTTAAAAGCCCAGCGAAAAATTCCAATCGTCACCCTCACCATCCCGTGACAGTACAGAATCATTTCCCAATACAAACACGTGCCTCGCATTCTTTCTTGATTTCTTCATCACGTGATGACGGGCTTCTCGTCTCAACCCCGAGTCAGTCGCATATACTGGGACGCACCAAGGTCTCCGACGTGGCAGGCCGAAGACACCGAGAGTTTTTTAATTAAATAGCTCCATACTATGTTCTCTACACTCTTCTGCCACGTGGCCATTTAATGGTTATCCAACCGTTGAACGAAACTTAGGAACGACGGTGGAGGAAAGGAATACGGTAATTTAGTACAATTGTTTGGTTAAACTGTTTGGCTTCTACAGCTCCAGCTGACTGCGCTTGTTCTCACTCATAAACCGGAAGCACCGAATATTGACTATTTTGTCATATTATCATATCTCTTTTCTCTTTATTATTTAATATTTACATATAAATCGGCGCTTGGTGTTCTTCATCTCAACTTCGTTTCAGATATTTTTGTGAAGAAGAAGGAAAGATTGTTGCAGTTGTTGCAATGGCGGCTTCGAGCACTGTTGGTTTCGTTGGATTGGACGAACTGAGTTTGGAATTGGCTACTTCGCTTGTTCGTTCTGGCTTTCGTGTTCGGGCGTTCGAGGTTCTCTTCTTCGATTATAGATGAACTGATCGATTACGTTTTTTTTTGTCTTTTTTTTATGATTCTATTGTTGGAAAGTTAAAAGTACGAGTAATATGTAGTTTTTGATCGGGAAAAAAGTCCTTTTTTTTAATTTTTTTAGTTTGATAGGTAGAAAAATGTTGGTATTAACTGATACAGAGTTCTAATTAGGAGAGAGAGAGAGAGAGAGAGAGAGAGAGAGAGAGAGAGAGAGAGAGAGAGAGAGAGAGAGAGAGAGAGAGAGAACAGTGTGAATTTTGGTTATATGCCGTGGGAAGAATCGGCTTGGTAATTTTAGATTTCCTGACATGTGGATGCATATTTAAAGAAAGTTTATACTCCCGGTGATGATCGTGTTAAACAATGTACGCATTGCTAATGGCAAATTAATTGACAACAATCGACTGGTGTTAAAAGGAAAATTTTGGAGAAGATGTAGTTTGTTGAGGTCCATGAAAATGTAAGATCATGGGAATAAAAAAAAAAAGAAAAGAAAAAAATCAAATTTTTATTCGTTCCATTTGAGATTAGAGAGAAAATGGTGGAGAACAAATTTAATTTATGTATGCCCTATTGAACAAATGGTGGAGAACAAATTTTTATTCATTTCATTTTAGATCAGAGAGAAAATGGTGGAGAATAAATTTAATTTTATGTTATGCCTATTGAATATTCGCTTTGAATGCATCAACAGTAGCTCCATTTTGTCTTGTATATGTTGTGTACCTCATGAATAGGCATGGTTGGTTAGCGATCGTTTAATTCAATTTATTTATCACTCCTCCCTACTGGTATAGTGGTATTACAAGTATTTTTTGTTTGTATTTTTTTGGAATTTTTACTTGGATCATTCATGATCAGGGTACCATTGCTGCAAGAAGTAAAGATTCACCTATCTCTACTTCTGTGTCATCTATTGCCAATGGCATAGTGCACAAGAGTGGTCTTGAGCTACAGTGCCCTTTTTATTTTTAAATGTGTAGCTATTTGAGACTGTCTACTTTACATTTTGGTTTGGCAGTTAAATGGTGCTTGGTCTATTTACTGTGTCTTCAGGAAAATGCCCCTATGATGGATGCGTTTCTAAAGCTCGGCGGAAACAAATGCGTCAGCCCTGTGGAAGCAGGCAAAGGTTGGCTGTTAACAATTTTTCTTTATTTGTTATAATCATACATCAAGCTCCATTATTCAAGTACAAGAGTCAGTATTCTTCCAGGGATACTGTGGAGGAAATTGTAATTTGCTTGCTGAACTTCTAATAGAAGGAAGTTTGTTGCTCTGTTTCTCATTTTTGGTTGCTACTCGTTTCTTAGTGTTTGATACTTAATATCATGTCTTAAAGTTGTTTTCTTTTTCATTATTTTATGCAGGTGCAGCAGCTACAATTTTCTTGGTGTTTCCAGACCAAATAGACACATTTTTCAGAAAAGGGGGTGCTCTAGAAGGTGCATTTGAAGTGCCTCAACTCATGATAAATTCTTAAAATAGTGTTCTATTTGCTAGATTGATTTCAAATTTGTTTGCTGTCTGTTATGCAGGGAATAAAAAAGATTCAGTCATAATCCTTCGCTCAACAATACCATTAACTCATATTCAAAGCCTAGAGAAGCATTTAGCAGGCAATTCAACTTTCTTCTCTTTAGAATATCGACAGTTTACTGAAATGCCTTATATGGAAATAGTTGTTTGTATCTCTCTCCATCTCGAATGCTGCTGATAATTCCCTTATCTAAACCTTGAACCCTCTCTTTGCTTTGTGTTTTAGCTGTTACTAAATACAGTCATTATTTTTTCTTTTTAATCATGTGAAAGCTGATCTATTTCTTGTCTCCATAGAGGATGGAAACACGGCTTTTATAGTAGATGCACATGTATCTAAAGGAACATCTGATTCTTTGCAAGGGAAAATAACAGTAATCTTATCTCATCTTATTAATCTTTTTCATAGCTGTGCATGGTATAGTTTATTACTCTATTTCTTCATATATTTGATATCTTAGTTAGATGCTATTTTCTCTTCTTTTGGTTAGATTACTTCCTCTGGAAGTTCTGAGGCAACTGCAAAGGCACAACCATTTCTTTGTGGTATGCTTATATAACTTCATATTAGCAAACTTATTGTTATATATAAAAGTTGAAGCTTTTTTATTTTATCAACTTCAGTGTATCTTTTTTAAACTATTGTATTCTTGTAACAGCAATGTGTGAGCAGCTTTTCATTTTTGAGGGTGAAGTTGGCTCTGGCAGGTGCAATTTCTTGTTCTTCATAGGATTTTGATTCTCTAGTAAGAAATATTTGTGAATTGATCTTTCATTCTTTTCTAATGCAGCAAAGTAAAAATGGTAAATGAGCTTCTTGAGGGGATTCATCTTATTGCTGCAATGGAGGCTATTCTTCTCGGAACTCAAGCGAGCATTCATCCATGGATACTTTATGATATAATTTCAAATGCTGCTGGAAGTTCATGGTGATTACACTAGATTCTCAATCTCATAGTTCTTGTTTGATGAATGGTCCTTTTTGAAAATTGCAAGACTCTTTGATCATTGGTTTTAATATAGCTAAAATTATTGAGATCTTTTAACTTTTCTTTTCCTCAGTTTTGCAAGTATTTGTACATACTGTTTTGCTCATTCTTTTGAACCCAGCTTAGGATGTTTGCATTTTATATTGAATGATGTACAGGAGCTTTCCATGATTTCTATTTCAATCTGTTGCTCTTATTCTTGAGAAATATGCTACCAAATCACATAAAAAGGCAAATGCAATGTAAACCAATGCCTTTACTGCAGTCATCACCATGTAACGAAATATATCTTAAACTAGCTTATCAAAAGATAGGCCATTCCTCTACCTCTGTCCAAACAGCACACTTCAACAGGGGTATTGTCTTAAAAAAATATTCAGGTCCTTGATTGAATAAAACCAGAGATGGACCAGCTTTTTATACTTGGGTTTCCAACTTGTTTCAACAAGTTAACTTATCAGTGCTCACTCATTTGTTATTTACTTTTACTTTTATTATTTTTTTGCACTTTATGGCTTTCCCAATGTGTTCATTGTAAACTTTATTTGTAGAAACATATTTCTGTTTTTTTTTTTTTGGTTTTTGGTGTTTAGTTTTGGTGTTTTTTTTTTCCTGTCATATTTGTGATACCATCTTGTGCAGGGTTTTCCAGAATCATGTTCCTCAAATATTAAGAGGCAACCATGCCAAATACCTTGACCTGCATACTTTTGTCCAAAATCTGGTAAGTGCTAGGAGTCGAGTCAATATATTTATGATCGAATTAGTTTCTTGAGTGGTTATTATTGCGAAATTATCCCTGTTTTGTTGCTTTTGCATGTATTTAACTTAAGTTAATAGTAAAACTTTCTTCTTCTTCTTCTTAGGCAATGAAATTCTCTGTTTGTGGTTCTTTTGGGTAGTAGTCTCCCTCTCTTGCAATAACAGGAAATTGGCATATGTGCATGTAGACAAAAGGCTAGTGGATGTGTGCATAGATGTAACGTGGTTCGGCTCTAAGGCCTACGTCCACGGGAGAAGAGAGGGAATATTTTCTTATTCTTGATGATGTCTTAATGGAGGGACAACATATATCTATACATACAGGGCTATGCACACATATAGCTATAATTGCAATTTTAGTAACTGCTAAATAAAACGACTACGAAAATTATCATCTTTCCTTAAAGGAAATAAATCCCACAGATTTTGCTCTTCTCCACAACAACATATATATTCCATTAACCATCAAAACTGGTTCAGCATTTAACTCTGACATGTGCTGACATGCTTCAAAACTATTGTCCTATTCTTGAAACACTATAATTATTCCTTTATTTTTCTTGTTATTGATTTTCACTACCATGGACATGAGGACATCTTTCTATTGCAAAGTTTGTCCACCATTATGCTTCTGATGATGATCATTGTTGTGCACTGGACAAGTCTGTGCCTTACATATATTGTGGTGGTATCCTATTCCCTTTGGTTTCAAAATGGATAAAAAGATTCAGTTTCCTCTGCCTCCTATTTTTAAACTTATTAGTTTCTTTGTGGGCAAAACTCTTGCCTAGTTCTATGAGAACATTGAGAGAAAGAAGAAGTAAAATATAGAAAATATCTATGTGATATCTTATTACTATGTCTTCTAATGGAAGGTTTGTTTTTTGAATCTTAGAGATTTGTCTTGGATGTGGCCAAATCGCTCACATTTCCTCTTCCACTTCTAGCAATTGCTCATCAACAACTTCTTTATGGTGCAGAATCTCAAGGCCTTTTAATTTTTTATAGAGTTTGGTATACTTGTTAAACTTAGAATCAGTCTATTTTTTCCTAACTGTTAGCCCACTACTTTTCAGGATGTTCTCGAAAAACTGAAGATGATAACACCACTCTATTCAAGGTAATGTTTCTTGAGAGTTTTCTTTTATGGAAGCATTCTTTCTTTTGAATAGTACTTGGAATCATACCTCATAACTCATTCTGCTTTTCTTGGTTACATTTTGTTCTTTCTTCATGCTTATGTGTTATTTGTTAGTGATAGGTTAATATACGTTTATGGGCCTCTGCTCGATAATTATAGCTTTTATGTTAAGTGGTAATCTAATACAGTATTAGAGCTCTGGTTTTGTGAGAGGTCTTGGGTTAAAATCTGTTTATTGGCATTTGTATCATTGTTTGTTCTCCATTTGCTTATTTGGTATTTATCTGTTCTTATACTTCTCTTTTGTCACTCCACGTAGGAGATGAGCTGCATGTAAGGGAGAGTTCTAGTGATAGCTTGATATAGATTGTTGCCCTCTACCTAATAGCCTTAGCTTTTAGGTCAGTTGGTTGTCTAACAGTGTTATTGTTGAGCAGGTTTCTGAGACAGTACTTGGAATGACTATTTCAGATGCAAGTAACATGGAGAAATACATCCCTGAGAAGTTAGCAGAAGAAATTATTGCTGCATCAAATTCTGTCAAGAGAATTGGTTTTATTGGTCTTGGAGCTATGGGATTTGGAATGGCAACTCACTTGTTGAAATCAAACTTTTGTGTTCTTGGTTATGATGTAAGATTCAGTAACACTTGTTATTGTAATTTGTATCAACTCTTCAATTGTGTGTCCTATGTTTTTGTGACTTGGACTTTTCTAATGGTTGTTTCTCTTTTCCATTTTTGAAGTTTTGATTTTTGATTGATTAACAAAGTGCATTTTATTATACTGTAGGATGATATGCGCATTCATGTATAAGCATGGTAACAAATCTAGGTCGCTTAGCCTAGGAAATTCTACCAAAACTCTTAACATAAAGTTGTCCAATTGCACAGGAACACAATATCATACATAGAAATTCTAGCTTCATTGAGTTGAGACTATTTCAGTTATTGAGTGTCTTCGCTCACATAAAAGAGATGCTTTTTAGGATTGTTTACAATATTTAGCACGGTAGCACCTACTATCTGCCCCTCTCATGTTGCTTATTGATCTAAAAATGGTTTGTCAGAAGCCTTAATATGGTTATTGATCTAAAAGTGCAATGATGAGGATTGAACAATTGGAAAGGCAAAAATATACTGAAAAGATAAGAACAAAGATATAAAGGAAATACTTGAGAGTGCAATTATTCAACTAAAGATCTTGATTCATGGTGAAATAGGACTCGTGTTGCCAACTTGGGGAATTGGGATAAAATAGATGATTTTAGTAAATAAGGTAGGATATCTTTTATTAAAAATATTCTTGCAAGGCTACTTGCCAGTCACTCATGAGAGTCTGGACTACTGTTTTCTAATCATAGGGGGGAAGATTAGAGGAATGTGTTTCTGAATACCACGTGAAGCAAGAAGAGTTTTAACTTGGTCCAGTGCAATTTCATTTCCAACTTGGAGAAGTTTGGTGGTGTTGGGTTGAGAAATCTGTTGGTTATGTATTACATACTTTTGTTGAACTAGTCAAAGATTAATAAGAAGTTGAAGCTAAGTTTCTAAAGCTCTTTAATAGAAAGATAGTCGGTCGTTGGTGTTGTGTTTTTCTTTACAATTGGGATGGTAAAGAGGAGAACATGATGCCATTGGAGTCTAGGAAGAAACAAGAAAGGTCCTAAAGACTTGCATATAGAAGTATAACATAAAGTGGGCAATAGTGTGGTGTTATTTCCTCGATTTTTTTTTCTCCTTTTTCTGTGTTTGGATGACATTGATTGTGCTCATGATTTCATAAGTTAGTCCCCCTGCCAAGGGATCTTGCCAATCAACTTGCTTTTGAGGGAGGAAGACCACTAGACTTGCTTCTTGTGCTAGATGTACTTAAAATTTGGTCTTTGATAGGGTCAGGTAGAGAAAGCAAATTCATGTAGCTGACTCCATGAAGCTAGAAAAGGTTTTATTGGACTAATTTGCTAGACATACTTGAGGGGAGACTCAGAAATATTTTATTCATTTGAAGCTATGGGAAGGAGTTCAATGCAATGATTAAAAATTCAGTTGTCCATAAACTTCGGTCATTAAAAACTTAGAATTTATTTGGGGAAGTCCAATTCAACTTGGAGAAATTTGTAAAAGTTCGACATTTTAAAGAAGTATAAAGAATTCTCATTTGAATGTTGGGAAGATATGTTTGCTTTTAAAGATAGCTAAAATAGACATAATGTTATAATTCAAACATATCATTTAAATAAGCACATGCGTGCATCAAACTATTTTACAACTTTTATTCTTAACATATATATGAGATTTTTACGAGTTAATTACAAAGTTGATAAATTGCTCGTAATTCAATGATTAAAGAACCAAAAAAAATCGATGAAAATTCAGAGAAGTTTGGAGAATTTTCATTCCTAAGATGCAAAATAGTAGGCAGGGAAGTGTTCTCCAAGATGATGGATGAAAACTTCTCTTTGCCTTAATCTTTGTTACTTTGAGAATTAATTTAGGGTGATTGAATCCAATGTAAGTATGACTTGTTTTGTTTTGTTTTTTTTTGTGCTTTTTTATTTTTTATCTTAGAGAAGTTTAGAGAATTTACGTAAAGTTTTACATCTGTGTATCTTTCAAGAATTGCTAAAACAAGCATAGTTCTGGGAGACGCTGAATTCTTCATTGTAAAGCAATGGGAGGACACTTGCTGTATTGGGGTGAGTTGTCCTTTGTGTATGACACAAACAGGAACGATGAGGAAGAAAACTTAACCAGAGGATTTGACTTCCTAATTTGGAGGTTGTTTTGGATAAGATATTGACAGTGGATTGTCTTGGACCATTAGAAGATGGTGACCTGCAATAGATGTATCATGTTTCACAGTTCAGTTGAGTTGCCATATGGCATAAGATGGGATGGTTTTGCACATTTTATTATAGTTTTGAAGAGGCAGCGTGGCTTTTTCTTAATTGAAGTTGTTTTAGTTAAAAAAAATATTCCTTATTATTTTATTTTCTTCTGTCCCATCGACGGTATTTTCTTCAACTTTCCCTGTATGAAAAAAAAAAGTTGATAATTTTATGGACACTTTGGGTGATATGATTGGCTGAATGACTCTGACCCTGAAATTGCTTTCTGCTTCATTATCATGACAAATTTTCATGTATGTAGGTGTATAAGCCAACACTATCTAGATTTGAGAATGCAGGTGGCTTGGTTGGGAACTCACCAGCAGAAGTGTCTAAAGGTATATTGACACTTTAGTACTAAAAGTTACTCTTTTCTATTTATAATGAATTAAAGAATGAAGACTTCTAGAGTTTATGCTTTCCAACCTAAAAAAATATCCCTAATTTTTTCTTCTTCCATGATTTGTTCTTTTTTATTTAGAGGGTGTCCCTCTTTTATGCTAATTTTGCATGCTTTCATTTTTACCTTTATGAATAATTCATGTTCTTGATAAATGCATTGTTAGCACATGTTCATAATCCCCAAGCTCATGTTCATACTCTCCAAGCTCATGTTTATGGAACAAGTAAAAAATGATGACAGAAGAATAATAGAGATCTGAATTGTGTTACAAAGCAACCAGAATCCTTATGGAAACAACTTTATAAAGCTGTGACTTGTCCTTGCTAAGGTTAAGGGCATTTCCCTAACAATCACCTTGTCCTCAACTTTTTGGGAGTGTTCATATAATCCTAGGAAGTTTTGTCTCTTAACCTCAATGGAATTTTTTTCGCTTGCTAGAGAAGTTATCCTTTTTTCTCCACTGATACCAATAATTTTTCTTAATATTTAATTTTTCAAATTTTTTCATATTTGTTGAAACAATGCTGGATTCTCTGCAAGAAGTGTCAAGAGCTATGACCTAATTTTTAATTTATCTCATATGACCAGATGTAATCAGACAGATTAATACAAATACTATGTGAGAGCACGATCTCTAGAGATTCATTTTGGACCTATGACTGTTGAGTGTTGAGTAGATAGAACTGCTGTAAATGTTGGTTGTGTCTTGGGGGATCCAACCATCTTCGAAGAGCATTTGCAGACCTCATGCCTGTTGTCTCTTTGTTGGGACTTTATCGTATTTTCTAAATTTAAGTAAATATTTAACCCCAATAAAATAAAATACATGCTTGGTGCAACGGTAAGAGTTGCTGACATGTAACCAGGTGGTTACGGATTCGAATCGTGGAAACAGCCTCTTGCTACGCAAGGTAAGGCTGCATACAATAGACCTATTATGCTCTTGACTCTTCCCTCGCAACCCTGCATAGGCCAGAGCTTTGTGCACCGGCTGCCTTTTTTTTTATTCTCGGACCAATGATGAGGTACGAGCAAAACTAAGGAATATTATATTATATACTTTTTTTATTCTCGGAACAATTGGTTTAGGAAGTCATATGTAGTCTTCCAGGCTGCATTGGGTTTGTGATTCAAATACTTTTTTTTTTAAAAGAAACAAAGGAATATTGTATTATATATATGCATAGAGTAAGAGTCCGAAATGACTATACATCGCGGCCACCCTTGGCTCCTCCCTAAGATTATACAAAATTACCCCATTCTCTAAGCCAATCCCCTAGAAGATAACCCTTTGAAAAACTACTTTTGCCAACCCAAAATGAAGCTAGAAGATGGGAGTTCTGCATCCTCATCGAACACCCATTTGTTCCTCTCCTTCCATAGAGACCAAAGCACCACCAAACACATCACCTTCCAATGATCTCTCCGCGCAGACTGAATGCTATTAATGAAAGGAAAGATGCTGAAATGACCATCTTCATTGTCATCCTCACACAAAAATAAAACTCAAAAAACGCTTATCATTTTTGAAAATCAACCAGTGTTTCTAGTAAAATTTGAGAAAACTCTTTTTTAGATTTGACGAACCAAATGCGGTATTTGAGTCACAAACCAATAGGACCCAGTTTTTCCCTTAAGAATTGGTAAATATCTATCTTTTTACTCTTTTCTAAATTAATACCTAAGTTGATACCATGCCAGAACCTACTAATTTCTTTTGCTTTCATGATTTTAGATGTCGATGCGCTTATTGTAATGGTTGCAAATGAAGTTCAAGTTGAAAGTGTTTTGTATGGAAATCATGGAGCAGTATCAGGTACCTTTAAGTACCTCTAAGGTAGTATTTCATGTCACTTTTATGCCTCTGCAGACACTGAAATTCTGTTATTTGCTTTACAGCCCTTCCAGCTGGATCATCAATCATGCTTTCATCCACTGTCTCCCCTGGGTTTGTTTCTCAGCTTGAACAAAGATTACAAGGCAGGTTGTTTTATTTCAATAATGGTTACCCGCATATCTTTATCATACATAATACTCAAGTGACTCTCCTGGATGGAGCCTTAAAGAATTGTATGTGAAACTTATCTTCATTATCTATTCTCTGGCATCAGTTCCTTCAGATTGGTGTGTGTTTTTTTGGATTAACTTGTTATTAGAAGTTGAGTAGATAATGCTATTCAAGTTCTTCTCTCTCTCTCTCTCTCTCTCTCGAGTGTTTTCTATGCCATGTTGGTCCATGCAATAACCTGTTGTGACATCTCACAGATGAACACAAGGACTTGAAGTTGGTGGATGCTCCTGTCTCAGGTGGTGTTGCAAGGGCCTCAATGGGTTCACTTACGGTGCGATTCATAGATTCAATGTCAATAGTTTGTCCGTTTATTCTGGCTTTTCCATTATCATTTCACATTTGGTTTGTTTTCATTCTTTTGCTGCTCAAAATAATAAACTGCTGAATTATTTATTGAGGTTATGCATGATCCACTGAACGTACTTCATTGTTATGTCCTGCTTTTGTCAGATAATGGCTTCAGGCTCTGATGTAGCTCTTAAGTCTACTGGCTCTGTTCTCTCAGGTAATGAGCATTTGAGGAAGACACCATATGTTGGAAAAAATATTTTTTCTTGGATTGAAGGAATTTTACTAATGTTGATACCATAAAACTGACAAATGGCTTTCCATCTTAATAGCACTGAGTGAGAAGCTTTATATTATTAAAGGAGGTTGTGGAGCTGGAAGGTATTCCGTAGTTGTTTTCTGCTATAACTTCTTATTATTTTTATCATTCCATGGAACTGGTTGCATACGCATGCATGCTGGCCCATTTATTTACATAGGAAGATTTCATGTGCTTGCATATATTAGTAATATAACAACAGATGTCAATTTCACCACAACTTTAGTGTGCAAACTTAAGAGATTAAACTTTACATGTTATGCTCTCTAGTTCCATGAAGATGGTCAATCAACTGCTTGCTGGAGTACATATAGCCTCAGCAGCTGAGGCAATGGCATTTGGGGCTCGATTGGGTCTAAATACAAGAACCTTGTTTGAAGTCATTATGAACAGTGGGGGAGCATCCTGGTATGTGCCATATTGCTGCTCATTTATAACCATGTTAATTTTTATTAATTCAGTCATGGAGATTAGAATTTTGATTTTCTGGGCAGGATGTTTGGAAATCGTGTACCACATATGTTAGACAGTGACTACACACCATACTCTGCAGTAGATATCTTTGTGAAGGACCTGGTATAAAAATAGCATTAGTTTTTTCCTACTTAAAGTATTTAATTGACCAGCATTATGTTGTTTGTTAAGACAGTGGCTGCAATTTTTGTAGGGCATTGTTTCTCAAGAGTGCTCATCCCGTAAAGTCCCACTTCATATTTCTACTGTTGCGCACCAGCAGTTCCTTTCAGGTTTCCTCTTTCTTATCCTTTTTATTCTTAATGTTTCAAATCTTATACCTGATAACAATGCAAAGAAGAAAGAGAAGAGATGAGAAGAGAAGAAAGGAAAACTAGCTAGAGTGCTAGGGTTTCATTAGATTTGCTAGAGAGAATAAATCATTACAATGAAGATAAATGGCTTATATAGCCAAAAGGCATAATTACTAAAGTACCCTACTCTAATAACAACATACCAAAGTAACTATATATAATATTACTCTAACATCCCCCCTCAAACTCAAGATGCAGTTGCAGAAGCATCGAGAGTTTGCCAACAAGAAATCTGAAGCGCTGAATGGAGTGTGACTTTGTAAAGAAGTTTGCAAGCTGCAAGGATGAGGATACAAAAGGCAAAGTGATGGTGCCATGTTGCAAGTGATGACAAGTGAAATGACAATCAATTTCAATATGCTTCGTCCGTTCATGAAAGACTGAGTTGTGAGCAATATGTATAACACTCTGATTGTCACAATACATGGGAGTGGGAGAAGCAATAGAAATACCCATATCAACAAGTAATTTGCGCAACCATATAATCTCTGTAGTGTTAGATGCCATGGCACGATACTCAACTTCAGTAGAAGACCTAGAAACAACAGGTTATTTCTTGCCTTTCCAAGAAATAAGAGAATCTCCTAAGAAAATGCAGAATCTTGTAGTCGACTTGCGATCTGTATGATCACTAGCCCAATCAGCATCAAAGTATGCACGAAGCTCCAAGGATGAGGTGGATGGAAGTAGAAGACTCTGATATAAGGTGCCACAAAGATACCGAAGAATGCGAAGAATAACAACCCAGTGAACTGTAGTAGGGGAAGCAACAAACTGACTGACAACATGAACAACATATGCAATATCTGGGCGAGTGACGGTGAGATAAACTAAGCTGCCAACAATAGTGCGATATAGAGAAGGATATGACAAAGTGGTTCCATCTGAGGTGATGTATCTAACATTTTGCTCAAGAGGAGTATCGGCAGTTCGAGTATCAGTAAGACGAGCTCGTTGAATGATGTCAGTAGTGTACTTGGACTGAGAAAGGAGATAACCCTTAGGAGAGGAAGCTACCTCAATGCCTAAGAAGTAGCGTAAAGAGCCCAAGTCCTTCATCTCAAACTCATGGGCCAATGCTAACTTCAATTCTGCAATCCCATCCATATCATCACCAGTGATAATGATGTCATCGACATATAATAGAAGAATAATGCTTCTTGCAGATGTAGACCTAACAAACAAAGCTGAATCAGAATCACTGGGCCTAAAATGAAGAGAGGCAATCATTGTGGAGAACTTCGCAGTTCAAGCTCTAGGAGCTTGTTTGAGGCCATATAATGCTTTCTTGAGCCTGCATACTTTCCCAAGGTTATGAGCAACACCCGGAGGAGGTTCCATATAGACTTCTTCTTTAAGGTCCCCTTTCAAAAAAGCATTCCTTACATCCATTTGAGAAAGAGGCCACTGACGAACAAAGCTAATGCAATAAGAGTGTGAACCGTAGTCATCTTTGCAACTGGGGCAAAAGTCTCCTCGTAATCCATGCCATATTGTTGAGTAACCCTTTTGCAACTAGTCTTGCCTTGTATCTATCAACTGAGCCATCAGACTTGGTTTTGATCTTGTAAATCCAACGAGAACCAATAACAGTTTTCCCAAGAGGGATAGGCACCAAATCCCAAGTTGTCATCTTATGTAAAGCAGAAAATTCCTCAGTTATAGCCTGCTGCCATAAAGGGTCAAGAGCTGCTCCCTTATAGGAGAGAGGCTCAAAAAGATTATGAATAGATGCGAAGAAAGAAGAAAATGAATGTGAATAACATGAATAGGAAAAATCTGACAATTGGGTAGACTTACCAATATGTTGTGGATAACGAGAGGGAAGAGGATCAACAATCTCAGGAGGTGCTTGGGTTGTCGTAGGGCACCCTTATCAGCTGAGGGTTGAGGATCTGAAGCATTTGTGAGTGATACATCAGAACTTGCAAATGAGAGTGTGTGGCAGGATTATCTATAGAGGAAGGCATGTGAGAATGCAAACTATCATTATCATCTGAAAATGGATCTATGGAAATAAGATCAGACTTAGTGACATTGTGAGAGATGGTAGGAATAGAAAAGAAGGGAATATGTTCAAGGAATAGAACATGACGAGAAACATACAATTTTTGTGCAATAGGATCAAAACAACGATATACTTTTTGTCCCTCACCATAACCAAGGAAAACACAAAGAGTTGAGCGCGAAGATAACTTATTGCACTCAACATGAGGTCGAAGAACAAAACAAGTACATCCAAAGACTAGCAAAGAAGAATAGTCTGGAGCATGACCATATAACTTCTCAAATGGAGAGAGACCTGAAGTGTGGGATGTTGGGATTTTATTAATCAGGTGAACCGCAGTGAGAACTGCCTCTCCCCAAAATTCACTTAGAGCAGAAGCTGATAAAAGGAGAGAACGGGCAGTCTCAACAATGTGTCTGTGCTTTCTTTCAGCGACACCATTCTGCTGTGGGGTGTCAGTACAAGAAGATTGATGTATAGTACCACCAGAAGCAAGCAATTCGAAAAACTCATTAGAAGTGTACTCCCCACCTAAATCACACCGAAAACATTTAATAGTAGCAGAATGTTGTGTTTTGACAAGAGCACGGAATGCAACATAAATGGCAAAGAAATCAAAACGACGTTTCATAAGATAAACCCAACAAAGACGAGTATGATTGTCAATAAAAGAAACATAATATCTCGAACCCCCTTTTGTGGCAACAGGAGCAGGTCCCCACACATCAGAATGAATTAGATCAAAAGGTGCAAGGGAAATAGAAGTACTTCGATTAAATGGTAAGGCTGAAAACTTGGCCAATTTACAACCGCTACAATCAGAAATGTCATGAGAATGCAAATTTCCTAATAATCCATTTGAAGCTAAAAATCTTAAACGAGAAGCGGAAACATGTCCTAATCTAGAATGCCACAAATAAAAGTGAAAAGAGGTAGGGCTCAAACGAAAAGATGATAAATTAATGTTGGAAGCTGCTACATCTGGAACCCTCAGTTGCTCCAAAATATATAATCCCCCCTCTCTACGACCTTTCCCAATTAGCTCTTGGGAATGAGGATCCAACACATAACAAGCGGTAGGAGAAAAATGAATAGAATATCCAGAATCACATAATTAGCTAATGGAAATTAAGTTCAACTTGAGTTTTGGAATACAATAAACATCAGAAAGAAACAAATGAGATGTAAGAACACGACCAACACCTGCTAATGGCATGGGAGTGCCATCAGCTGTCATAACAGATAAAGATGATGTGGATGGACATAAAGAGACAAAAGAGGATGGAGCACATGACATGTGGTGAGAAGCACCATAGTCAAATACCCATGTGGACTGAGATATACCTTGGGGGTTTAAAGACAAACCTACAAAAGAAGAGACAGACATGACATGCGGTTGTATAGCATGGAATTGCCTACCACTTATATCCAATACGCTTGCAATATTGCTTGCCATAATAGTCGCCACAAAAACAAATCACCAAACTTATCCAAGGTCCAAAATAAACTTGGATCAACAAATTCAAAATCGAGGTAATTAATCAATATCCAAATTGACCAAATCAAGGAGAGTTACTCAAACAACTCCAATGAATGATCTTAAAAAAAATCTGCTGCATCTGTTTCCTTTTCACCTTGATTCTGACATTGCTTAAGGTCCCACAACCATGCCACATCAATCTCTTAACTCAACACGCCTAAAATCAGCCCCAAAATGTTGCAGCACCAAAATTTACATTACCAAAACCACCGAAATCAGTAACAAAGTCAAGCTCTTAGCAGCACCAAAATCAACATCCAAAATGGTGCAAAATCAAGCCAAAAGCAACCCAAAAAAAATGCCAATTAGTTCCAAAAGATGCACCCATATGCCACATGTCTTCCCCATGATGAACAGTAATGATGAACAACACCATGAAAAAAAATATATATATCTACAAGCAATCCAACTCTATTATACCAACAATTAAAGGTCCCATGTCGATTATTGCTCTGATACCATGATAACAATGCAAAGAAGAAAGAGAAGAGATGAGAAAGGAAAACTAGCTAGAGTGCTAGAAAGAATAAATTATTACAATGAAGATAAATGGCTTATATAGCCTAAAGGCATAATTACTAAAGTACCCTAATCTAATAACAACATACCAAAGAAACTATATATAATAATACTCTAACAATACCTACAATAAACCACAACATATCAGTTGCTTTTTAAATTCAAAAGGACCCCCCTCCCAGCCCCCCACCCCAACAAAAAAAAATATCAAGAACTAAAAACAAATCTTGCTGTAGATTCTTTATTTGTTACTAGTGTCCTACTGTCCCATGAAATTTGTTTGATCATGTAGCAAGAAGTTATTTGCATGGTTTCGTTGAATTGCTGTGCAGTTATCCTGTGATATTCTTTATTGGTTCTAGTTAATAAGAGTTTTTGATGAATTTTTTTTATCAGGGTCTGCTGCTGGATGGGGTCGGTTGGATGATGCTGCCGTAGTCAAGGTATGAGAATGTGATATTGTAGTTTACTTAACTTCCTTGTTGGAGACTTTGGTGTTTCATTCGATATGGTGATGGAAATGTTGAATTTCACTATCAATCAATTATTGTGATGGCAATTAATGAGCAGAACTTAAATGCCTTTCCATCACCACCAACTATGCTTCAAATGATGACATCTGCACCCTGGCATCTATTTCTGGTTTTAAGCATGAGATTGATCATTATGTGACCCTAAGAAGATTATTGTTTTGCTTGTGATTAGCGAACAGTGGTTCATTACGGAATGGTCTTTGCAGGTGTACGAGACACTCACAGGTGTGAAAGTTGAAGGAAAGCTTCCCATTCTCAAGAAAGAAGATGTCTTGAACTCTCTTCCATCTGAATGGGCATTGGATCCAATTGAAGATATTCAGAAAATGGATCAGAATGCGTCCAAAACCTTAGTAGTTCTGGATGATGATCCAACTGGAACTCAAACTGTTCATGACATAGAAGTCTTGACAGAGTGGTGAGTTTTGCTAGACTTTTTTTTTTTTTTTGGTTCAATGACTTTTTAAGGTGAATTTCTGGTGCCTTTGAGTTTCTTCTTGTAAGGAAATTTTTTGGTAGAAGAGTGGAAATTGCCATAAACATATATATTGTTTATTTTATCCATTTGAACTTGTGAGGCAAATTGCCAGCTCAATATTCTATGTTCTAGTAATTTAAATCTTTCTGAGCTTCAAAATGTCCAGCTGCTCCTGTTTTATGAATTATTATTTGTGGTTTTGAAAGTTTTTCTTTTATTCCATTATAAAAGATCTTAAAGGCTATATCATTTAACACTGCCAGTTATGCTAGGAAGTGGAATTAGCAAGGTTACTGAATCTGTTGAGATTTGTTTCCTATACAAATTTATTTCCTATATAGATTTGTTTCCTGTACAGAATTATTTCCTTAAGGATTTATTTCCTTAAGGATTTATTTCCTTAAGGATTTATTTCCTTTAAGGAATATAGCAGTTACTAAAATTGTAAATGTAGCTATAAGTACATAGCCCTGTATGTCTATATATATGGAGTCCCTCCATTAAGACATTACACAAGAATAAAGATCCTTTCTCTTTTCCCGTGGATGTAGGCCATAAAGCCGAACTACGTTATATTTTTGTGTCTTTTATTATTCTAACATGGTATCAGAGCCCTGGTTTTTATTACTGAAAAATCTGTTTCGGCCTTCATCGCCGGAATCATCATTGTCGACCTTCATCGCCGTCGCTGCCGGAATCGTCCATCTGCATCACCGTTGCTACTGCTCGTTGCATCTCCGCTGCCGCCGCTGTGTTTCTAAGACACTGTTCATCGCCTTCTTTTTCGTTGATCTGCAACTGTTTTCATCTGCAACGCAAATCGAGCCTGCCCTGTTCATCGCACTGTTCCTCGTCACTGTTCATCGACACTGTTCATAGTCACTGTTCATCGTCCTCCTTTTTCGATCTACAACTGTTGCTGTTCATCGTTTCACTGTTCATCGTCGCCTTTTTTTCGATCTGCAACTGTTTTCGTCTCACTGTTCATCGTCTTCCTTCGTCTCAACCGTTTTCAATCCCTGCAACTCAACCTTCACCTTCGTCAGTCTCTTCTCCTTTCTTCTTCGTGCGACTGTTCCTGGTTCCTGGTTCGTGCGAGCCATCAACATTTTGCATCTCTTCTTCTTTCTTCTTCATCGCACATCGCGAACTGGTTCGCCTGCAACTGCAAACGCATCGCGATCGCTGTTCCTTCGCGATCTCCATTTCTGTCGCTGTTCATCATCACGACCACTGTTCACTGGTTTTGATCACTCTTCACTGGTTCGACCATTGTTCACTGGTTCGACCACTGTTCACTATTCACTGGTTTTGTTAACTGTTCACTGTTCATTGTTCGATCACTGTTCACTGTTCACTTTTAGATCTATCTTCGTCTGTAACTGTTTCTTCTTCTTCACATCTTTGAAGAACGACATATAAAAAAAAAAAAAAAAAAGAAGAAAAAATATGTCGGTTACTTCCGAAACAGTGCAGATAGAAGAAACAGTTGATAAAATTGAGAAAGGAGAACTACCGAACATTCAAGCTGCCTACAGACTTGATGGAAAAAATTATTTGAAGTGGTCTCAGCTGGTACGTACTTTTCTGAAGGGCAGAGGAAAACTAAGTCATCTTCTGGGCACTGGACCTACACCCGGAGATCCTAAGTTTAGAGCGTGGGATAACGAAGATGCTTCTATAATGGCATGGCTATGGAATTCAATGGCGCCAAATATTAGCGATACATGCATGTTTCTAACTACTGCCAAAGAAATTTGGGATGTCGTTCATCAGACATACTCTAAGGCCCATGATGCAGCCCAAGTGTATGAAATCAAAGTGAAAGTTGGAACAACAAAACAAGGCAACATGACAGTCACTGAATATGCCAATGTCTTGAAAAATCTCTGGCAAGAACTTGACCATTATAGGTGTATTGAGACTAAATGCCCCGCAGATGCTGTAATTTTAAAAAACTATATTGAGAAGGATCGAGTCTATGACTTCTTGGCTGGACTCAATGCAGAGTTTGATCAAGTAAGAGTTCAAACTCTCAGCAAAGAGTTACTAACTCTGAATGAGACTATCTCTGCTATCCGGACTGAAGAAAGCAGAAGAAATGTTATGCTCACACCTCAGAAGTTGGAAGGCTCAGCTATGATCGCCAATCAGGGAAATGATCAGAGGATACACACTCCACGCGCTGAATCATCAAAGGTCCCAAATCGAGACAATAGGGACAATCTAAGGTGTACTTATTGTCAGAAGACTAGACATACAAGGGAGAAGTGTTGGAAACTTCATGGCAAGCCTTCAACTTCCAGTAAAGACTGGGGTTACAATGGAGGACAACAGAAAATCAGTGGTCAAGCACATCTGTCTACTGAACCAACAATTGCAGCCTCCCCGGTGACAGACGGATTCAGCCAAGACGATATTGAAAGATTAAAATCTTTGCTTGGCACTCTTGACAAACCCTCAGGTACCTGTTCATTGGCCCATTCAGGTAATTTTCCTATTTCTATTGGATTTAACGTCTCGGATAAATCTTTTGCTAACTCTTGGGTTATAGATTATGGTGCTACTGATCACATGACCAATTCTCCCAATATATTTCATACCTACAACCCATGTCCTAGTAGTCGGAAAATAGCCACAGCTGATGGATCATTAACCACAGTTGCTGGTATAGGTGATGTTCACATCAGCCCCACCCTTACACTCAGAAATGTTCTTCATGTTCCTAAACTATCTACCAATCTTATCTCTATTAAAAAATTGACCCATGATCTGAGTTGTAATGTGACCTTCTTCCCTACTTACTGTGCATTTCAGGACCAGGACTTGGGGACGATGATTGGACATGCTAAGGAACAGGACGGGTTGTATTACCTTGAGACACCAGTACATCCTATCAAGAGTACCACTTCATTTCTCTCTGAGCACAAACTTTCCAATAAAGAAAAGCTATGGCTCCATCATCGCCGCCTTGGCCATCCTTCTTTTCGATCTCTTAAAATCATGTTTCCTTTTTTGTTTAAATCTCTGAATGTTGAAGATTTTCATTGTGAAGTGTGTGAACTTGCGAAACACAAACGTATATCTTTTCCACTTAGCAATGACAGAAGTTCAGATCCTTTTGATCTCATTCATAGTGATATTTGGGGTCCTTCTCCAATCCCTAATGTTTCTGGAGCGCGATGGTTTGTGTCATTCATTGATGATTGTACTAGAGTCTCGTGGATATTCTTATAAAAACAAAAATCCGATGTGAGCTTTATTCTCCCTACCTTTCATAACATGATACACACCCAGTTTGGTGCTAAAATCAAGAGATTTCGATCTGACAATGCTCGAGACTATTTTAATCAAACATTGACCAATTACTTCCAAACTGAGGGGATCATTCATGAATCATCCTGTGTTCACACTCCACAACAAAATGGAGTTGCTGAAAGAAAAAACGGTCACCTACTTGATACAACCCGAGCCTTTTTATTTCAGCATAATATGCCTAAGTCCTATTGGGGGGAAGTTGTTCTTACTGCAACACATCTTATTAACCGTCTACCATCCCGGACCCTTGATTTCAAAAGTCCTATGGAAAAGCTACGTCAATTTTATCCTAAGCTTAAAATCTCCAACAATCTTATACCTAAAATATTTGGGTGTGTTTCATTTGTCCATGTTCACCAACCCAACAGGGGAAAGTTGGACCCTTAGAGCTCTTAAGTGTGTTTTTGTCGGATACTCTTCCACTCAAAAGGGATATAAATGCTATCATCCGCCATCCAAGAAATTCTTTGTCTCAGCCGATGTCACTTTCTATGAACCAGAGCCCTATTTTACCGCTCCTTCTCTTCCGGGGGAGAATGTCATCATGGAAGATAAGGATCGGAACTTCCTTGATAACCCTTTTGACCTTTTTGACCCCTTTACCCTCCAACAAACCAAACCTGAATCTCTTACACCCCCTGTACCCAACGACGAACCTAAGGATCGGATGACTGGACAAGTGTACTCAAGGAATAAAGCCGCAGCTCCTGAACCGATGCAAGCTCAAGAATCTGAACCAATCCCTGAGAATGAGGTAACAAACCCTGAACCCTCCTTACAAATTTCATTAGTTCTTGAATCTAACAATGATCTTTTAGCCTCTGAACCTGACAATGACCTTCCCATTGCCATTAGAAAGGGAACAAGGGAATGTACTAAACATCCCTTGTATCCATTATCTCATGTTGTATCCTTTGAGAAGTTCTCACAAACCCATAAGAGTTTCCTTACCAGCCTGAATAATACCCAGACTCCTACGTCATTATCCGAGGCTTTATCTAATACAAATTGAAAACAAGCTATGAATGTGGAAATGGAAGCCCTGGAGAAAAATACAACATGGGAGTTGGTAGACTTGCCTCCAGGAAAGAAACCTGTTGGATGCAAATGGGTTTATACAGTAAAATACAAAGCAGATGGGTCCCTAGAGCGCTACAAGGCAAGATTGGTAGCCAAAGGATATACTCAGACATATGGTGTGGACTATCAAGAGACATTTGCTCCAGTTGCAAAAATGAATACTGTGAGACTTCTTTTGTCATTGGCAGCTAATTATGACTGGGATCTGCAACAATTTGATGTAAAAAACGCATTTTTACATGGGGATTTAGAGGAAGAAATCTATATGGAAGTACCTCCAGGATTTGACACCACAGATAAAGTGTGCAAATTAAAAAAGGCCCTGTATGGACTTAAACAATCTCCGAGGGCATGGTTTGGTCGGTTTGCCAAAGTAATGACAAGTATGGGATATAAACAAAGCCAAGGAGATCACACTCTGTTTATTAAGCACTCGACTTCAGGGGGAGTTACAACTCTATTAGTGTATGTTGATGACATCATCATGACAGGAAACAATGAGAACGAGAGACAAAATTTGAAGCGGTGTTTGACCGAGGAATTTGAGATCAAGGAATTAGGGAGATTGAAATACTTCCTAGGGATTGAAGTGGCACACTCTAAACATGGAATCTTTATCTCTCAACAGAAGTACATTACAAACCTTCTTAAAGAAACAGGGAAGCTAGCATGCAAACCAATGAATACTCCTATTGATCTTAATCACAAGCTTGGAGAAGCGGAAGAAGCGCTGACTGTTAATAAAGAGATGTATCAAAGACTAGTAGGAAGACTCATCTATCTCTCTCACACAAGACCTGATATTGCATATGCAGTGAGTATAATAAGTCAGTTCATGCACAATCCTAAAGATATTCATTTGCAAGTAGCTAATCGTGTTCTACAGTATCTTAAAGGGACTCCAGGACAGGGTATCTTATTTAAACGACACACAGGAATAGTTCTTGAAGCATATATTGATTCAGACTATGCTGGTTCAGTAGTTGACAGAAGATCAACTACTGGATATTGTACGTTTCTTGGTGGGAATTTGGTGACATGGCGAAGTAAAAAACAGAATGTAGTGGTCAGATCTAGTGCTGAAGCAGAATTCCGAGCAATGGCACAAGGGGTTTGTGAGCTATTATGGTTGCAAATAATTTTGACAGATTTGAAGATACACTGGAATGGCCCTATGAGACTCTATTGTGACAACAATTCTGCAATTAGCATTGCCCATAACCCAGTTCAACATGATCGAACCAAGCATATAGAGATTGATAGACACTTTATTAAAGATAAGCTTGATAGTGGGTTGATCTGTACTCCATATGTGTCTACCAATAATCAGCTCGCCGATATGCTCACTAAAGGGTTAAATCATACTGCATTTCAAGCAAATGTGTCCAAGCTGGGAATGGTAAACCTTTATTCACCAGCTTGAGGGGGAGTGTTGAGATTTGTTTCCTATTGTTGAGATTTGTTTCCTATACAAATTTATTTCCTATATAGATTTGTTTCCTGTACAGAATTATTTCCTTAAGGATTTATTTCCTTTGAGGAATATAACAGTTACTAAAATTGTAAATGTAGCTATAAGTACATAGCCCTGTATGTCTATATATATAGAGTCCCTCCATTAAGACATTACACAAGAATAAAGATCCTTTCTCTTCTCCCGTGGATGTAGGCCATAAAGCCGAACCACGTTATATCTTTGTGTCTTTTATTATTCTAACAGAATCTATAGTGTTTTCTATACAGGAATGTAGAATCACTTGTTGAACAGTTCAGCAAAAGGCCCAAATGCTTCTTTATACTGACTAATTCCCGAGCACTGAGTTCTGAGAAGGTAAATCATTCTTTCAAACAAACAGCTGAGACTTGTTTTGCCTATCCCCAAGTACTCACTATAAATACTCCACTAACTGCGCAAGAAAGATCAGTAGAGGCTAAATCATGTGAGATTATCATTCGGACAATACCATTATTACTTATATTTAAAGAAATTAATTTTAAAATTCAATTTCGATTTCCTACAGGCGATTGAATTGACAAAAGATATATGCAGAAACTTGGACACTGCAGCTAAGTCAGTTCAGAATGCAGGTTATACAGTTGTTCTGAGAGGTGACTCAACACTTCGTGGTCACTTCCCAGAGGCAAGTTTTATAAACCTCAGAATTTCTATATGAATTTGTTGTGTTTCCTAATTTTCGCTTATTTAAACTACTTAGGAATCACAAATAATGACCTAAGACATCTGGTTTTTTTAGGAAGCAGATGCAGCTGTTTCAGTACTTGGTGAAATGGATGCATGGATCATTTGCCCTTTCTTCCTTCAAGGGGGACGTTACACAATTGGTGATGTGCATTATGTTGCAGATTCTGATAGGTGACTAGAATAAGAATAAAAATTTTGGGTTTATCTTTCCCTTGGTTTAGTTTGTAGCCTACATTGTTGCGTGTATATTATTTCTCCACTATCTTTGGTGTACCTTGAGACTCAAGTCTAGATCTGTGGTTGGACCTGGTGAATCTGATGCTTCTGTGCCTTGGGGGGCTAGGCTCATTCCAGCTGGGGAGACTGAATTTGCTAAAGATGCTGCTTTTGGTTATAAATCTTCAAACCTTCGTGAGGTTAGTTTCCAGTTCGAGACTGGCATGAACAACATGTTAGTGGTCTGTATTCATAATTTAAAGGGATTGGACTTGACAGTATACTTCTTTATTTGAATGCATAGTGGGTTGAAGAGAAAACAAAATGCCGGGTACCATCCACCAGTGTAGCATCTGTATCTATCCAGCTTCTGCGCAAAGGTGGACCAGGTGCTGTTTGTGAACATCTTTGTAACTTGCAGAAGGTACAAGAGAAAATATGGTACTTCGTCTTATTTTAGTGCTAGTTAATGCTGCCAGGTCTTTATTACATATATTAGAATGAAATGGTACTTTTTTTTTTCTTATTTTGGTCTATATTTAATTGGACAATCACAGGGATCAATATGCATAGTTAATGCTGCCAGTGAAAGGGACATGGCTGTATTTGCTGCGGGAATGATCCAGGCAAGATTTTCTGCTAATATGTTCTTTTCTTCAATATAGTTGCAGATAGCTTTTGTAGTTGTCTTGCAATGAAACTAGAATTCACATTCGCAAGTGTATATTCAATTGACAGGCAGAAATGAAGGGGAAGCGTTTCTTGTGCCGAACTGCTGCTAGCTTTGTTTCTGCTAGAATAGGTATAAGGCCTAAAGCTCCAATCAAACCAAAAGATATGGGACTGAGTAGAGAAAGGAGTGGTGGACTCATAGTTGTTGGATCATACGTTCCAAAAACCACAAAGCAGGTTTGATTGTAGTTTTATCCTGTTAGTTTTCTTACTATTCTGTATCTTGGACTCTATGTTGTATTAGATGGAAATTATGTCTCACAGGTTATGGAGCTTAAAGCACAATGTGGTCACAAATTAAGGAGCATTGAGGTGATTCTATGGATATACCTTCAACTTTGTTCTAGATTAGCATTTGTTGTATGCTTATATGCTGCGTCTAGTGATGACATTTTTTCAGGCCTCGGTTTCATCCTAAATAATTTTATTTTTTTTGGGTATCACTTCCTCTAGTCCACTGCTTATGGAAACATTGAATGCATATTTACTGCCTTCTTTTTCCTTCATTGCAGATATCTGTGGAGAAACTTGCCATGAGGTCAGTGAAAGAGCGAGAAGAGGAGATCATGCAAGCAGTTCAAATGGCAGATGTTTTCCTCAGAGCTTGTAAAGATACTCTAATAATGACCAGCCGAGATCTCATTACTGGAAGCTGTTCGTTCCCTGATCCTTTACCATTTTCTTTTAGCATCAAATGTTAATCTTTGCATTATGACTGATTTTTATTTGTGCATTCCATTTAACAAATTCTTTTGTTTTTTTTTTTTTTTGACAACTAAGTGGTATCCGGGCTTTGCCCGACTTATCCACTTAGGCCCCTAGTTGCTCGAGCGGGAGACACCCCCAGTGACCAACGCGGGAATCAAACTCGGGATCCCATGCTTTCGCCGAAAGCCCTGAGCCATTAGCCCAATTCCAATTCCAAATAGTTATAAAACATTTACCAATTCCAAATAGTTAGGATTAGACTTTATGTTGATGTTTGATGTGGAGAACTATATTAGCAAATTTCAAGAAAATATTTGCAATGGATTGTTGGCTGAGATTGAAAAAAAAATTATTAAAAAAAGAGAAACTAACAAGAACTATGTTCGTGCACCACTATGTAACTTTACATTTAAGTATATTTAGAAATTATTAATTTGTCTTACTAAATGATCTACTGTGCTGAAATTAGTATTTTGAAATCGATTTAACTGCTTCTAATTTGTGGGCATACAAATTATTTCTAAAATTCATTTTCTGTTCGCTTAATTGCATCTGGATGACTTTCATTTTCATTCCACAGCTCCTTCTCAGAGTTTAGAAATTAACTTCAAAGTAAGCTCTGCATTGGTGGAAATTGTTAGACGAATAAATACGCGACCTCGTTATATTCTTGCAAAGGTGCTTCCATCTGTTAGCATTTCTAATAAGTTTCTCTTCTCAGAGTTTTGGTATTATTATTAAATCAAGGTGCTTCCGAATTTACAGATACTGATGTTATTCATATCTGGTAGCATTATACTATTTTTAGTTTTAAAAATTTAGGATACCATATCACTTGTTTCTCCAAAAACTAACTGAATATGGAAAGGCAATTCTTAGTTTCTTACATTATTAATCAATATCCAACTATGTGTTCAGGGTGGCATCACTTCATCAGATCTTGCTACAAAAGCTCTAGAAGCAAGGCGTGCCATGGTAGTTGGACAAGCATTGGCTGGTGTTCCACTGTGGCAACTTGGTCCTGAAAGTAGGCATCCCGGTGTTCCATACATTGTTTTTCCAGGTAGTTCTTATATCTGAGACTTTTTTTTCTTTTTCTTTTTTCTTTTTTCTTTTTTTGCATCAAGCTCGATTTAGTTTATAAATTATTTTACTTACCAATGAATAATGTTTGAACTTCCACAGGAAATGTTGGTGACAGTAATGCAGTGGCAGAAGTTGTAAAAAGTTGGGCTTGCCCAGTTAGACTTTCCTCGATGAAGGAGCTTCTCCTTGTAAGAGCCTCTTGTATGTAGTTTTAATGTTTTAATTTCCTTCTTTCGGAAAATGACAAAATAATTCTATGTAAAGAATGCACAAAAAGGTGGATACGCTGTTGGAGCATTCAATGTTTATAACCTGGAAGGTGTTAAAGCAGTTGTCGCAGCTGCAGAGGAAGAAAACAGTCCAGCCATTTTGCAGGTGAGAAGGGTTGTCCACTTGGTGAATGTATGATGGTCTGCGAGGTTATATTTGTCTTGTTGCATGCATTAATCAGCTATGAATATTTTCCCAATGGATGTAATCAGTAAGTTTTCAGAAAATGAATAGGGTAAAACATCGATCTGTAGGCAGTTGATGGCATGAATACTCCAAGAGTAAACTCAAACAAGAAACTTAATCACTGCTTAGGAGGTGTGAGAAGAAAAGCCTGGAACAAGCATGCAAGGAAATTGTGTGTTTAGCGTAGATCCTCTTCTTGGATGTTGAATGTAGAGTTTCTCCGTTTAGAATATTCCTAGTGTAAACTCAAACAAGAGAGTGTTAGAATCATTAGGATACCTTCTACTAGAATTCCACTGGAGGCTCTGATATAGATGTAAGCATTATTCTATTATATCTAATGCCATCCACTCCACTGCTTGTAGACAAATGCTGTTCTATCCTTTTCGACTGATTTATCCAAGCTGCAGTTTATGGCTACTCTTTTATGAAAGTGGTTCTATTATTTTTTATGCCTTCATAGCTTGTGTCTTGTTCAGGACGTGACAGAAGTGCTGATCCACTGCTCATTCGTTTTTAATCTGAATTCAGGACTTTTTGCTTGATAAGTTTCTCTAATTGTTTTTTATGAGGGTTTACTAAACCTGTATTCTAGTTTTAATGTTTAATGTTCAAAGCTCTATTGTTTTCTACTTTCTACTATGATAAACTCCAGGGCTTGAGGGGAGTTAATGTGCCATAGTCTACTACTAAGCTTTGAAGTTTTGATGCTATTTCTGTTCCTTGTCTAAAGAAAAATTGTTGATGCTGTTGAATAGTGTTAGTTACATATGTGGAAGAAACCAACACATCATTAGAAAATGTGCCATTGTTTTTTCGTTCCTTCTAGATTAAAACATATTCCTGACTAATTTGTTCTATTTGCCAGATTCATCCAAGTGCCTTCAAGCAGGGAGGAATTCCACTGGTTGCGTGCTGTATCTCTGCAGCCGAACAGGCAAAGGTAAGTGGCATAGTAAGAATAGAGAAATAGATCAATTCTGACCCTTGATTGCGACCCAATTATCTCATAATTTGAGAGTCTGAGACACAAGTACAGTCCAATAAATAAATAGGATCATAGGAGTTAAAACTATTTTTAATCTTGTAGCAATTGATCAACAATTGACCATACAAGGTTATGTTGGGCGCCAATTGGTTCCTTGAAACATATATTACTTGCTCCATTGCTCTAGAATAGGCATCTTAAAGAATACCTATATGGAGGATATGATATATCAGTCCTCTATGCAAGTTATTATGCTTAAAATCAATAGGGCTAAGGTGACACTGGTATACATTTTAACATGTGAGGGGCTATGGTGATGTTTGGGTACTTTCTGCCAGAATCATGCCTTTTTACCATGGATACGTACATCTCCATGCAATGGCCATATCCAATGCATAAAAACCTCCCACTAACAATGGGGTCTGCAAGAAGTAATGGTAGGCAGTTTTACCTCCATTTTCTGAGGAAGCTGATTCACATTGCTCAAAACTGTGCCCTAGTGCTAAAATGTACGAGCATTTGTCCTCACACCAAGCCACAACCTCTGTACATATCCATGTAATAATCTCAAATGCTAATTTCTCTTATCGGCCTAAGAAGTAAAGCCTTTCTTTTTTATAAATGTTTTTGTTATATTTTTTGCATACTTTTGCATTTGTTAACTAATGTATAAATTATTTATATGAGCATTAAGCTCTGTAGGATACAAATCACACTTCATTTATTTCTCAATCCTGAGAAGAATTTGATGTTTTATTGCATGGATCATCCAAAGTCATGGATTATATATATAATGCATAACAGATGCCATGCACATTCCCTTTGATCCTGGAAGTCCCAACTTCCAAGTATTTTATCATACTAGAGCATAATTTGTTGTATCATCTGTATTATTTATGTGAGCCATAATTTTGCAAGGTGATGAATATGAATGGATGTGCTTAACAGGTGCCCATCACTGTTCACTTTGATCATGGGAATTCTGAGAATGAGTTGGTGGAAGCTCTTGAACTGGTACTTAATATGATTATTTGGTTACTTCCATTGTACTTTCTATTAAATGACAAACAGTTAGGTTGCTTTGTTTACATTGAAGGTGTACACTGCAAGATTTGTTCTTTATGAAACAAATCATTAATGGTTTTCGATTGCTGATATTATGCCATTTACTTCAGACAGTGTTATTGTTCTAATCCTAGTGGTCACTGATTTTGACAACTGTGGCAGGGATTTGATTCACTTATGGTTGATGGTTCTCATCTTCCTTTCAAGGAAAATGTTACTCTAACAAAGTTAATGTCACGCTTGGCACACTCAAAAAATATGTTAGTGGAAGCTGAACTCGGGAGATTATCAGGAACTGAAGATGACTTGACTGTTGCAGATTATGAAGCAAGGTTAACTAATGCTAGTCAGGTGACCATTAATTGCCATTGTCAGAAATTATTTCTTTCAATTTTTTATCTTTTGAAAGATTTATCAATATTTTCCTCTGATATGAGTTTCAGGCACGTGAGTTCATCGATGAGACAGGCATTGATGCGTTAGCTGTGTGTATTGGAAATGTCCATGGAACATACCCAGCAAGTGGTCCTAATCTCCGACTTGATTTGCTCAAGGTAAAGTGGTTTTAAAATGTCAATTTATAATGTACCTCTAATGATTGTATATAGCATGATCATCTAATGTAAGTCCACTAGAGATGCCAAACTCAAACATCATAATCAGCATCAAGCCATATCCCAAGAAAATGAAGCCTTGCCTGATATGTATCAGAGAAACATAAATCCAACACATTGACTTAAGGTGGTCCCTGTATTAGAATTGGGATTGCTCAGTTATTATTTTCTCCCTATATCAAATTTTGAATGATGCTTTATTTTCTCATTGAATGTATGCTATTCAAAATTTTGTGCCAAAAAATAGAAAATCATTGTCACTTTCCCAAGTTTTTGCTTACACTATTCAGTTTCCAACAACACCTATAGTTTGGCAATGCTGACTTCTAATTTTTGTCCAGGACCTGCAAGCTGTAAGTTTAGAGAAAGGTGTGTTATTGGTTCTTCATGGTGCCTCTGGATTGCCCTTGGAGCTCATAAAGGTCTCTATCTCTCTCACTCACACTCTCTCACTATACATACATACATACATACATACATATATATATATAATCATATAATCTCATACTCGCACCGTAAGCATCATCAAGGGTGATTTTTGACAGATATGTTTCAATATTTAGATTTTTTTAAAATTTTTTTAAGGAGTTTTACATGAAAAGGTTTCGTGACTTATATAACCAATTTTTTGTGATTTTTGATAGGCATGCATAGAGCTTGGTGTTACAAAGTTTAATGTGAACACAGAAGTCAGGAAGGCTTACCTGGAGTGCATACGTTGCAACCAGAAAGATCTTGTTCATGTTATGAATTCTGCTCAGGAAGCCATGAAAGCAGTGGTTGTGGAGAAGTTGCGCCTTTTTGGTTCAGCCGGGAAAGCATGACTGAAGTGTTTCCAGAATGAAGTGTTTCAGTAAGTTTGATGTACAGATTTCTAGGAAGGAACCTCGTGCAAACATATGTGCTTGACATTGTATTGTGTTTCTACACATTAATTATATATGAAGCATAATTAAATCATAGCTTCAAATAAAATAACATTACTCTAAGATAACTCCTTGAAGTTATGATTCATATACCATCTGAAGAGATGGAAGAAAAGAAAGGATACAATTGATTAAGATGAAAATATTATATTTCTTTGTATAGCTATTTTCAGGTTAACGATCCTCAGTTCCTATCCCGTGATCGATGGGAAGAAAAACACATGTTTTCTAATAAAGATATCATCCACCAGTGAGATTATTTACAATTAGTATGTGCAAGGAACCTAGCTTTAACACTGAATGAATCATAATTACAAATTAGTTGCGAAGACATTAATTTTTCAGTATTTTGGTTTTTTTGTTTTCAATTTCAGATCCAAGGAAAATTTTGAGCTCCCAGTATTGGCTGCAGTGAGAAATGCCAATATTGCACTAAATGGTGATAAGGGCCTTCCCAAATTGACTTTATTATTGTTCCTTAGTTGATTGCCAATGCCTTTCCATTCTCTAGCATTCTGCTTTGATAAGGCGATTTGGACTCACAGGTCCCTATCTGTAGGGCATATTCTTGCTGAATCACCCATTCATTAGCCAATTCAAACTCAGCCCACATATTTATATATTGCTCTTTCAGCCTAGCTGTTTTCAAATCATTTTTTTTATTTTTTTAATCCAGTTTTCAAATCAATTATAAAAAGCTCAAAAGTTGTTTTCAATTATGGCTTCCAAGTAACGCCGGCTTGCACCACTTTTTTTTTTTTTTTTTTTTAGTTTTCGTTTTGTAAATTAACTGTAAGATAAGATTCTTCTCTCCCCACGAATGAGGAATCACTAAAAACAACAAATGACAGGAAAAACAAAATAAAAAAAATAGCGTCTATATCCATAAAATAGGTCATTCTCTATCAACAATTACAAGTAATTTTCAACTTTCCATGTATCAACACAAAAGAATGAAGATTCCACTACTTTTGAATTGGATAAGTTTGTACTGTTGTAGAAAAGACTCAGTCACCCAAAGCCTAGTAGCCTGGTTGGACGATGAACAAAGTATAAGTCACAGTAAGGGCTGAGTTTTCGACTGCTTTGGAAAGGGACTTCCACTAAATATTTGTGTTCAAATGTTAAAATTATATCCTAATTTAAGTTATACCAAATATTAATACAACATCAATGCGCCAGAAGCAGCTTGAGTTGGTGAATGGTGATCCCTTTGCTTTATATTATTTCATTTAATCTCTCTTCATTTCTGTTTGTTTCATTCTTCCAACAACACTTATCAATTCTTCCTACTGTAAAAATCTTCACAGTTCCAAATGTTGGCATGTTGCATAGACTACCCACCAGGACCTGGACCTTAACAACTCTTGCTGTAGCAGCAAATGTTGCAATTTCAGAACCTTCCATGAACTGGGTCTCTGAAAACAAGCTGTTTAAGAAGCACCCTCGTCTTCTCTACCTTGAAACAAAATGCAATTCCTTAACCCAATTGAAGCAAATCCTTTCCTACATATTCATCTCAGGCCTCCATCACAACCCTTTTGTTATCAGCCGTGTTCTTTATTCCTGCATCATGGGTTTACAAAAAGAAGATTTTCACATGAAAAGAGATTTTTTCATTCTTCTTTTCAACCAAATTGAACAACCCAATATCTTTTCTTGGAATACAATTATAAGAGCTTTTGCTTATACTCATAATCCCAGTGACATAGCCATTGCCTTTGGTTATTACATTGAAATGCTCCATAGAGGAGTCTTACCTGATACTTACACCTTCCCTTTCTTGCTCCAAGCTTCTGGGTCGATTTCTGATCTGGGTTTGGTTAAACAAGTTCAAAGTCATGTGGTAAAGCTTGGTTTCCTTTCTGATTTGTTTGTGCAGAATTTGCTGATTCATGTGTATGTAATTTGTGGTTCTGTTGTGGATGCACGGAGGGTGTTTGATGAAATGCCTTATAGAGATGTTGTTTCATGGACTACCCTGATTTCAGGTCTCGTAGAACTAGGTTTTTACTATGAAAGTCTAATGGTTTTTAATAGAATGATGCTTGATGAATTAAGAATAAGTCCTAATGTTGCTACCGTTGTTTCTGTTATGTCGGGTTGTGCGAATTTAGGGTCGTTGGATCACACTAAATGTTTTCATGCTTATTTAGAGAAAGCAGGGTGGTGTGAAGTGCATGTTTCTATAAATAATGCACTTATAGATGCATATGCAAAATGTGGAAGCATTCAGTGTTTTAGTGACATATTTCATGAAATACCTTCTTGTCAAAGGGACGCTTATTCTTGGACTGCGATGATTTCTGGCTTAGCCATGAATGGGGACGGTAGAGAGGCAATTGCGTATTTCTCTCACATGAAGATGGTGGATGGATTGGTTCCTGATAGTGTTACATTTATTGCAGTTCTCTGCGCTTGCACCCATGCTGGGCTGGTAGATGAGGGGATACAGATGTTTCGTTCAATGGAGGAATTTGGGATTAAACCTGAGCTTAAGCATTACGGGTGCATGGTTGACCTCTTTAGTAGAGCTGGGCATGTTGATTATGCTTATGATCTTTTGGAGAAGATGCCTATGGAGCCAAATCTACCCACGCTGGGATCGTTACTTAGTGCTTGTAGAGTTCAGAATAATGTGGAGTTGGGGGAAGTTATTCTACAGAAGATTGAGTCCTGTTGTGAGCATGGTGGGGGTGCCCGTGTGCTTCTATCCAATATATACGCTAATGAGAATAAATGGTGCAAAGTTGGGCAGGTCAGGATGGAGATGAGAGAAGGAATTAAGACGGAAAAGCCTGCTGGGCAAAGCTGGATTCAAGTGAAAGGTGTGGTACATGAGTTTGTTGCTGGTGATAAATCACATTGCCAGACTAGTGAATTGTGCATGGTTCTTGATGGATTGGGAAGGTTATCGCTGTTATACTGATGGAGTAGAAGAATTTAGGATTCCATCAATTTATGGATTTGGTAGTTTCTCAATACTGTATGGTGCTAGCAGCTGAAGTAAATCTGTGATGAAGCATATGGTTGCGTTGGAACAATTTCTGCTCATGCTGCTATACACTCAGAGAAGAAGAAAAAAATCAAGGCGACCAAAGCATTTTTGGGCAGGTATATTTCTCTTCCCTTGCATTAGCATTACATTGCTGATTACTATAAGCTTTGTGGGCAACTGGGCATTTCATATAATTTTTGCATCTAAATAGTTTTTGATTGAGCTTGAAGAATATTAGTCTTTTTGATGAATGAGTAGGCTGGTGCAGAGTTTAATGGGGCTTTTAATTTTCTTTTAAAAGAGAAGAATGGTCTTTAGCATTAAGATGAAGTATTCGGTCTTCTTTCGCACATAAATATAGGAATATAAAGTGAAGGCAACAGTACTTGGTACATTAGCCAGCTGAAACTTTGAAATGCATTGCAGCGCAAGAACCTCTTGAATTGGACTAGAAAATGACCGATTCATTTTAATCTTTTTACCAATTCATAAGGATAGTGAAGAGTGTATTGCCATCCCTTCATACCCAAGTTATTACATCTTTCATAAAGAGTCGAACATTCTTACTTTAGAATAGACAGCCATTTCAATGGAAATGGATTAACCATTTTAGCAATGTAATGCTTTGTTGAAGTTACATCATAAGGGCTCTCTTTGGTGCAATCCTTGTACTACTACGATATTGGCTCTTTCATAAATAACCCTAGTAATACATTTATTTAGATGTATCTTGCAAAATTTACAATCAATTGGCACTACACACACCTTATACATTAGAACAACTAGTATTACACTAGGATTTCCACAAAAGAAGATTAGAACTAAACTGAAAAAGGAACAAAACTTATATAGATATGATACTACTGTCAAGACTAGATGGTATAAAGATCATACAAAACATATATTATTATCAAAACATTCAAAATTCCCATATACAGATGGTTATTACTAAGATTTCTAATTTCAATTCCCCTCCTGTGCCATTCTTCTTTCTGTTGTCTTTGCTTTTAGCACCTTGGACCAAAACTGATCTGTTAAACAATATTTTCCTTTCTCGGTCTTGGACTTGTGGATGCTTTCCA
Source organism: Paratinospora sagittata (assembly GCA_035771175.1). Classification (NCBI taxonomy): domain Eukaryota; kingdom Viridiplantae; phylum Streptophyta; class Magnoliopsida; order Ranunculales; family Menispermaceae; genus Paratinospora; species Paratinospora sagittata. Next base: position 2,620,361 of record CM069605.1, read on the forward strand.
TGAGCACACGCCTGTTCTTGAAGGTGTTTCCTTTTACTTTCATGTACATGTCATGGTATGTGTGGCTGTTGATCTTCCGGGCTCCACGGTATTTGCACAATAAGCGTCTTAGAACCCTAATCCTCCTCAGCCATAGGACCTTTGTTGGTAATCTTGCTTCCCTTGTTCCCTTGCGCTTCCCATATCCAGTTTTTCTTCCTTTCCTCTTCATCTCCAACCGTGCCCTTGATCGTGAATGGATTTTGGTTGGCTTCTTTATAATGAGACCATCCTTCACCAGTTCCCTTATGTTTTCCCCTGTACACACATCCACACGCACATGATATTATTTGTTAATCAGGTAGAGTCAAATAGTCAACGTTATTCATATATTTCTTTTGCTTACACCATAACTTCAAAATTATATCATAAATGGCAATGGTTAGTAAGGAATTAATTGATATATAATACTTGAATTCCACATTACTTCAATATGTAAAATTTGTAGTTCACATGATAGTGGTTATTAGAATTTAGAAGAGATGTGTTCAAGCTAGTTTTAGTTAAAACAAGATAAGAAGCTGGAGATAATGAAAAAGAAAAAGCAAACAACCTCTTTTTTTTTGTCAGAAAAAACCTCTATGCAATTCACTTAAAAATCTGGTGTAAACTAGTTCACTGTTCCTTGAAATATTTTTTTTTTAGATTACAATGCCAGAGAACTATTTCTGCCTTACTGCTGAATTGAGTCATTACTAGATTCGTGTTAGTTAAATATTGAGCTTTTATTTTGTCGTCAAACTGACTCAATGAACTCCTATAATCAGGCCTGGAGATTGCAGGGAAAGCATGTGTCTCCAACGATGGAGGATAATAAAATTGCAACTTGGTGCCAACCTGCCTAAGAGTAAGGCTCATCTTAAGGAAAGGATGTGTATGGCCTTACCACCCTCTTGGATTTGCCCCTAGTGCATAAGCACACAAGGCCTGTCTGTACTACTCGCTTGGACATTGACCCAAAGCCTGTCACGTGGAAACCTGCCAACTCATATAGCCGACTCTCTCATGCCAACCTTAAAGGTGTTCCTAAAACTGGAGTTCATTAGTTCAAGAAAAGCCTCTTTTAAGGCTCAATCTTCCTCTCGATGCCCACCTGTTGTGGGACTATCACAATGTTTATCTACCAAAGGTCCCACAAGAATGTTTGAAATTGTGAAAGAGTCATGCAGAGAGATATATGAACATATATAATCGAATGATGTTCGATAGACAAGCAAAAGATTTTGTAAAAACTAAAGAGTGCTTGAGCTTTTGAGAGACTCACTAGAATTTGCCATGGAGATCTCACTCAATTCATTTGGGTCGAGCCAAACCTTCCCCTTCCCACACTCTAGGATGCTAGCGGCCAGCCGCTTCTGCAGCTTCAAAGACGCCACCATTATTGTAGACTTGTATTCTTTAAGATGCTCCTTGATTGATTCTAATAGAGGTAAGTTGTTTGATACTTATATATATAGTTCATCCATGAAAATTATTAATGAAGATCATATTATAGTAGTTCCCTTGTTCCTAGAATGTTTTTACAGATTAGCCCTTATTGTTTTAGGTGAATGAAAGGGCAATTGAACTTGGATTTTAGTGTGTTTTATGTCAATTGATATTTGCATGTTTTGAACAAAGTTGAAATGTTCTATAAGTATATTTTTCTTGGAGGGCAAGCATATTATATCAACAAAGTTTATATTCTTCTAAATTTTTCTTGGTGCCCAAGTTGTAGGACTGGAAGCTTTAATGACATAAACAAATTGTCATGCAAAATAACTTATTATTGCTTGGGGGGTTTGGTCTCATCAATGCAGGGACCTTGAAAGTGTTGAATTTGGATAAGGTTTTAATTTTTTAACATTTAATAATAATGTGGACACCTTGAGGTTGACCTTGACCTTGTGTTTTCATGCTTCCTGGCTTGAAACTTTCATTATTGCATCAAATAAATGTTTATCTTTTCATCATTAATTATATGTTTTTCTTTTCTTCATTAATTATATATACTTATTTATAAAAAGAAATAGATTAAACCTAAACTTCAAATTAGTTTTTCACTTTTCATACTTTACCCTTTATTTATCTTTTTTTTTTTTTTTTTTTGGGCAAGTTATCTTGTTCATTTTGTTTCTCTTGATGAAGGGTTTTACTTGATATTACAAGGAGGCCTTTTTATCTATGTATCATTTATTTACATTTTATTATAAAGATTGACTAAAATTGTTTCATTAGACAATGAATATTTTTATAATTTTTTGGTTTTTTTGTTTTTTAATTAATAGGGGGATGACACACCTTAGGTTGTACAGTGTACCCCCTACCTAGGTTGTACAGTGTACCCCCTACCCAGGTGCGGGCGCATCCCGTCGGGACGAACGCCTAGCCATAGTATCACTGTAGCTGGTCTACATCAAAACGATTATTTGTAGGACAATATTATGTGGTACTATAGTTAAGTGTTCGTCCCGACAAGGTGCGCCCGCACCTGAATAGGAGCACGCTGTGCAATTCAGGATCAAGGTGAAGGTTAAAACCCCAACATCAGATTCAAGAATTACTTGGCTGTAGCCAGAGACCCAAGAAGCCACCATTCACTTGACTTTTAAGGGTCGCGAACTAATGATATCTACATCAGATAAAATTAGGAGACGATGTGGGACTAAACGTTCACGTCCGAGCACAGTCATTTTCTTAAATATTAAGAATAAGCATCACATGCATGCATGCATGTCATTTCACTTGACAAAAAAGAGAGGTGAAGGGCCTAATCTTGATTTATAATTTTTTTGGAATTCCCTGAGCTTTTTACTATAGTGATTTTTTTTTTATTCAATCTTTAACATACGTAAAGGAAGCAGATACTCTTAAAATTTTGAATGATATATGAAAATTTTAACAAAGAACCGTTCCTCTTTTTTAGAATATTTGTATGGGTTTCATTTGTTTAATAAGTGTAACAATTATATTATTTTGAATTTGTATTGTTGGTAGAGATTAGAGAACAAGCTTTTTTTATATATATATATATATAATTCCTACTACGTGCACCAATAGAAAGTATTGGTCATGTTCATTGAAAGGCACGTTGGTCAGCCAATTGTTTCCACGTGTCATGTTCTTTGGACACCTTAGATTCTCTTATACAACTAAACTAAACCACCAATAAGATAAGAAAGTATTCTTGTGCAGGCAGTCCTCATTTCTCCTCTACCTGAAACATTTTTTTTATATCGTTTATCATATATAATAATAAAAAATATATGATGAATTCTATCCACAAAAAAATAATTTTTTTTTTTGTTGAATTTTCTAGAGACAGTAAAAAATGAGACATTGAACGGTCTAATTCATAATACCATAAATTTTATACCACAAGCATATTCAGAAATCTAACAAGCTCCAATTCAAAAGAATCTTAATTTTGAGAGGTGCAACCGAAAGATATAAAACTAATATGGTAGAATTACACAGGTGACGTGAGACTAAACTGTGCACATAAACTCGTCACTTTCTTTTTTTTTAATTTATTAGGAGACATGGGGAATGAGACATTAAAACAAAAAAATAAATAAAAAATGATGATTTACATTAAAAAAAGACACATTTATATGTATGATAACCATAGACATAAAGCCTTGAACAAGCCACCCAGCATGCTAATAAAGATTTCTTATTTTTTAGATTAAAAAGGAAAAACAAAAAAACAAAAGGTAAAGTAAAGATGAAGCTTTTTTAAGAAGGGTGAGACACGTGTAAGAAAACAAGGTGCTACACTAGACAAGTTCATTGGACTGGCGACTTAGGAAAACCTTGGCCAGCTTTGCAAATTTAAATTTGGATCAGAAATCAAAAATAAAAATAAAAATAAAATGAGAAAAGGGCGCCAAAGGCTGGTATTCCCGCTCAAAATGGTTGAATTTTGTAGGAAAAAGAGCCAAAAAAAAGCAAAACTTGAAGAGAGAAGGCTATAAAAAGCTAAAAAAAATAAAAGTTTCTTTAGAAGGTCCATCGAATCAAATACATTTCCTTTTTCTTAAAAAAAAACACTTAATAATACTAGAAATAGTAATATAATCAACACAAAAGATGAAGGGAATACAAGAAGAATAAATAAACCTTTAACCCAAATTCACCATGGTTTGTTTGGGTTATAGCCACAGGTCAGGTCAGATCAGGTTGAGTCAGATTTATTTATTTTTTATATATATCTTTTCGTATTGATATGGTATTTGGTTGACCCAATAATGTTTTAAGCTGATTAATAGGTGAAGTTGACAAACTATGCTATAATTTGTCTTTCTTTGAATTAAGAAATTAGTTCTCTATAATTATGAGAATGAATTGAAATATTTATCCAGGAAAAATAAATTAAATTTAAACCTACCCTTTTTCTTATTTTGGGTAAATAGCAACTTCTTATCACTACAAGAGGCAAATTATAGCAGCACCTTATGAGATCACTGACTGCTTAATTGGAAACTAAAAAAACCCTTTTGTCTCTTACTTCTATGGCCATCTATTTCACTATAAAAAATGCTAATAGCATTAGATTATAAATTGCTAAAGTTTGAGGTGGTTCCTACTAAATGAAGTATGAAGTTGAACCATCATGTTCAGATAGTTGCAGCAGCTTGAGCGTATCTATGAAAATCTCTAGTAGTAATGGTTGAGTGTTGAAAAATATCCCGTTAGGATCCCTACCAAAAATAAACTTGAGATTTTGCTTAACATTGTAAATTATAACACAAATTAACTTAGATAAACAATCTACCAAAAATGCTTTTGTTATTCAAAAACTTGGATTAAATCCAAAAACAAAATATTCAGAAAATGATTTTTAATTGTTTTTTTTTTCATTCTACTTTACCAAAGGCTAATAAGATAATACAAGTAACCACATCTATCTCTACTACATTCCACTTCTTTATATCTTAAAAATCTTAAATATACAAGTAAATATAATTAGAACAAGACTATGCTCGAGTTAACTTGAAAAATATTTTGTTTAACCTATAAATAACTTATCATAAAATCAAACAATAAAAATGTATTTTTAATAACCTTTATCCATCAAAGTTAACAATTTCTACACTCCCCAATGCATGCAAGGCCTTCAATGCCCCTCATGCTTCTACACTCTGCACCATTCAAGATCCTCACTTTAGATTTCGAACTTCAAAAATAAAACAAAACAAAACAATGCCCACCATACTAATAGTACTGATATATTCAAAAATGTATGTTCACAAGCATCCATCCCATAAACAAGTACCAGAATCCTACATTAGGCTCTAGAAAGAACATGTAAACTATTTTCACTTTAATTTCATTGGAAAATAATTACATTAATTCACAAGAGAAAATTCAAAACCTAAAATGTTTAAGGAAATGTCTCAATCAAACATAAAAATCAAGACCTCTGTGCTCAATTAAAGCTCCCTGCACACAAAAGGACTGCACAAATCCTAATCCCTCTGTCTCCTTCCAAACTGTCCCATAAATTTCAACAGAGATTTTGGTCTCTCGTGTGTCTGAGCTTTTAATACAAGAAACAATTCAAATCAACAAATAAAAAACTAAAAAATTACTGGGTGCCCTAAAAAAATACAACAGACATTCAGAATAAGATGAAATTTTTCTCATTTGATTAGTTAAATCTAGGACATCAAGTTAAGGGAATAAAAAAAAAAGAACAATTGAAACTCCTACAAAGAAGAGAGAAAGTCCCATCACTTTCCTCCCATAATTTACATCCAGTTACAGGCCACACAACCCAATCCTACAAATTAAAACCCAAAAAAAAAAAAAAAAAAGAAACCCACTCCAACCCATCAGATGAAGAAAGAACCATTAATCAGAAGGAAAGAAAAAAAAAAAAAGAAGAAGAAGAAGAAGAGGAAGAAGCCCTACATAACTCCCTCAACAGCAGCAATCTGAGGCTTCACCTTGGGCGGCCGTCCTCTCGGTCTCGGCGCACCACCTCCGGTCCCGGCCACCGGCACTCCGGCCGGCCGCGCCTTCTTCGGAGGCCGTCCTCTGGGCTTTCCAGACCCCGACGACGCCGGCGGCTTCCGCACCACCGGAGCCAACGGATCCCTCGGCTTCGGCGGCCTCCCCCTCGGTCTCGGAGGCGAAAGCACGGCACCCGGAGGCAACGGACTCTTCGGCTTCGGCGGCCGTCCACGCCCCCTCTTCGGCGGCGCATTAGGGTTCGGACGCATGAAATTGTTCTTGGAATACACGAGCTCGCCGCTGTCTTTCATTCTGTTCAGATGGTACGAGAGCTGCGCCATGTGATCTGACGGAAGCTCGCCATAAGTGGTCTCGATGTACTTCAAAATTGCCGACTTGTTCGACCCGTTCTCTTCATTTAGAGCTGAAATCGCCGCGAGGATCATCTGCAATTACACAAAAATTGACCAAAATTAGCGATACTCAACTCAGATGAAAAATTGTCAAAAAAAAGAAAAGTGGGGGGCGGAGAAAAGACGAAGAAAGATGAAATTTTGATGACCACCCGGATTACCTCTTGGTATGGTGGATGAGATGGAGGCTTGTTAACTTCTTCGGCGGCCATGGGAATTGCAGAGAGTGCGAAGAAGCCCCGATCAACACACAACAGGTGTGTGTGTGTCTGTGTGTGACTCTCTGTGTGTTTCTGTGTGTCTGTATGCGTGCGTGTGTTTGAGAGTGTTTTGTTTGGAGGAGAAGAATCAGATGAGGGAAGGATTTAAAAAGGAGGAGATGATTTGTGAAGGCGCAGAATCGACGGCTGGGAAGCTGCGATTGGGGTGAAATCGGTGGGTGTTGATTGAAGCATGGGTGATGCACACGGATTGCTGGCGTGGATGATATATTGATATAACATATAAGAGGCTTTTTTGAATTTGATATGTGAAGTTATGGAATTGTCCTTGGTGTTTCTTGGGAATGACTGTTGGTCAGCAGCCTGGGGGGCCATGTGACCAAACTTATCTTATTGAAATTAAAAACTATTTTTTTTAATTCGCTTTATTAATGTGTGTTTTTATTTTTTATTAGTAGTGAGTCATCAGCATTTGAGATGGGTTTGCTTTGTATTTTTTTATGTTTATATTGATTGTATATAATGTGAATAGTTGGAAAATTCATGCTGAAGTTCTGTTTTATCCGACTCAAATGTCATTTTTTATAACTTTTAGGCGGAGTTTAGTTCACTATTTAAAAATAAGAATATAATTTTTTTAAAAAAATATTATTTTTAAAAAATAATATATTTTCTAAATAAATTTTTATTATTTTTAAATTTTTAAATATAAAAAATTATATTCGGACCACAAATTAAATAGGACATAACACCTTATACATAAATTTTATTACTTTATAAATACACATAAATTTTCTCCGGTTCTCTATATTACCCTTTTTAAAGCTTAACAACTTACTCATTTCAAATTAAATAAGATGATATATTTTACTCCCTTAATCTAATTAGTGTGAATTCATACATTACTTTGACTAATTAACTCAATTCAAATAAATTAGCATCCATGCATGTGCTTTTTATTTTATTTTATTATCAATTTTTTGATACTCGAGAGGTATCCTTAGGTATCCTTATTCCCTTTGGAGTACTGCAGAGGCATTTGAATTGGCCTATATATATATATATATATATATATATATATATATATATATATATATATATATATATATGAAAAATTTTAAGTTTTGAAAAACTACTAAAATTGATACTTTTTATAAAAGACGTTAGTGTTAATTATAAATAAAAGAATGATTACAATATACTTTTTTTTAGGGTAGAATAATTAATTTAAGCATATACTTGAGAAAATACTTTGTTATGTTGAGTTGGATATAAATATAAAAATAATATTGTTTGAAATTGAAAAAGGGTAAAGGCATATAGAATATCAATTTAGTATTAAAAAAAAATTATATGAAGAAGTTATATTCTATAATAAGCCTAAAAATAAGAGATACGGGGTTTTTTATACTATATCAAAATTAGATTATAATTAGTTTTTAAAGTATAAATAAGTTTTTATTTTTCAAAAAAATTACATTAAGAATCTAATAGAATCATTCGGTTATAAGGTTAGCAAAGAAGATCGGAATATAAGACTATGTCAACCCAAATTATGCGCTGGTAATACATTTTCTCTCAAAGAGAATGAGTTTTTTTTTTTTTAAACCTAATATTCAAGCCATCTTACGCTCACCTAATTAATTTCTGAGATGCAACCCCTAGTCCGCAAAGGGATACCACTGAAACTCTGAAAAAATCATTATTTGGGCTCATATCGTAAAAAGGGCATAAGTAGATGGGATTTGAATGCATAACATCTCGATTACTTGTCCCTTTGCTCAACTACTTGGTCAATGCTTCTTTGATTGAAGAAAATGAAAAAGTTAGATGATGACAAGTTTAAAAGTAAAAATTTCATACAACCAATAGATATGTAAAGAGTAAAACATCTTATGAGAATTAAAGAAAACTAAAAATGATGAAAAAAAAAAACTGAAAATGACTCAACAGGCACCTTTGAAAACATTGACCACATTTTAAGGAATAATACAATTTTAAAGGTAGTATTCTTTGGTTTTTTTTTTTTTTTTAATGTAAAAGATTTAAAATTCTCAAAGTACTCGAGTTCTTAAACATAGCCAAAACTTAACAAGAGATATGAGTTTGTAAATTTAATACCAAACCTAACAAAATAACAAATAAATTAAAGGACCATTGGGAAATAATACTCTTACTAACATTAAAGAGGCTTCAATCACTAATCCAACCAAGAAGTGATGAGTGTAATTAACCATCCTATTATTTACAAGAGTAAGGCTAAAGGTACGTTGAGTAACAACGTCATTTTTTAACGCTAACACTCAGTTTTCTTTCGATGTTAGGAATATTATGTAATATACGCATATTTTTGAAATATTTAAACGAGTTAGGTTTTAGCATCAAAAAATAACATCGAAGTCCAACATATATAAAATATTTTTCTATTTACAATGAGCACGCGAAAACTATAGAAATTAATTACTTTCATTTGAAAAGTGTAAACAAATTAATGGTCTTTCATTTAAACATAAAATAAATTGAGAGTTTCACCTTTCAATTTTTCAAATGTGACAGCTTTTTATATTAAGATGAATGTTTTTATTATTCAAAAATTATATCCAAAATCATAGTATGATGTTGATGTGTTGCATGATAATCGATAGATGTTTTTTTTTATCCCCTCATGTTGTTGTGACGTGGTGTATTATCTTATTGTTTAATATAAACAATTATTGTAACACCATGTAATTTTAATTAAATACATATGTTAAAATACACGTATATTAAGATACATAATACACATATTTTATACGTATGAGCTAAATATAACGTGTATATGATTAGTAAAGAAAGAAGATGATACCTATGGGATCATCTTATATGAGTGCTTACAAGTAAAATATTGGAGTTGATTTAAATTGATTAATTTATGGGATTGGTTAATATTAGATTTGATTTGTGGTATATTAGGAAAAAAATTTATGTAAATGTTGGGAAGGATTGTGAGACTGACAGTATATTATATACTATATATGAGTATGTACAGTGTATAGTATATTGTGCCGGTCATGACGTCAGCCTACATCAGGGGCGTCGTGACAATTATAGTTTTTCAACTTTTTTAATGGGTAAATATTACATATTTTACCCAATTAACTAGGGGCTTAAAATATGAGGTTATTGGAGTTGAAATATACTTGTTTACTATAATATGTACATAGAAAGATAAATAATGTATACTATTTTCCATGTTATGTAGCAGCCATGGAAGTAGTCAATAATTGGAGATGGAACTGAGAATATTTGTCTTTGTGGAATATTCTTTCATATAATAAGTATTTGAAATCTTGAGTTACTACTTAGAAGGAATTAATACTGTTTCATTTGGACAAAATGATGATAAAAAAAGGATATTTTGAACAGGTATAAGAATCCACATTTAAATGATACAATTGGTCAGGATGTGATGATAATGAGATGATATCTATACCATTTTACATTTGTTGAAAAGAAGAAGAAAACAATTTACAAATAAAAAGTATATGTCATAATTAGGAATATACTTAGAAGTCCAATTTCATCAATTAAACAACTTGGGTTTTATTTTTTATTTTAAGCTTTAAAAAAAATAGATGTTTTAGTCTCTATTATTATATATTTACATACATATGCTTATTGCATTGTGTAAGATGAAAGTTTTTTTTACATAAATTAATTACTTATTTAATGTTGTGTTTGGCTTTGTTGTCATTTAATTTTCTTTGAAAATGATAACCTTTTTCACTATGGGGGAGTTGGTGAACATTCCCTTAATCCACATTCCTTGCTGATGAGAGGAATTAATTAAAGTGCTTTCTATGGGAAAGTACTTTTGGATAAGGGTTTCATCATTTGATAAGATGAATGTGATATGCTCATTAATTTTATAAACTTTAATACATGATTTGATAAAAAAATAAAAATAAAAATAAAAAACCCACTTTAATACATATGATTTGATAAAAATTTCCTACTAACCCTCATGTGCATTCCCTCTAAGCATATATTAAAGTAGAAGCAGAGACTTTTATTTCTTTATTCCTTATAATGATAAAATTAACAAAAGCAGTTGCAACTTGCTATGTATTTGGCAGGAAGAAACCCTACTTGCAAAGAAAGACAATTTAAACAATTATTATTCATTTTGAAAGTATAAGGCATGATAATTTTAAAGTAAGCTCTCATTACAGCCAACTGGATAGCATTGAAAGTTTAAAACTACAGCATCTCATGGTGGGCCTGATCATCCACATGAAACTGGGCTTCTCTTAAACCCTAAACCCCTGTCCCAATTAGCCCAATTGTTTGGTCAGATCCACTCTCAGTTCAATTTTTGAGCTATTACAAAAAACTGAGGTTTTAGTGGAAAATTCTAGAGAAAATCTTTATTAAAAAAAAAATTCAGGGTTGTTTGAATATATATATATATAAATATTCAATCCCATAACTTTAACATCTGCAAAATTTAATTGTGAGAAAATTATGATGAAAGGCCGAGAAAATCTTTTCCCTGGCCGTCTTTTTGAAGAAAATCCTCATTTTCTTAATTGTCAAACACACCCTTAATGAAAAACTAAGACGCATCACCACGGCAGAACCACCCTTTTCATTGATGATTCTCTGTAATTGTACAATACAATCATCTCACAAGAATACTAAATCTCTTCAAACAGAAAAGCCTCCTTGAGAAATTTTGAGTTTTTTACTTCAGCACTGTAATTAAAAAAATCACTAACACCAATCAAGCATGTATATACCTCTCTAGTACTAAATAAAAATCAAAGAATCACATGTCTGCAATGCCTGACTATATCATCTAATTCACATTTACAAGAATATAAATTAAAAAGGACAATGCATCCTACTGTACAACAAATATCTATCAAAATCTCCTCTTCAACTTTGCCTTATTGCATCGGACGCTTCTCGAGCGAACGAGGAGTTGGGGCCGTCATGGTTGTAGATGTGGTGGCACTACTGGTATTAAAGGTGGAGACACTGGAAGAAGTTTGATCAGCTGTTGTAGAGAAAGAAGCAGTTGTGGTGGGTATTTGAGAAGATGATTCGCCAGAGAAACGTGTATTGGCCGAAGAGACACCAGTTCGGCGCGTTCTCCTGTATCTGGATCCTATGTAGCCAGGTCTTGTTGGCTCTTCAATATTGCCTGGTTTTTTTGATAGCATTACTACCACTCGACGCATGGTGGGTCGCAACTTTGGATCAGCTTGAGTGCACAAAAGACCAATCTTTATGCACATTGCAACTTGGTCTGTGGCTGCTTCGGATGCCATTGTAGAGTCCATTATCTCCAAGCTTCTACCTTTCTTGTAAAGCTTCCATACCTATATATAATTAACCATCAACAGGAAATTGGGTTTAGCAAGAGAAAGCATAGAATGTAGCAAGTTCAACAAGAGGTTCTTCTTGAAGGAAATTGCTCTAAATTTAACTTCAATACTCTTTTTTCTAATGTTAACTTTCTAATATTCTATATGTAATTAATTTGATATTACCAAATAGTTGTATAGCACTCCAAACAAGGCTACAAATTTAAAAGAAGAAAAAAAAAAAAAATTAAAGGAAGGATGGCATTAACTGAAACAATTTTTTTTATCTGGTATCAAGTATATCAACTTCAGTGAAATTTCAGCCAGTCAAACCATGATTAATCATAACTGTGTTTGAATTCAAAATTATGTTACCCACTTAAATTTTCTATTAATTCCACTCGGACAGATGCATCATCATGAATAACCAACTCCAAGAAAGTATCAGGCTCATTCCTGATTTATTAATCCTCCTCAACCTTAAGGTGAGACAGTAACAAAAATTAAACCTAAAATCATTAGATTCCAAAATCATCTCTTTACCAATTGCATCAACTCTATGTTCGTAGAGTTCGCTAATACATGATCTATGTTCAATTAATTAAAGCATTTTGATGCACTACTGACTCAAACACTCATGTCTTATTGCTGCTTAATTAGCATTTACAAAAAAATAGCATTTAAAAGATTTACTTCTTAAAGAATTGTCAAAAGCAAATATTTTAGTTTTAATTCTTCAAACATTCTTTAGGAAGTAAACATCTTTGACAATTTCAGAAGCCCCAGAATTAATCTTTTTTTTTTTTTTTTTGAAAATGTCAAAGGGAAATGTCTCTGCCCCAAAACAAACGGAATGTAACAGAGTCAGCATTGCAGTCAAACAACACCTAAACGAACACGAGGAAGAGAAATCATACTGTACTCACCCACTCAAGTAAGGACTGTGCCTCCGGGTCATGATTAAACGTGGAGTTCTTTTGGCCGCAAACCAGCTCCAACACCAAAACCCCAAAACTAAACACGTCCGCTTTAACCGACAGCTGTCCGTGCATTACGTACTCCGGAGCCATGTATCCGCTGCACCCGAGCACAGAACATTAAGTTACAACAACACGGACATCACAAGCCGTTGACAACATATAAGATAGCAAAAATATAATAAAACAATCATACGTACTTCGTGCCCGCGACACGTGTATTGATTTGGGATTGATCTTCGGGGAACAAGCGGGCCATACCAAAGTCAGCGATCTTGGGGGCCCACTTGTCATCAATAAGAATATTACTAGCCTTGATATCACGGTGGATTATACAAATGTGAGAATCCTCGTGAAGGTAAAGTAGGCCACGTGCCAACCCCTGAATGATGTCGTACCTCTTTGTCCAGTTCAGCTCTCCTCTCCTTTGGCCATCTATTCATCACCACCATTCGTCAAAGTCAGCATACTAAAGTCAATCCATTCGTTCAACCACAATTTAATACGTTGGACCGCGTTACATGCCAAACTTTCCCTATGTTGTCAACGCAGTCCCATCAACATCGTGGGCCTAACAACTCGCTCGTGTTTTTTTCGAGAAATTATCCTGCGCACTACATCGTATGCTTTACGCGCACGTGTAAACACATGACGCTATACGTGATCTCACATACACTTTGGGATCATGCCACGTGTTCAGGGAGAGACTAAGGTGAAAAAACGAAGCCGATTGCAGCTGGCAGCTGGCAGCTGAATGATATCGTTTTTGGGTAAGGTAAAAACTTAAAGTGATTCAGATCTAACTACAGTTCATCTATTTGCAACAGAAATTATATATGAACGTCCATTAAATTAGTGTTTGTTACATATCTTAGTATATATAATAAATTATTTTTTAAAAATATATAATAAATAATTTAATAAACAAATATGAATAATTACACTTAAAATTATATTTTATTATAATTAAATTAATATTTTTCATCAAACAAACCGTACGGTAGAAGTGGAAGATATTTTCGGCTAGTCTTACAATGTCATATCGCAGACTAACACCAACATTTTTTTATTATTTGAATTCTAATAGTCAATTAAAATATTTGCCTATTACAAATTCAATTTCTCATTTAAATGGGCAAAATGGGTAAGGTTGTGTTTGATTTACATTTTAATTTTTAAATAGTAGAAGAAGAAAAAAAATATATATATATATATATATTTTCTAAGAGTTTAAAAAACATTTTTTCTAATGTTTTTTTACAAAAAAAAAGTATATTTTCTAAGAGTTTTTAAAATTTGGGTAATGAAAGTTTAAGTTTTTATAACAAGGTCAAGTTTTTAAAATTTAAATTTTGGGTCCTATATAAATCTTTCAATCAAATTGTTGTCACTTGATTGACGTGTCTGACTATTTTGCCTCTTTTTCTAATAGCAACTCACGTGATCCCTCGATAATTATTATATCTTACCGATTAGTAAAAAAATTTACCGATCAATAAAAAATTTTAAATAGTCATAATTTTTTTTTATTTTAACTCTAATTTGAGTGATTCAAGATGCGTTAAAAATATCATTTCTTTCTCTTTCTAACGCATCTTGAATTACTATCGATAAGAAACAATACTAACTTTCTCATTTTAACTCTGATTTGAGTAATTTAAGATGTATTAAAAAAATTTAACTATTTAAAGTTTCGTACCGATCGGTAAAAAATAACAATTATCGAAGATCACGTGAATTGCTATTAAGGAAAATAGTAACATAGTCAGATTAACTAACCGAGTAACAATAATTTGATTGAAAGATGGCCGATGAATTGTAGAGATCCAAAATTTAAATTTTAAAAACTTGACCTCTACTATAAAAATTCAAATTTTCATCACCCAAACTTTAAAAATCTCAATTTCTAATTGTACTTTTTTGAATACCGGAGAACAGAAAACTGTTTTTGAATAACCAGCAAAACAATGCCTAAACTTGCAAGAGGCCTGAAGTTTCTCACAAGTGCCCTACATCGTAGGACGTCTGGCTGGGGTTGGTAAATAAAGCGGTACCACCACATGGCTTACACATAAGAATGTGGTTGGGGGCAAAATAGTAAATTTGGAGCAACGACATGAAAGATGATCAACGATGAGGATTTTGTGGAAAATGGAGCGTAGGTGAGAGGGAGAAGTGCAGGATCAGTGTTGGAAGCAGAGGAAGAGGAGAAGAGAAGAGGAAAATGAACTTACTGAAGAGGAACTTATCGAGGCTTTGATGGGGAAGGTACTCGTAAACGAGAAGCTTCTCGACGCTGTGTGCGCAGTAACCCAAGAGATTAACAACGTTCCTGTGCTGCACACGTGCGAGCAGCCTCGCTTCGTTCATGAACTCCTTCTTCCCTTGATTCGAGCTCTGCGACAGCTTCTTCACCGCAATTTCTCTCCCATCCTCCAATTTCCCCTGCAAAAATATTATTACAACAACAAATTAATTCACACTCATAATTCCACAAAACTTCGATTCACATAATTCGAAAACATTTTCGAAAACGATTAATCGATCAGAGATTGTTGATTCACAAAATTGGAACATTTTTTAGGAATCGATTAGTCAATAGATGATGAATCGATCAGAGAAAATTGAGTTTGTTTTTTTGATTGCGATGATGATGAAGAACCTTGTAGACAGGACCGAATCCGCCTTGGCCGAGCTTGTTATTGATGTGGAAGTGTTTGGTTGCGACATCGAGAACTTCGAAGGGGAAATGCTTCTGTTCCTGAGCCGCGATCTTCTCCAAATCTTCTTCTTTGGAGGAATCTGCAAAAAAATAAAGAATCGAAGTGAATAAATTAAGAGAAAAAAAAAAAACAGATGAATTCTTGAGATTTTTTTTCTGTGGTTTGAGTTTTGGTACCTTTGGAAGAATGGAATTTGAAGGTTTTCATGAGATTGTTGAGAAAGCTGGGGGGTTTTTTCTTCATGATACTGATTAATTGGTGAATCAGCGATGGGCAATTAAAGGGATTAAGAAAATGGAGCAGTGAGATCTACAGGTTTTGTATGTTCGTGTTTTGTTTCGGGAATTGAGAGATGAGAACGCGCTGATGATGTTTGGCTTCGTCCCCTTCTATGTTGACAAAGACCGACTTGACGCGTTCGCGTTTCACACTTGTTCTCTCAGGTGAATGGATAATTCTTAAATACTGCTTGTTTAGAAACTTGGGAAGAAGAAGAAGATGAAGCAGCTCAAGATGGGTAAGCAAATTCGATTTTGATGTTTCGTTAGTTTTTTTAATGATTATGTTTGATTCGATAGATATATGAATACAAAAAATATTATTATTGTGATTATTATTATTATATGTAAAATCCAGTTAAAATAAATAAATAAAGGAAGGTCCACCGTCAAGACAATTTGTTCACATTTTTTACTAAAAAAATCAACAACTTTATAATTTAATAAATGTCTGACTTTAGTTCAATTTCAATTTTTCTCAAACTTCCTAGCAAATTGGGTCAGATTGTGGAACAAGCTACAGGATAAGAATATTTCAAACTAAAAGAAATATTAGATGTTTTGTAAAGAGGGGGATAAAAAAACTTCTTTTGTAAAGCTGAAGATTAATCTTGCCAGTGTCTCACAGGATTACATGTCAGAAATATGTCCGATATCTTTCCGAGAGTAGAGTACAGGGATAGGGATGAAGCAGAATATATAATTAATTATTAATATTTTTTTCAAAAAAATAAAAAAAGGTAAAAGAGGAATTGATCCACTTTGATTTATCTTGAATAGGGCTTAGGTTGCATAATGAGTTCTTTCTTGATTACACTCACATGGTTAGAAAAACAGCTTTAGGATTCGTTTTGTGCATGGAATAAGATAAGATTATTTTTATGAGATTGAATTTAATTGAATATAATAGAATCCTATGTTTGGAGGTATGTTTGAGGTTAAAATAAAAAAATAATTAAATATTTTTTTAAACTTAAATTTTTTTTAAAAATTACTTAAACCTAAAATAAAATAAAATGTTGGTTTTGCGATTTGCAAAACCAGCAATGTTTTGAATTTTTTTTTTTAAAAGAAAGATGCAAAAATAAGAAGAAGAAGAAAAGAGGCAAAATAAAATATAATCCTATTCCATCTAATCCAGACTAACAAACGCGCCCTTATTGAGTTGGGTATATATAGAGTAATAAGGGCATTAGTTTTATTATACTAAACTCGATTCACTAAATGTTTTGACTAGTTTGGTTTAAATTGATATATTCTTTTAGATTATACATCGATTCGAATAACGATTCAGACTACCATGATAGATAACACAAATCAATACAAATCTAGTGCATAATTTTATTTTCTAGGCTACCATATTATCTCTCTCTAATTTCTATATGAATTTTCACAATGAACAGCGTCCTATTGTTTTTAATTTCTGTATTTTAATAATACAGAAATCTTATCTCATCAATTAGATAAAATGAGTGACTAGAGTAGGCTTGATTGATATATTCTCTTTGCAACATTTGAGCAGGTGAGAAACTAAGACCTTTTATGTCTCCTTGCACTCTTGTTCAACCACAAGAAAGAAATGGTAAGACTCCAAAGGAAAGAGAAATTTTCAACCTTTTTAGGGTGTGGAGGTCTATTTTTTTAATAGTAGATCTTTATATACAACATAATAGGACAATACATTTTTACATTTTTTATATGAAGCATGAAAAGTTCACTACCATAGATTAACAACTAAAATTTCATTAGGGGTTCGACCCTAAGGGCCATCTATCACCTTGATAGAAAAATTTATACTTATATTTCATATGATGAATTTTTTTGTTTCTAACAAAAGATTGTTGTTTCCGCCTCTATACACATCCAACATTCCCTCACATCAAGCTAGACATTTTGAATTGGGTACAAATGCCCCTAGCATGTTCAATATAAGGACCAAATTATCCCATTTTAACATTTCAACTTTGCTTATTATTCTCTTGCATACTAGACCAAGAAAAAGGATTGAAACCCATCTTCCATGAGCAATGGAAAAGCACCTGAATACTTTACCAAACCATAATAAAACTTGCATAAAGCAAAATCCAAGCTCTAAAGCTGATGCATGAACTTTGTTGTGTCTAAAACCACCTATACCTATATCAGTAACTTGGGAAGCCATAAAAAAATAGGAGAAAAAAAAATGAGAGCACCTTCAAACCAGTCTCTATAAACACCCAATATATATATATATATATACTATATAGACAGATACAAATGGATACAAGTAGTTTACAAAATAATCCAACTTGACCCTCAATTACCAAAAACCCATATGATGCAAGGATGCAAGAGAGGAAAAGAGTTTCTTTCTACTCCTTTCCCCTCTTCCCAAAAAAATAAAAAATAAGAACTGCCCTAGTCCTAAAACTCCCTAAAAAAACAAAAAAACTAATGCTAATATTACCTGGTGCTGGAATCTTTTTTTGGAATTTCTTCCAGCTTTGCAAAGCCAGGATTTCTTTCACACTTGCAATGACAAGGCGGTCCGACCTCTAATATCCTACAAGAAGCACACTTTAACACACTCATCTTCCACACCTTTACCTGAAAAGGCTGTATGATGTGTAACAACCCACAAAAAACTTGGGGCCTACTGGACACCAACAAATGCTGAAAAGAAGAACCCACCTTCATAGAAAAAGCAGACTCTATTGCCAGTCTGCTACTTGCCCGTGGGCCAACATCATCAAACATATCAAGTCAGTAGCCTCCTTCTCCCTCAAGGAGACTTCTGATTTTAATCAGAAGAGACACAAATTTCGTTCAGAAATATGTAAACATCATCACCACAGAGTATGTCTTCCCGCCGGAAAATTCATCTGGCATCGATCTATGCCGGCAAAACAATCAGTATCTGTTAAAAAAAAAATGATACAATGATCAATTCACAAATCACAATAGCATGAATCCATATGAAACAGAATGATGATATTATTATTATTATTATTATTATTATTTGGGATAGGATGCAAAAATTGAAAAAAAGGGTGCGCACACATATATGAGGGCGGAGCTGTGTTGTTACCTGCCATCTTTTCATGTTATGACACAAGAGAATCACCCATGTTTCGGCAACGAAGATCCACACTCCTTAGATCACGAAGGTGTTGTAATATTTCCTGGAGGAGATCCATACCCTTGTCTCCTTTCTTCAAGGAGCTTATACAATGCTTCAAAAACTCTCTATCTGCTTCAAGAGCCTGTAACCTTTCATATACATGATCCACCTCTTCTTCAATAGCAAGCCTCTTGTCATCATCAGGTGTAAATTTTGGAATTGCAGAGTGTTGTGAGACAATGGCATTAGAAACTTCATGATCTTCTTCATTCAGTTCCTCATCATTATTTTCCATGCCAATGGCATCAAACAAAGGAAGTAGCCTCTTTGCCTTGGCACCCATGTTTCTCCTATCCTGATAGTGTAATTTCCCATCAAAGTCATCGGGGAAGCCATTAACAATCCCTTTTGTCTCATCAATCTCCTCACAATTATCTTGTAACAAATGCTCCACTGATCTAACATCCTCGAATTGTTCACTGTCATCAAGCATGAAAAGCTTCTCTTCCAAAGCCTTAAGTTGCTCAAGAATTGCTTGCCTTTCTTCCTCAAAATCAGCCAATGATTCATCAAGTGTGCTCAAATGTCTTGCAGTTTCTAATCCCATAACCTCCAAGTTCAAGACTGAATTGGCAGGAGTATTTTGGTAGCTGTTTTCTTGGTGGTTGTAGAACCCAACTTCTTCAGCACCTTCATGATTAAGATCAACAGATATTTCATCGCTATCCACATTACTAGAAGTAGACGAGCTTCCGCTCCTGCCACTACTAGTCTTATTATTTCTCTTCTTCTTTTCCTTCGTCTCATACTGAAGCACCTTCTTTCTATAGATTTCCAGCTCTTTCTCTAATTCCTGCTTCTCTTTCTCCCTTTTGATCATAAGCTCATTTAGTAGCTGCAAGGTTTCTTGGTCGTACTCGGATTGTTCTTCCATCATTCTCTGGTATTGCAATGCTTCCATTTGCACTGCAGCCTTCTCTTCTTGAAGTCGGGTTATCATTGCCATAGTCTGGTTAGCTGCTACGGCAGAGGCACTTCTCTCTTCTTCTAGCTCAGCATATAAAGCACTTAGAGCCTTGCGTTCTGATTTAAGCACTGATTTCAGGCGTTCAACGGTTAGAACTCCTTCCCCAATTTCCATTTCACTTACGACACTTCCTCCATCCAAAGATTCCTCAGTGCCCGATTCTTTTCTCTCAAATAACAATAATTTCTTGTGAAGATGAAGGAAACTTTCCACCGAAGTAGGTGTTTCAGGAGCTCTATCTTCCTCAACCTCATTAAATTCTGAAGATATTGAAAATTGATGCCTTATCCTTTGTTCAGTCTGATCAACGGGCATGTTTCTGCTTTCCACCTTCATTTCCTCCACTTGCTTTGAACCTAAAAAATGAAAAAATATCATATGAAAGTTTGAACTCCCAAGTCTTACCTAGCAATTATGAACTCAATATACATATCTAAAATTACTGAAGCAAGAGTAATAAAAGAATTGATGCTTACCCAGTTGGTCATTCTCATCCATGAATGCGTTAGAATCAGTACATTGTTCAGCTTCTTTGCCATTTGTGGTAAATTGATCTGCTTGTGGGTATGGCAGAGATGAAGTAGATCCATGAGCTTGAGCAAGTTGTGTTGAAACCTGGTGAGAAATCTTCCCAATAAATAGGCTCTCAGATCTTGCCTCATCATCCAATATTTTCAATTCTTCTCCAGATGCTGCATATGTTAATGCATTTTTCAGATTATTCAAACAATTAAGAGTTTTATATACAAGCAACTTACACTGGATAAGTAGCAGATATATATAAAATAAATAAATAAATAAACAAAAAATATTTTTTTTTACCTTGAGATTGCATCAAATCCCTCATTTCCACCCTTCTTTCTGTTGCCACTTCAACATTATCACCATCACCAGACTGTTGTCTAGTAGCCTCAATGGCAACTTCATCACATACCGTGATGCAGGAAACCGTGCCATGCTCTTCCAGATGAGAAACTAAATAAACTCCATTCTTGCCAGCATCAACAGATTCAAGATCTCCATGACTTGGGTTGTCCTCCTCATATATGGCCTGCACGTTTATTTCCTCCTCTAGTTGCTTATCTGAAACCAATTCAGGTTGTTTGAGAACTTGTGATTCAGAATCAAATAGTCCTTCCAAATCCCTATCTTTCTCATGCCCAACATTTCCAAACTCAAATTCGACTTCTTTCAAAGTAATTGAATCGATCAATTCAACTGGAACCAGCCGATGATCATCAAGATCAGAACAATTGCCCAAGTTCCTCCCAGTGATCATTTCAAAGGATGCATCCTCAATACAACAGAACTGAGTTTTTCTATCATCTTCCTCCTTGATTGGCTCTTCCACTATTTCTCTTATCGCATCATCTTCATCATTTTCAATGCGTTTGAATTGAAAACAGTCTTCTTCTTCTTCTTCTTCTTCATCATCATCTTTATTTTCAACACCAATATCAATATAAGAAAGCATCTTATTATCTTCTGAATCCCCATCTTCCTCTTCATCTTCATCTAATTCTTCTTCTTCTTCATCATCATCATCATCAGCTTCATCATCTTCTACTCTATTTCTTTTGCCATCAAATTCATCATCAAAACGATCAGTTGGGCAATCAGATTTACACGGATCTGATGACTCGCCACCATCATTCTGATGATGATCATCATATCCAGAAACTTCGGTAGTAACAAAACTTCCTCTCTGGGTATAATCCAAAACCCCCCAAGATGGCTTAAACAACAAATAAGGTGAATAAAAACCCTTGTTCAACTTCGCACCACCACAACAAGAACACCTCAGATTCTTCTCATCATCATCAATCTCCTTCTCACCATTACTATCAGATTTAATCATACCCATATCTTTAACCCATGAAAATAAAGAAATCTTACCTCTAATATCCATAGATTTCCCATGAGAACTCTGTCTTGAGGACGAGCAATCCTCACACATATCTTGTGATTCAGCCAATTTCCTGTGCTCTGAGCAGAAACCCAGTTTGCAAATCTCAGCAGCATGAGTTTCACACACAAAATCTCTGTAAACATTGTGATCTCTTGATGACTCAAACAGATGATCCACTCTAGAACACCATAAACAGGGGGGTTTAAGCCCGAAATACTCAGCAAATTTTAAGATCATGTAAGAAAATAAAGAGTTGAGAAGAAGAAGAGCTATTAAAACCCATTCGAGAACAGTGTATGTGAGAATTACAACGATTCTATTGGTGTTTTTGTGTAGAATCGTAGCGAACTTGTTGGCAGCCATTAATGGATGCTCTGTTTCTTGCTATTTACAGAATATAACAGAGTAAGTATAAAAGAGATGAAGAAGAAGAAGAAGAAGAAAAGAGAGAAAGAGAGGAAGAGAGGGAAAGTGGAGAGAGGCGGTTTGAATGGAGATGGCAGCGGAAGAAGACTGAGAAGAAATGTTTTGTGCAAGTGTCAGAAAAGAGAGACCAGAGAAGAAGAAGAAAGAAAGAAGAGAGAGGATTGAGAATATTTGAAGGAATGACAAACAATACCCCTTTCAATTTCAAGTAGATGTTGCTGAAAGGAAAAGATTGCTTAGTAAAATCAAAATTGAGTGTTAGTTAAGATCATTATAATAAATAATAATAATAATAATAATAATTAATAATTAGAATTAGAAATGAAATATGTGTGGCCATGTCTTATTCTTCTTTCTACTCTTCTAATTACTTTTTTCTATATTTTGCAATCCCTTCTTAACTTAGTCCAATATATTTTTCAAAAAATCTTTTTTTAAAAAAAAAATTGAAATATTTTTGGTGGGTTTTAATACAAACTTACTACAATTCAAGAAAGAATCAATTTCAAGAACATAAATTCACCATTTGCCAGTTGAGCTAACTCTTTATCAATATACTCACCTTTGTGTAATGGGTGGCTACACAGTTTCATTGTAATACAAGAAGGCATCATTAGACCAATAAGTATTTTATATAACATTAGTTATTAAAAATATTAAAAATAATATAAATAAAGATAATTAAAAAATATATAATTCTACTGGTTCTAGCTGTATAAATACATATGTAAATATTAAAAGTTGTATTTTAAAGAGAGTAAGGTAAGTAAGTGAAGAATAAGTTTTGGTGATAGGAGCATTTGATGGTGGAAACTGGAATTAGAATGTCCCAATTGACACCCTTGGCACCTAACATTCCCTATTACTTCTAAGGGCAGCCCCACACCATTTTGTCCCCTCACCCCTCAAATTCTGCCAAAATATTGAACATTGTTTACCAAACATTCAACAACAAGCTTATTTCTGCTGCCTCCAGTAAATAAACACAAAAGCATATAATCATGTAAAATTATGTAAATTTATTAGCAAAATTCAACATTCTCTTTCAAGGTTTTTATTTTTTTTTATTGTTTTTATGAAAAAAGTTTTACTCTTATAATATAAACGTTAACTTAGCTATTGATAGACGAGAGTCGAGTAAGTAGATTTGTATAATTTACATACATTTGTCAAATAAAAAAACTGTTCTATGGGACTTTGCACGAAAAACAAGTTGTTTTCTAAACATAATAAAATGTCATTTTTCTAAATTTTATTTTTCTTTTTTTTCAAATTATTTTCGTGGTTTTGGATCAAAAGCCAAATGCAGCTTAAAAATTCAAAAAATGACTTCCATCGTTTTATGAGAATTGGCGATTTTTTTAAGTAAGATCTTGAAGTTTTATTTCTCAACTTGATCGAGCAAAACTATATCAGAATCACAAATCAAGCTTCTAACAAGCATAGAGTTTTTTTTTTTGTTCAAAGAATTTATAAGAACAGAGTTTTTGGAAAGGTAAAGAGGGGAACACCCAGCAAGAACAACTAGCACACTACATCTCGAACTCTCCTAGGCCAAGAAACCCCAGCTGCATCTTCCCTCAAAATATTGAATAACCCACGGGAGGGGAAGACAGGATATACACTCCCCGATTAAACTTCAAAGCCTCAGTATATTACAGTATTTTGGGATTAATCATTCATGTCTCATTCTCTTTCGTAACCTAATAATTTACAAAGAAGAAAAAAAAAAGAACAGAGTTGTGTTTGCAGCCAAACACTCACATTCCTCTTAAAAAAAGGCTCACGCGGACGTGGGCCCACAGCCCACATAAGTGAGTCGGTGGTCCACAAATTAAAAGTTTAGTAAAGGGCCCTTAAGCCCGAAGGTTCTGCGGCACTTCATAATGTTTTCTACTTTAGATATGATTGTAAATTACTCTGATGCCCTTCACTTTATGTGAAAATAACAAGTTCGCCATCGGATCCAATGCACTGAGGAACAAGCAGCGTGGCTTGATGAGCAGATTTATAATTGGTGGCGACAATATATTCTCTTTTTTGTTTAATCCGACCGAATAATTGACCCACGTGCTTGTTTTTCAAATACTTTTTTTTTATATACATATTTTTCTTAATTATTAAGCTTAAAATTCTTGATTTATCAAAATACCCCCAAATTGAAGGAAAAATCAAACTCTTATTTCTTCATTATATTTTTAAGATTTTGGTAAAGTTTATTAATATTTAATTCAATTATTATTTTTTAATTATATAAAGTTAACTACATGAATTCGCTTCTTTCATTCTGTTTTATTAATGATAAGTTAGCTGCGCTGTAGACGGTCTTAATACTAAGTAAACGTGGAGGATTATATTACGTAGTTGACAGTTAACGTAAAAATTTATTAAATTAATTATGACAAATTTCTTAATAAAAATATAAAATAAAATAATGTACATTAAATAGCTAAAAAAATGAGATTAGTAACTTTCAATACAATGTTCATGTGAATAAGATTCTTATTAGTGATTCCTTATCACTTTAGTTTAATACTTAATTAGCATCCCCATGTAAAGTGATCACAATTAATTAAATATTGATGATGAAAATTGGTGATATATAATTAATCTCCTTTCCAAAAACAAAATGCCGTGCACAAGTTATCATTGTCCACTACTAGAATATATTTACAACAAAAAAAAAAATTATTGGAAGATTAAAAAGAAAACATTAAAAGAACAATATGGCATTTGGAGTAATTAATAAAAATGGAAATAAGAAGAAATTCAAAGGAATACATGTGTTTTTATGCTTGATTGTTATGAGATGTTTAATTAATTACTTTTATTTTTAAAGTAATTAATATATTTGAATTATTTTAAATATTTTCTATTAGGAAAAGTAATTTTAGCATATATAATAATAATAATAAAAAAAGTCAAATGCAAGGTTTTGCGTGCATTATCTTTAAAGCAAAAGAGCCTTTTGATTCTTATTTTTCAGTTATTTATTTAGTTTTTTTTTTCTATTTTTTTAGTTATTTTAATTGTTTATATTTTCACACCTCAGCAATCACGCTGTTTCCTTGTAATTACAAGATACACTCGGTGGTAAGTTAATAAGAAGTCGCCGCCCTCATGGGTCGGCGCCAGCTATCTTTAATTCAAAAAAGCGAGAAGCCGACCATTTCAAATTTTCAATTGCGTGACTTGGTTTTTAATTGTTTTTGATATCAAGAAAAGTCTAAAGTTAATAGTCCACAAATTTTATGAGTTTTCAAATTTTGACAACTACTTTATCTTGATTAATTAATTAATTAATTAGTTGGTTTTAATTAATTAATTAATAATATCCAAAAAGCTTTCCCAGCTAATGTGGGCTTAAGTTCATGGCTCACTGGGGAATTCCTTGTTTCTCAAGACAAATCTTTATTTTATTTAGTGCATGAATTGGGTGGTTCCAATTCAAATTATAGATGAAGAGAATGATGACGGCCATTTTATGGTTTTTCTTAATATATATTATATGAAAACTTTTTAAGTTGTTTTGTTAATTCTATAATAGAAAATAACAAAGAGACATTGGCCAAGTAATTGAGTAGAGGGGCACGTAACTGAGAGGTTAGAAGTTCGAACCTCATCTACTTATTCTCCTTTTAAAGTATATATGAGCCCGAACAGAGAATTTTTCAAGGGTTTCAAGGGTGTCCTCTTTACAGGTTAAGAGCTTACACCTCTCTAAGATTAGTCGAATACACGTAAGTTAATCCAGATACCTAGGTCTTTAAAAAATAAAAATAAAAATAATAATAAAACCTTCTATAACAGAAAATAACTTAGTAAAATATTAATTTCTCAAAAGAAAATTCAATATCAATTTAAGTACTAACTAATACGGTATAATAGACAACATAATGCATTTGATATCTTTATATCCAAGAATCAAAAAATTATAATTGAGTGTTTGAAATCTAGACCTTTTCTTTAAAAACAAAAAAAGAAAAAGAAAAAAAGTATCTAGACCTTTATTATTGACATTCAATTATATGGAGATTTGTTTTTTGTTTTTTTTTTTTGAAACAATTATGTTTATATTATAAGTAGCTAAATCTCTATTGTAAATTTCTTTTTCCAAATAATTTTAAGTCTTTATCTTCTTCCATTGTTACCATTAGTGCTTATTATGTTATTTTTCTGATTGGTATACATAAGGACATTGTTGTATGTGTTTTATTTTATCACACCAACTCCCTTTAGCACTAATAACAATTTATGAATCCAAAAAACAAAATTATGAATCAAAATCATTAATTGGAATGCCATTTAATGAAAAAGAAAAAAAGAAAAGAAAATGAATCTATTGAAAGAAGGTACTGAATATTTATTGTGGTGCAACACAAATAATCAGGGATATGTGCTAAAGGTAGTTGAGGGGTAGAGATCTTAAGATCAAAATTTATGTCTACTCGAAGAGAACTGCCCAATGTTCTTGTAGTTCTTGAACTCGAATTAGTCTCGTCTGAAATATAGGGACACCATATGAAAAAACCAAAAAAAAATAAAAAAAAGGCATTGAATAAGATATAATGGAGACAATAGCATATATATTTATATGTCATCTTCTACTCTTGGCTTATTTAATTGGTAAACCATCATATTATTCCTCTCTTTCTTCTATAGTATCCTACTCAAAGCATTGTTTTTTTTGAAGTAATGACATTCAACCAAATAATTATTCAATTAAATAAAATCTCTAATACCATTATTGATTATTTACTTTAATCAAACTCTTTTAAACTTTAGTGACTTTTACCATTAAAATATGGATAAAATTTTAATGGGTCATGGGCATATGCCACATGTTCATTTTGGGTGCCTGATTTTATTGAAAAATCAAAGGCTATAAAAATGAAAAAATAAATTTCCTGTAAATGAGGAGATATTTGGGAATGTTTACTTGAGGTGGGTGACAAATTAAGGGCTTTTGGAAAGTGAAAGAAAGTGTGGAAAAAAAAAAAAAAAGATAAAGAGAGGAATCCAGAAGCCCCCACCACCCCACCTCTTAATTTGTTTAGCTTTTAATATTCAAACTGGTTCTGTATCAAAATCATGGTTGTCTCTCCTATTTCATGTACTTTGCTTGCTTTTGTTAGCCCTTTTTCCCAAGGCATTAATTCCCTTAGAATTTCTTGACAGCTATTGCTCATCATAACCCTTCTCCATATATATATATTTAATTTTTTGAATTGAGAATCCTATGTTTTTCTTTGAGATTTTTAGTTTATAATATATGAAGGTGATTGTCTAATTTGAATTTTTTAGGTTCTAATTTATGACTTATAATAATGCCTTTTAATTTAACAAATCTAAAGTGATTCTTTCATAGTTAACCACTTAAGATTTGCGCCGAAAGTAGATATATGAACGTAGAGCTTACACTCATTTACATGCACACGAGCACAAACACAATGAAAATGAAATGGTTGCATTAAGTAGTTAACACATCATTAAGCTCTCTCCATCCTCCATCTCAAATTTGCCATATTAATAAGATATCATTTTTCTTTTTATTATATAAAAAAACCCACAAAAGAACAGCCTTATTGTGAACTAGAACACTAACTTAATAAGTCTCTTCACATTTGTCCGAATGACTTATTAAGTACATGATTCAACCAATAGTAGATTAGTTCAATGGCTGAGTGAAAGCACACATGTCTCAAAGGTTTTAAGTTCAAAATAACTCTTGTTATTTATTGACCAACGACGTCTTTCAGTGTCTGTAGTCATATTCAAAGAAAATAGGAAGGACATAATCCTGGATATCCCCTTACCTCAAAAAAAAAATGTACATGATTCAAGAAGGCATTTTTTCTTTGAACAAAATTATTTGAGTACAAAAAAAGTTTTTTTTTTAATAAATAAAATTTAAAATTGTTTTATGGGTAAGGTTGGGATGATGGCTCCGTGATGGATGTATAAGTGGGTGGAAGTCCGGAATCTTTGCCTCAACTTTACCTTCATGATTCATGCAACCCAACATTCATGCATATAAATCTTTTTATTTATTTATTTACTTTCGATTATTAAAACAAAAGAAATAAAAAAAAGATGAAAATTAAATGCAAATTACAGGAGGGGAAGCAGTGGAGCGCGCCTCACTGTCCCTGCAGAGGAAAATAAAATAAAAGAAAGAATTCCATGCCCAGCTGCAACTGTCCTCTGTTTCAATTATTATTATTTTTTTGGGAGATTAGCTTGTAATGCCCTATCCTTTCCTAAAGCTATAAACATTTAAGAACGTCTTTAGCTAACAAATAGAGAAGGGAACTCAAGACCTTCCTATAAGTGTATTTGCACCTAATTATTAAACTAACCCACCATTAATTTTTCTGTTCAATTATTTTAATTTAGGTCAGTACTAAGAAACTTATTATTATTTAGGTATATATCTCTTAATTGAGTTGCAAATTAGCATTTTGTTGTTGATTTTTTTTTTTTTTGAAGTGAGAATTTCTAGAATTTCAACCTTAACTAAAACATCTAGTTGTTTTCAAGGGATTTTTAATTTTGAAAAGCATATGACATTAATTATATATATATATATATATATATATATATATATATATATATATATATATATATATATATATATAAATGGAAGCAATTTGATCTTTTTCTGAAGGTTTTTATTTATTTTATTGAAAACAGTTTGTTTGGTGAATTATTTCCTAAATTTCATTTGTTTTTTCATATTTGGTCGGACAAAACATTCATTCCCACCAACTACATGGGTCCCAATTTCACTGAATTCTAAAGATCGAGAATAGTTTTCAAGTTTACTAATTTGAGATATTATAAATTACTAAAATGCAATCCGGATTTTAAGACTATATTGTGATAAAGAGAAATTTGCAACGTTTATAAGTCTCTTCTAACCAAATAACAAAACATTTTGAGCACTTGAAGGCTTTCAGAAATTATCATATAATCAAATTGCGAATATTGTTATCTTGTCTTAATATATATCATCACAATCATATTCAGCTTAGAGCTTATGCAATTATTATTATTATTATTATTTTTATTTTATTTCTCTTTGAATTCGAGCTTATGCAATTTGAATCATAGGCTTAAAACATAATATTAATTTGAATGGAAAATTACAGTTTGTGGTAAGAGAATCTCAACAAATGGAACAAGAGGCTTTCAGTTTGACTACGTCCATATTCCAACCTTATTCTACACTTTGCCTTTACTTCTTGTCCCATCTGCAAATCCTTTAATTGCAGTTGTTGCTATCACTATAATGGGTATTGATTCCCACCTAGAAAACTTCAAATAAAAAGTGCTAAAATGACTCGTAAGATTTGACTAAAGTCTTGTAGTAGAAGGTCCATTAATAAGGAGAAAAAGAGCAGTCAAACAGATATAAACAGGTCTCCTAACACAAGGAGAGGGAAAGCTTGCTTGATTTTGGGATTAAGTGTGAAGTGGTAATGGTATCAACCATCAAAGGAAGTGACAAACAAACACGGACACGGTTATGTAAGAAGAACAACATGACGACGAAGAAGACGATG
Organism: Paratinospora sagittata; assembly: GCA_035771175.1. NCBI lineage: Eukaryota > Viridiplantae > Streptophyta > Magnoliopsida > Ranunculales > Menispermaceae > Paratinospora > Paratinospora sagittata. The sequence goes on from CM069605.1 coordinate 2,650,324, forward strand.
ATATATCAACCAAAAATAATCAAAAAAAAAAAAGAAGGAAAAAAGAAACTAAAAAACAATAAGATTAAAATTTAATATTAATAAGACATTTGTTGTAATTCCAAACAACTTAAGATCTGAAGAAACTAACAGAATCAAACGTTCCCACAAGCCCAAACATGAAATAACTTCTCAAGTAATCACTGTCATTCAGATACAAGCACCATTGCATCACACAGGTAGGATTATCTAGCAGAATCTGTAAAATTATAGCTACTACTTAAAAGGATTTCGCACAGAAAGACGCTTCTCAATAGATTAAAACATTATAAATGAGCGCTATTGATATAGATCTTCAAAATCTTGTTTCTTTCTTCTGTAATCCAACTACGATTATTTTCTGCTCTCACATCCCAAGCATTCAAAAGGGGACAAACAAGGTGATAATAGGCATAGAATACACAAAAGCAAAGAGAAAACATTGCCAACTCAATCATCGACAAGTATGCCCTGCCCCAAATATGGAAACCGGTAAGATTACAAATTATAGGTTTCAACAATGCAACTATAGTAGGCTAGTGCTTCCAAATGGATTGGTGCCCTGAGGTTGAGATGCATGGTTCGTGGGGAAGGGTCCGAAGCCGGCATCCCCAAAAGGATTTGGAGGACCCATGACCAGATGCTGTGGTTGCGATTGTGGTTGATGATAGCTTGGTTGATACTGAGTGAAAGGGTTCACCTGCTGCTGACCCATGGATGCCATTTGAACCGCTGTAGGTGGAGCAACACTGTTTGATAAGGCAAATGGATCCTGGGCTTCAAATGGATTTGGAGCTGGCGCTCCATAAACTGGCTGTTGGGCTGCCCTATATGCAGCTTCATCATATAAACTATTCAGAGTTAGGGAATCCAATCCACCAGCCTGCCATTGTACCAGACCAAAAGAAGAGATCAGTGTAATGCAAGGATAAATCAAGTTTCTATAATGCCAACAAATTTTCTCCTTTCCCCAAGAATGGCTTGTAAAGCGCCCAAATGATTCAAGACTGACAACAATGGTTCTACCAACACTTTGCAGATGTCCTTACAAATGACAAAAGCTCTAGGTAAGATGAGGAACAAAAGTGGAATACAAAAAAGTGTGCATATTAATTGGGCCAATTCACAACAGAATATGAGATGAGACCATTAGCAATCTAAAATGATCCACCAACATCCTTAATGGCTTTCCTTGACAATGGGAGAGGATGAGTGTTACTTTTATACTATCCTGACTTGGAGGCCCATCTAGATACAGAAACCCCATCTAGATACAAAAACCAAATATGGCCAAACAAAGCAATCATGGCCTCGAGCTTATGGGGTGTAATACCTTGTTTCAATTGCAGGGCTGATAAAACAGAATCGATCACATAGCAATCATATAAATCAATATCAAGGAAAAACGATTAAAAGAGATAACTTGAAGAACCAAACTAAATCAAAAGGTAAAGATCAAGTCATCGAGAACACTGATAAATTGTAATACCCTGTTTCAAAAACCAAACAATTCAATCAAAAACCAAAAGGATCCACAAATCCAGTAAGCTTGAGAGATCAACAAATAACTAAGGATCAACAAATAAAACAAAAAAAATTAAAGAAAAAAGAAATTACTAAGATTCTCCAAGAAAAAAAAAAAAAAAATGTCAAACAAGATCCGGAAATCTCGCCGAGATCTCGCCGACATGTCGCCAAGAATCTCGCCAAGATCTCGCCGACGTGTCGCCTGAAACCTCGCCGAAACCTTCGGATCTCGCTCTCTTTAAACCAAATCACACAACCTCGCCCACTCGAAACCCTCTTCTCTTCTCTTCCTTCTCATCTTGCCGCTGCAACTCTTCCAGATCTCGCCGTCGCCGCCTTCCTCTCCTCTTCTCCGCCACAGATCTCGCCTCTCTCTCTCTTCTCCGCCGCGGATCTTGCCGCCGCAGCCGCTCTCTTTCTCCTATTCTCTGCCATCGCCACTCGATCTCTTGCTCTCACTTTCGATCTCTCACCTCCAATCCCTTTCTTCCGACCTCCCGATCTCTCGAACTTCCGATCTTTCACTCTCGGTCTGAATCTCTCTTCTCTATCTTTCTTTCTCATTTCTATTCAATCTTTGTATTTGCTCTGTTTCCCCACGCCACCAACACCACCACTAACGCCTCATTCCTTCTTCCTTCTTCACTTCATTATCCCATTTTAATATTTTTTTTAAAAAAAAAGAGAACGTCCACTCATATCACTTCATTTTAATATTATATATCAAATGTCAAACGTCTCCTTTCTTCTTCACTTCATTATTTCACTTTAATATTTTAATATTACATGTTACATATTATATTACATATCATAGCCCATATGTTTATCCAATAACACATATTACTCCATTTTAATATTACATATTATGTTATATATATCACACTTTTCAAAACCACCACACCTTATATATATCACATATTGTATTATATCATGTTATACTATACACATTATTATATCATATCCCAAGACACTATAATATGTTATTATATATATATATATATACTTAGTTTAAACATCCAACCACTATATATATATATATATGTATATGTATATATCTCTACACTCATAATCGAATAATTATATTAACAAACGTAATATACGTGTACAGGTTGATTACCGCGCGTGACGAGGAAATTAAGTAATTTGGAATTTAGCGATTCAGGTGGGAATGATTCTAGGCCTTCATAATATTTTATTTGATATATAGATAAGAATGTTAAATTAATTAGGTCCATAGTATTATTAGATTGCTTATGCATGCCTATTGTACATGATTATATATATATACAATCTGGTGATTGTTTAGCCATGATGATATGTGTGTTAACCTGATTTTTATTCTGATCAAATGATAATTGGATGCATGAAATTCATGTGGTAGTTGAATTCATTTATAAATTATAATGCGTGATAATGAAATGTATGATTTGGAATATTGGCATAGTGAATGCGTGAACACTATTATAATTGATTTTGCGACTTGATACCATGTTTAGTGGAGTTGAATATATTTTAGGAATGCACTTAATATCGTGCTTATACTGTACGTATGACGTGACATCACTAAAGAACACGATTAAGATAAGAATCACACATATGGGGCAGTTATTCTAAGGAATATCGCCAATGTTCTGATTTTTGAGCTGTGCCACCCTAGGTATGATTTCCTAACGGTACGTGATTTGGAACGTGATGAAATTATCGACTCAAACAATCTAATGTTGCAACGATTAATGTGTGAAACTTGTTTGTAATGTTCTTGTGTATGTATCACAATAAAATATTGTGAATTGTTTAGATGACCCACTGGGCTTTCAAGCTCACCCATATTATTTTATATGCAGGTGCTTAGGAGGATAAAATTGCGAGTTCATGACATAGTGCAGAGTAGTAGGGGTGGGTTAATTAATTAGTATTATGGGACTTAATATTTTTATTTAATTTTTAAGGGTTTATTATTTAAACGAATTGTATTGATAATTGAAATTCAATGAATATTATTACGGTTAGTAAAGACCCTGTGATTTATTTCACGTGTGAATGCCTTGGAATAGAATTCATTAATTCTATTTGATGATTGTATTTTAATGTTGTGTCCATAATGGATGGACAAGGGCAAGTACCCTCATGAAGATAAAGATTGCATGAAGAATTAAAAGTATTCGTTTATCTTAACCAGTAAGTTGGTTGGAAGAATATAAACTCATAGTTTTGCAAATTTTACTATTTAGAAAATGGTTATGGGTTAAGATAGACGAGTACGAGTAGCATCTCGATTTTCGGTGATATTTTATATAAAATTTAAATATTCATTGTTTTAAAAAAAAAAAAAAAAAATTAGTCTTGAAAATTGGGGTGTTACAACTGACTGCATTACTAGTGTGTAGTGACTGATGGTACATTTGCATATAATCATCACAAGACACATAGTTTATCATGTTTAAAACTCTACATGTTAGTCAGTGTTCTGCTGTACGTGTAAATTATGTGTGGTAGGGCTAATCACATCAATGGAAGTAAATCAGTAATAGAAATCCAAAGAAGAAAGGCAGAATGACCAACCAATTGTCTGTCATTTACTGAAGAAAGATTGCCACTAGGAGTCGTAACCAAAGCAAGTTCCCATCCAGAAGGATCATGCTCTTTTGCTTGAAAAGATCCAGAGTTGTTGGATGCAGAAACATCTGTGGAGTTGTACATATTGGAACAGTTCAAGTTACTGGAACAGGAGAATTTGAAAGAAAAAATATAATGCGACCAGCGAAAATGTACCAGTTGGAACAATAGCTAGAGCCAGTGCATTGCTTTCCTCAATGGCAGATGCATCAGGAGTAATACCATTTAATCCCTAAATAAGGAGAACTGTGAAATAAGAACATATGCAGCAAAATAAACTTTAACTAATATAATAGAGGTTATTTTAAAAACAACAGTTTTTACCAGTAGATCTCCAGCATCAATGTTGCTGCTAGAAGGAGAAGGCACTGGAATGTCAGGAATAGCTTCAGTGTGGGGTGGCACAGAATTCGGCTCATCAAGAGATGGTTTTGCATCTGAAGCAGAAGGAGAAGATTCTTCTTCCGGTTTATATGTCAGGAGGAGTCTCTCTGGGAATTCCTGATTTAAAAGATGAGCATGTTACATGAATGGCACAACTCTTGCAAAATGAATCTCAGCCATTTGATCAAAACAACAAAGCATGAATAGAAAAAAAAAAATTTAAAAGGAAAATTATCTTCAACATGTAATGGATGGGTGGCATTCCACTTGTAGCTAAAATGAGTCCTTTCAAAATAAATTGTATACCAGTGAGTGGGCAGTTGACACCTCCATTAAAGCAGAGAACGTTTAGCAGAGATTGATCCTTTGTGCATGTACTCACACGATAGAACATAAAACAAAAGTTGGGGAGGGGGGCAGATTGTACTATTTTGCAGGAAAAGCATATTTCATGTACTGGAGACTTTCCAAGTTTAGAGCAGTTATGCATAATTGGTTGATAGAAGGGGTCAGGTTAAGAGCTGATGTTCCTTCTATTTCTCTTTCCTCTTAATTTTTTTTAATGCCTGAATATCACCCTTTATTTCTCCCAATGAAATTATTTTCACAGACCAAAATAGAAAAACAAACACCCAAATACATATATACATATATAAATTATTGGACAATAAAAAACATATGAACAGAAATTTTAATTCAACTAAAAGGTGATCTCACTAACCAAGGGCTCCCTTGATACAGAAACAAAGCGTGGTGCCTCTCTTATGTATTCTTCCATTGTTGAAAGAAATGACTGGGGTGGCTGGATAAGGAAGAAAACAGAATAGACATCAACAAATCCATCCCAATCAAGAAGATAGTATAAAAAAGCTAGTGTCAACCAAACATTGATCCTTTTTAGCAGCAATTACCTCTCTCAAAACTGGAAACTGGAAATTCCTAGCAAGTTCCAGTCCTCTGCATATTTCATAGAAATCAGAAAGGCCTCCAGCCTGCACTTGAAAGCTGAAGGCTTTTAGTGAAACGAAATATGGCAAATGAAGACAATCTTGACATCCACTTCCGACCTCATCTATATCTATAAGATCTTCCACACTCAAATGTAAATAAAATTATAATTCAAATAGAGAGATAAAATAAATTTGAAATACTACCTGTTGACCAGCTCGTTTATAAATTTCAAGGGCTTTGATAGCTTCATGCCTGGGCATCTCAAAGAACTGCAATAAAATAAGACTTTCAATGGTAAAGGCAAAGCAATTGCAAGGCCTTAAATAAATTTTCTGCATTAAGCATTATGTAAATTTTAGATAGATCAATAATTGACAGGTCACTAGGCCTCAAATAAATTTATCGCATTAATAATTATGCAACTATTAGATGTATCAATAATTTTACCTTATCAACAAGATTGATGATGCCATCATTAATAGCACAATAGATTTTAAAGCTCTCTTTCAGTACCTGAAGAAGAAATAATCATGAGAACTCAACATGTGCACTGCTGTGTCGGACTCTCTCAAGATGCCATTAAGGATTAAAAGGCAAATAGAGCGATGTAAATCATATAAGATGTCAACTACACTGAAGACTAAGCTTATACCGAACATGGTTTTATTCAAAAACCAAACAGAAAGTAAACAAGAAATTCACCACCAAGTCCAATATGAATTAGCAAAAACTCATAGTTACACAAAAAGAACTTTGTTTCATTGCAATATTTGATGGTGCCAAAATAGCTTCCCACTTTGCACTCTCTTAACAATGGTGCCTTTTTGCATTATTCACTTGAATACATTTATTTGATTACAACAATAGATAAAGGTAATTAGTTATCACATTGCAACGGCCACACATCCTCCATGTATCAACTCTCCACATTTGCTCCAAATGAAGGATGCTAGAATGTAATTACAAATAGATTGAGATGATCAGTCACAGAGCGCAAGTAAATGTATGTGCATTTCCATGAATCCGTAGTACTTATTTAAACAAAGTATCTTTTCTTAAAGAAGATGGCAAACAAACAAATCTTTGATTATTTTCTGGTCCAATATGCCACAAATTCTCACAATTAAAAAGATAGGCTTTTCTAATAAATAATCTGAAACTCATTACACCAAATTAGCAAGGAAAAATATCTTCATTGAAAAAAGAAAGAGATGCCAGGAGCTCAAAACTAAAAAAGAGATGTACTTGCACAATTATCATGGGAGCATAAAATGGTATATTGGACATACCAGAGCCAAGGCGTATTGTATTACATAATTGCCAACAGCTGCTCCTTCTGGCTGTAATGCAAGAATTCAGTATCAACTATCAATAACAGAATAATCCAGCAAAACAATCCAAAAACTTTACAATCTATTAAAAAAAGAGAGATCATGTGTCAGTATATGCTATCAGCAAAAATATCTGAGAAATAAAATTGACACTAAAAATAAATCCATGGTTTCTTCCACAAGTTTGAAAAAAAAAAAAAACTAAGTTGTTAAGGACCAGTTAAGTTTGTGATTCACATACAATTTTCTGAATCAAAAGCCTTGAAAAAAAAAAAAAAATCATGCTTCTGAAACCATTTTTTCAATATTACTCAAAACATACGGTTTTATGAAATGACAAAATTATTCTCTGAATTTTCAGTTTTTGGGTTGTATCCCTGATTTTAAATCACAACCAAAAGCCTAAAGTTTAAAATTCACGGACATTTTACAAGTTATATAATGCATTCATGCAGTTTAAGATTCACTTGTATAGGAAAGTGTCCAAAGAATTGGCTAAGACAAGGCACGTAACATGAAAAATTGGGGAAAAAGTGGTACTTCTATCTTGTATGGATTAAGACACTTCAAAGCACAGATTATCCAAATGTCCAACGCTTCATAAGACTAGATGATAGTGAGCAGAATAAAGATACCCGGCATCCAATTAGACGATACAGCAGTTGCTGCAATGCAGGCAACTGCTCCAACAGTTCTTCACTTTCCAAATCCCGGGTTCTGCTGTATCCCTGATAGAAAGAGTTTTAAAAAAAAGGCACATCACAAATTTATAATTGGCAAACAAAGAAGCAAATAAAATATATGCAGAGTCTATTATGGATAGGACAACATGAACTCCTTCCTCGCCAAGCACTTCAATGGGAGGCGTCCCCATTGCCTATGCTAGAGTTCTTTTAAATGAAAAATGCTGAAGATCTCTCTTCTATTGTTTCGGCAGAGAAGTAAATTGGAGATACACAAATCAGATACAAGCCTGACTTAAGTAATAACCCTAGATAAAGTTACTAATCAATACACAAGTAATAAATAAAGTTGAAACTAAAGTAGGGTTCTCACTGTGGACATATTACAGATGATGATGCGTCCACCATTATACAGCCGAAATTTCACTGAGATAACCATTCAATTGATGGAACTTAGACACAATTGCAGAAATATTGAGATGTTCCCATTCACCTCCAAGCATGAACCTTAACTGCTTTTTATAAACAATTTTACCCCAAAAAAAAAGAAAACAGAAATATAGATTTCCCTAGATAGAAGAAAATTATTGAATTAAAAAGCGCAACAAGACAGTAAACAAAAAATTGTAGATCATGGATTCATGTGTACCACACTTCCAGGAAATAAATTTGTACAGCTATGAAGCTCAAGTAAAGTTCTTGTTTTCTTTTGTTCTTGGTTCTTCTATTAGTTTCCCATACTATGGTTCCCTATAATTGTAATATTCCCCTTTCCTCTATAAACTCCATCATCCACCAACCAAGGTATGAAAGATCAAAAAAGTTCACTGAATTTTGGCAAATTTTTTTTTAGTGTCAAACTCATCAAATTAAAGAGTGTATTGTGTAGGTAATTTCACAAAAGCAAAACTTCAACAGAAAATTCAATGATAGTTCAAATCTTTAATTAGAAAATGCAAAAGTTGACATGAAATTCGATAAAGAGGTAAACATATTTTATTTCATCAACAAAAAGGCAAAAGAATTACCCTTTTTTATTTCATAAACTAACATAGCAAATTATATTTAAAAAAAAAAAAAAAACTAACAAGCTAACAGATTAAGCAATTTTTATGGGATATACTTTATGGAGAAAAAGAAAGGAAGCAAGAAAAACAAAGGTAAACAACAAAAAGAAAGTTAAATTGAAACAAAGAATTAAAAACAAGGTTTGAAAAATAATAAAAAAAATGCTGAAATGTGGCAAATTTGTTCAGTTTTTTTAAATACCGAAGTGCAGAGTGGATGTTGTATAAAAAAAATGCAAAAATTCGCAAAACAATTGGGTAAACTTCGATAAAAGTTCAAATTTTCAATTAGAAAATGCAAAAAAAAATTCAACACAAAACTCAAAGAAATTTGATAAATTTGACAAAATTTGATGAAATTCAATAGAGAAGTAAACATGTGTTAATTCATCAATAAAAAAAATTACCAATAATTATGCATTATTTATGGCTTCATCAACCAACATGATAATATAAATAAAAAATCTAACAAGCTAACAAATCATGTAATTTTATTGGATATGCCTTGCTTAAAAAAGAAGAAAAGAAGCAAGAAAAAAAAAAAAAAAGTTAAAATGAGACAAAAACCTAAAAATACATTGAAAGAGTTTCCAAAGCCATCTTCTTTTAGTTAAAATCCTATAAAACAAAATGAGAAAAACAATTCATTTGAATAATAAACTATTAAATTAAGCTAAGGGAAATCTCAAACTAGTAAAGTATATGGTCAAGAAGCAAGCCACCACAAACTTGAAAATCTAAACATAGAAAAGGAATTAAGACCAAAAGCCACCATTTCAAATTCATTAGTCCACCTAACAAGATTGATTTTGTTAGGTCATTTATGGATTTTTATGTATTAAAAGTGTCTATTCATATAAGTTTTTAGCTTATATTACAATAAATATAGATATTTTAGCATCTATGCAAAATTCTCTATACTTCTCTAATTTAGCGAGTTTTTACAAAAATTCTCCACATCAAATTAAATTTCCTCCAATTAATTCTGATTTTTAAGTTGACTGAAGTACAAGGCGAAATCGAATTTTCAATCCTTGCTTAAGATTACATTGAAAGAGTTCTCAAAGCCATCTTTTGCATTTTAAATCCCATATAATAAGATGAAAAAATAATACATTTTAATATTAAACTAATAAATTAAGCAAAGTAAAATGTCAACTAGTAAATTATATGGTCTAGGAGCAAGCCACCAAAAAACTGAAAAATCAAAACAGCAAAAAGAGATCAAGACCAAAAGCTATCATTTCAAATTTCATCTACCCACTTAACAAGATTAATTTTATTATATCATTAATGGATATTTTTATTTCTTAATAGTGTCTATTTAAATTAGTTAATCTAGATATTTTAGCATCTAAGCAAAAATTCTCTAAACTTCTCTAATTTAGTGAGTGTTTCCAAAAATTCTCTATGTTTAATTAAACTTCCCAAATTAATTTTGATTTTCAAATGATCAAAGTTTAGGATGATGTCGAATTTTTAATCCTTGCTACCAACTCCCAAATATCAAGTGGATTGGTCCTCTTGGTAAACCACCAAGATGTAAAAATGGAAAACTGTCATACTATTTTTACATACCTTCTCTTGCCCCTGGGCAGGCCTTGGTAGACGCTCAGCTTCAATATCATACTTCACAACTCTAAAACATTCTAGCCTTTCCTCCAAGAATAGTGCATATGTACGAACCCATGCAGAGCAATCCCAAGCTGGAAACAATTAAAGGAGTAAACAAAAAGAACTAAATACATCAAGTAAATAAAAAACGACATTGCATGAAAAACATTAACCTATTGGACTCGAATCATCTTTGAAATTAGATAGTTGTAGAACACGTGCCCTTTGGGAAAAGTTAAGAAGCTCTTCCCTGAAAGTAGGATCGCCCTCTCTAAGGGTCCTATGGATAACTATGAGAGTTTTTCATGCCACCTGTAGTTAACAAGCAAGAAAGAAGACGTACACATTTAAAACAATAGAAAAGATTTTGCACAATTTGAAGAAAATGAAATAGAATTACAACGGAGTTGCCATCATTAGTATTGTTCATCCAAGTAAAATTTACAACGTGTACATACAACAACTAATCAAGTTAATTAAATATGAGGTTCTACCCTTACAAATACTATGAAGTAAAATATTTCCCAAAAATAGAAAAAAAGAGGCATGCAACAAATGCAACTTTTCACTAGCTTTGGCAGTTGGAACATTTCATCTAGCATTACGGTAATCATCCATATTTCGAAACTTTTCATCAATATTTATGTCTAAAATAAAATAGAAGAAAATTTTGAAATATCCTCTATAACTTCAAATCAATATATTAAAAAAGCAATGTTCAACCAAGCAAATAATAATAAACCTTTTAAGACGGTATCATTGTTCTTGAAGGTTTTAATTTCATAAATACCCTTTCAAGATAGCGTATATTATACAGTTCATTTAATTTTGCCTAGGCATGCCCACACACCACCTCAATTAAGCAGACATATTTCCTTGGAATCACTTGGTCCTCTTGACTACACTATTTCGAAGGCCAACACAAGGTTATGCCATGTTAATTGCACACATTCCATTATATTACACAAGTATGGGATCCATGTGGTCCATACTAGAAATTATAAGTAGGACCAACCATCAAAATTCAAGGTCCATGAGCTTCTGAGTCTAATAGGACAAGCCAATCATCCCAATCCTATGTTCAATGGGGGCTTTTGGTATCTCAATCTATGTTGCAATAGATTTGTTAGAAATTTATAATACAAATAAATTGGTATCAATGACCGAATCACATGAAGCAGTGTTGTCAAGGCGGCGCCTAGGCCCCTTGGGTAGTGGCACCGCCTAGACCACTGTCCAGGCGGTTTGGGGAGGTCTAAGCAAATATTTTTTTTAAAGAGTTTTTTTTTTTTGTTAAAACCTGCAAAATCCTCTCCCTTCTTTCACTTCAACTTCTGAATTAAATTAATAATTACATATATATATATATATATATATATATATATATATATATATATATATATATATATATATATATATATGTGTGTGTGTGTGTGTGTGGAGTGAGAGACCAATGAATAAATAAATAAATATTTTATATCTCGCCTAGGCCCTGCCTTTCCTAATTAAGGTTTACTGCCTACCGCCGTCTTTCCGCCTTGACAACACTGATATGAAGGTGAACTTTTTTGGATCTTTGGCAATAGAAACAACATCGTTGACTTTATATGAAATGGTAATACGACCTGTCGTATTAAGATAGTTAAAATTGGGATCCTAACTAGGATCGCTAAGGGACTCTTGAGGATCGGATCATAAATCGTAAGATTCTACAAATTGATTATAAGTTATGTACCAAAGACATATAAAGATGTCAAATACAAGTAAACTAACACTTGTAATACATAAACCAATCAAAAATATTTGGAATTTAGCACATAAGGTAGATCCCTAGTCTACAAAATGTTGACAAAGAGATCAAGTATTCAAGTTTCAATGTCTACACAAAAATATATTATATACATGACATAATTACAAAATTTGGCGTCATAGTTGAAGGCCAAAACATGAAAGTAGAAGAAGAAAAAAAGCAAAAAAAGGAAAAAAAAATTGAAAAAGGTGAGTTGATCAGGATCTCGATCCTAAAATTAGGATCACGAATCTAATCTAACTCACTCAATAAAATGATCCTATAACGATCCGAATTGTTTTAAAAGACTTGGATCGTAGGATCTTATGAACCTATGATCCAGATCTTGATTCCAACTACCATGATTATATCCAAGAACGACAAAATTAAGCCTCCACCCAACCATGCGTCTCAAAATAGTACGTATGATTCACGATTTGAATCACAAGACCATGGACTTCATCATAAGTGATTTGAATTCTATATAATGAATGTTTAGATTGAATTGCAAGATTTGAAACTAGAAGAAAATTCAAAATCTTGAAGGCGTAGTTTTCCCCTTTTATACTTCACTTTTTTCTCCTAACCCTTCATCTTCTATTCTTTTATGTTTCTAAAATATCATTAATGTCAAGTATTGAAACATTTATGCAACGATTGGTTTGTGATTCAAATCAGGGATACAATTCAAAAACGCAAAACTAAGAGATGATTTTTTATAGTTTTCCTAAAACAGGTATTTTTAAAAAATCTTCAAAGATTGTTTTCAAATTTAACCAACCAAATGCATTTTCCATGTTTTCAAATTTTTAGATACAGAAAACTACATCTGAATCATGAACCATGGGCCTTATCTACTCAAAAATTATTCTTGAATCTTACAATTTATGATTTTTTTCTTTTTCTTTTTGCCTATACAATTTACAATTCAAAGCAAGCTTTGATAAAATGCTTTGAACTACTTGGTTCTAGCCATGCGAATCTTGTTTGGACACTCAACTCTCTTGAGGGTGTAGTCTTTTGCTTGATCAAAGGCATGTCCATAACTTTTCTCACCACTTCAAACAAACTTAATTTTAACTTTCCTCTTATCCTATAAACACTTAAAAAAAAGGTGTATCACTGTATCTAGTGCACAAGACTCTCGTCATTATTGGGTTTGGAGAAGAGACAATGTATACTTCCTAACCTTCATATTAGAAAGGTTGTTTTTAAAGGTAATTGATCACAAGCCTAGGTGAGGCAAGGCAACCTTGAGGCAAAACCCTCACATTTGCATAGTAACTTTGATTTGTTCTACTTTTTTTTTTTTTTTTTTTTAAATAAGAATAACCTCATTGCTCTAATTTCAAACGATTATAATTGACTCCTTTGATTTTTAAAGATTGATTCCCTCTCATTTGCAAGAAAATAAAGACTTTTGCTCTTGAAGGACAAAACAATTGTCTTTCTAAAAAGGCCCTTACTAATGTTATATGTTTAAGTCTAATAATAATTATATAGATATCAACTTAAATACTAGCGAAATATACATCTTTCGGTTGGACCTTAGTGCTTTCTATGGTTAAAAAGATGCTAGAAGTCTAGAACTTCTAGTGAGACATTGTATTTTTCCATTCTTTTAGTTAAGTATCTAGGTTTCTTTTCTTTCTTTTTTTCTTTTTTTTTATGATAATTGAAGATATCAGGTCCCGACTAATCCCTTGGGCCCTTGGTTGCTCAAGTGGGAGACACCCCCAGTGGCCAATGCTAGTGGAGAGTCGAACTTGTGATCTCGTTTCCTGAGACGAGTGCCCCCGAGCCACTCAACCAACCGAGCGTTGGTTGTTAAGTTTCTAGTTCTTTATTGTGTTTGATAGTAAAAGCATCAACTCAACTCAACAAGGCTTTTCTTCAACTACATGAGTCAGCCACGTCAATCCACTTCTTTGACTCGTCAAGGATTCTTACTTAAAAACCTAACATTTGGAGATAGTGATTTATAATATATGCTCATTAAGTTTTTAATTTTTTTTTATTATAATTGAAACAATAATTATGTAAAGCTTTTAGTTTGAGTGTTCAACATTGCTATTCAAATGAATAAAAATAGTTTTTTTTAGTTGAAGAAGATATATATTTTTGTAATATAACCAAAGAGTTAGCTGAGCTCTTGGTAGAGGGGATTCAAGGAAGTGAATTTAATTACCAGACCCAATGTTGTTGGGAGAAGGCTTTGTTATGTTGACTATGTAGGGATGAGACATTTTCCTAGGCTTTCTCTAAGTCCATCCCTCCCAATCCCCTTACGTTTAGAAAGAGTTTTATGACAGCAATATCTTATAATGGTGCCTTTTGGCATCATTCTTCATTTTTGCTCTCATTGATTCATTTTGACAGGTTTTTCATGTAAGAAATTCCAACACATGGCCAAGATAGTTTGCAGTCATAATCAACAAAATTGTGAGACGAAATGGACACTTTCTATCAAATAATTCCAAACAGAAAATACAGAGTGACAATTATGAGCAAAGAGAAATAGTCTGCCTACGATAAATATATGAAGTACAAGCACCTATGGGTGTATTTGAGAATCATTTCAGGTTTAGAAGCAATTTTCCCGTGCTAGGTGTATCCAGTTCAATTTCTTCGTTCTGTTGAGCACTAGGGTCCAAGAAACACTTCTGAGGAAAGATATTGCTATACGTATTTCCTGTACTTCCATTTTAAAGAAATGTTCACGTTCACATAAACTTCTCTATTTTGCAAGCATTCAAAACGTGCCTAAAAGACCACAGATTTCTTGAGAAACCTAGGTCTTCAATATTATGGAGATTTTAATACACTTCAAAATAAAAATTCAGCACTAATGATTTCAAAATTTCCAATTGTAACCAATCTCAACTAAATCCTATGAATAATTACCAATTTACCGTCATTCTACGCATTTAGTATCTTGAGAAAACTCAGGAGCTCTAAGGTTCTACCAAAAATGAGATTTTTTTTTTTTCAGTTGCTACTAGCTACTCTTTACCAAAAATGAGATTTGAAGCAATGAATAAACAATCTAATGAGCAAAGAATTCACAAAACAAAGTCCCTACATTCCCAACCACTAAGAAAACTCACAAATCAGACCAAAAGACTTGAGAATGAACAACCACAACAACTAGGATAAGATCTAAACATAAAATCCAAAAATGAACAAAAGAAACGGTCCGGATCTAAATTGAGCCCCAAATGAAAGAAAGGAGAGGAAAGCGTACAGTCCAGTTATGAGTCTTGGACAATCGCCTCGCTAGGGCATGTATGCAGTAAGCGACATCTGCTCGAGGCCGCATGACAGATGTGGCGGCCAAGATTTCTAGGAAAAAAACAAAAAACAAAACAAAGCAAAAATTAAGAAATTTCAAGAAGAAAAGAAGAACTGAGAATCAAAAAAATAAATAAATTGAGAAATCGATGAAAAAACTCACTTCTAAGATGCCTCTCCTTGGGCGGACACTCCACATGATTTGTGGCTTTAACGATCGCAACATCCACATCCTTGAAAAGATCAAAACCCCAACCAAACTAAAGATCAGAATTCGAATTCTTCTTTTTCTTCTTGTTCTAGTTCTTGTTGCGTGAAAGATTTTAAAAAAGATAAAAAAAATAAAAAAAACAGAATCAAATGAATCGAATCGAATGAATCATTAGAAGAAGAAGAAGACCTTGAATTCGCTGTTAACTTTGGCAAGACCGACTTTAGTGCTGTCTTTGAGAGCGCCGTAAGCCTTTCTCCAACTCTGAAGTGTCGCCATTTTTTAAATCTAATCGCAACTCCGTCGCCGCTGTAATCGCTAGAAGAAAATTTCTAGTCTTTCTTCTTCTTCTTCTTGTAATCGATCTCTCCTTGTTTTTCTCTGATTTCTCAGAGACAGATCTGAAATAGAGAAAAGACAGTTGGAAACGAAATGATCAATACAACCAAGAACACAAAAGCAACTCTTTTTCTACTCTTTTTCTTTCTTTATTTTTGGAATGAGTTCGTAATTTTTATTTTTATTAATTTTTTTTTTTTTGAAAGCAGGATAGATTGCATTATATTGTATTTTGATTTTTTTTTAGTTCTGCTACATGAAAAGGATACGATTCGCTGATGTCACTACCTGGATCGCCCGAGTTGTATCGGTTTCTGACTCGGTGTTTTTTTGGTCCCCTCCTTTCTTAATTTCATTTTCTTTTTATATTGAGAGTTTTTTTAAAAAAAAAAATTAATATTTTTTTTTTCACAACTACATAACATTGGTTGCTTTTTTTTTCATTGAATGTCTATAAACGGATAATATTGGCTACTTGAATCTACTTTTATAATATTATTAAAGGTTAAATCGATATTTAAATTATAAATATTTATATAATTATTTTTATAGCTTCCTCTACTTCTATAATTATCAAAGATTATTAGCTCTACTTTAAAAAAACATTTTTTATAATTTTTTTCACAACTGTTTTCATATTCAACTAAGAAAATTACTTCAAGAAAGTTTTTTTTGAGAGAATTTTCTCAAAGAAAAAACCTTTTTTTTCTTACAAACTAAATTTCTAGAATACCAAACACATTTTAATATTTTAATCACATTTGTCCATTTTATCCTTCTTATTCTTTATTTTTTCAATATAGATAAGTTAATAAAAAATATATATATTTACCAACATTCGACGGATTGAGTAGCTCGGGCCACTCGTTATAAAAAACGAGGTCATGAGTTTGACTCTTCACTAACATTGGCCACTAAGAGCGTCTCCTGCTTAAACCAAGGCTCAAGGAATTAATTATGACCAGATACCAAGATACCCTCAGTTATAAAAAAAATATATATATATATATATTAAGGACAAAAAATTTACAATTTAAAAGAATATATGATCCATTGGCATCTTCTATGTACAAAGTTAATGGCATCTAGAGGAATAAAGCTGATTCCCCTCCCAAAAAAATATAATAAAAATACAATTCCAAAAAATGCCTAGGAAATGTGTTACACTCTCCACTAAACTCTCATCTCTCTAGAAAATGATGGATCCCAATATAATTTATTTCTTCCACAATTTCTCCAACTATTATTGTTTGTAAAAATGTTAAATAGTTTACAAAAAGTATATATTAATTTTGAAGTTTTATTCTCTTGAAGAACAAGACCCAAGACTTCTACTTCTATCACTGATATTTAAAAATAAAAAATAAAATAAAATATAAATTAATTGTGGCTGTAGAGATTTAAGCTGGATTGCACCAAAGTAGTCACCACAAAGTTCTACTACTTCTCTGACCAGTCATCTAATATAGTCCACATTTACAATATTTAAAAATAACTATTTCTGCTTTATTTTATTTTTTTTATTCTTTTGTGTTTTCATTTTTTCAAGAATAGAGTAGTTATGAACACTGACTTACTATTCCTATACCTTTAATTTGTGATTTTTTGATAAAGAATAGCAGACCATTTTAAATATTATCTGAATGATTTTATTAACATCAATAACAATAAAATTTAAAAAAAAAAAAACAAAAAAATTATGGATGGGACCTTACAATGTTCATACCTATGAATGCCGTGTCACATCATCCTCGTTATGCCATTGTATGTGATTCAACTTCATTTAAATTATATATTTTTAACTCCTTATTCATGATTTTCAATCATATAAAATGATCCAATATCCACTTTTGAAAAATCAAAGTCAAATCATAGCATATAACTTTTTCAAAAATTTGACACTTGGCCTGACATTTTGGCCAATAAAGTAGGTTGACAGAGGCCAAATAAATAAATATATATATCAATATGCATAATTATTTGTCTATTTATTTGCCAAGTGGCACACAACCAATGCTGTTTGATCAACTTTCAATAGGCCTAGAACCAGTTGATCACATTATTATTATTATTATTATTTTCTTCTGTTCCAGACTGTCAGATAACCAAACAAGAACAACTTCAAGACAGAAAGAATACTTGAGGAAACAGAAAAGAAGCAAGATCTGACACTAAAATAATTCTAATACACTCTTTAGAAACACATGCTTGCAATCTAGGAAAAACCCTTGAGACTTCCAATTAATTCTAATAAAAAACTGATCTACTAATCTCTTTTAAACATGATTAAAACCCACCCTTTAATTAAGCTTGCTTAGATCCTACTCTTCTTTCCATAATTTTTAAACCAGAAATCCATGAATTAGATCACAAATCTAGTGTGTAAGTTGCATTAGCACACGCGGCGGCGGCTTCTGCAGTCGTCTAATTAAGTAATTAATTATTCTAAGCAGTTAATTAATGAAGGGAAAGAACAGCTCTGACCATGGAACATAGATTGAATCAATGAGGTTGCTAAGTATTTAATTTAAACTAAGCTCATCATTCTTGACTGCTGAACAATACATTTGACTAATTCTAAATGAAATGACCATGATAATGAGATCTTGAACAGACCTGAGAATTGTAATCTCAAGTAAATAGATTCAAGATCATGAAATCCTTTGTAATAACATTGGAAAGTCTGCTGCATAATAAACTAATGACTATAATAACTTCTAATGGGTAATTGTCATTAGTGTCGTGCCCATGGTTAAATCTAAAATGGGCTTATATGCTTAAGTATGAGATCTCATTCTTGTCATCCTTTTGCTAATCTTTCTTAATAAAATACTTAAAAATTTCCCAACAATAATTTTTCTCTAACATTGGGATACATGTCTAGTTTAGAGTCGTTTAAGAAAGAAATTTACTAATTTGTAGAGGAAGACTAACAGAACTTTTTTCAAATTTTATAAGGTTTCAAATAACTTGAATATAAATAGTTTCCTTATATAAAGAAGACCTGAACAACCTGCATTTTTGGTCCGTCATTTGAACTCAATGAAGCTTCATAGGGTCTTCCTATCGAATTCTAAAGCAAAAGTAGCCGTAATCTTTGCAAACATGTCTATTTCACCAAGCTTCTTTCCATGGCAGAGCTTAACTTACTAGAGAAACTTAGAAAGAACTTTACCAGACTTATTATGAGTTGCTTTTAAAATGTGACAATCATCATCCAGATAAATGCAACAATATCAGCATTCAACACAATTTGTGATGCATGGTTTGGAAAAAAAAATGAACTTATTTCAACTTCATATTAAGAGCATATATATATATATATACAAATACAATGTAAAGCTGCTTTGAATTTATCTACCATTAGCACCAACAATGGATGGTAGATATCTATGTTGACAATACCACAAAACTATAAGGGCGACTAGAATTGAGATACATAACTTGTTGAGGCGAGATTTGCGACTTACATGATCAAGTTATCCAGAATGGGACTACTGAAAGGTAACTTTAGAATCCCAGAAGCAACTGCAAAGCAAAATAGCCACACTGGAAGAATACCCAGACATACTACCATTAGAATGTTATGCCCTGCATCCAAATGAGTGAAAAAAACCATGAATTACCATTGGAATCTAAAGCTTGCAGTAACAAAAGATATAGTGAATTGTTTATATTGGCAACAAAAGCATAAAGGGTAGGCAGATAATTCATGGAATATGAAGCATGAGCTCACTGAACAGTAAACCCAATGAGTGGAAAAAACCATGAATTACCATTGGAATTTAAAGCTTGCAGTAACAAAAGATATAGTGAATTGTTTATGTTGGCAACATAAGCATAAAGGGCAGGCAGATATTTCATGGAATATGAAGCATGAGCTTACTGAACAGTAAACCCAAAAGCCATAACATCATTTCTCAAAATTTTCTGAAAGTACACTTTTTTATGAACAATTAAACATTTACTCAAAAGGGTAAACGCTTTTTATCCTTCTTAATCATGTTCTGAAACAATATAAAAGAACTCTAGCATCCCTTCAAGTATTTTTTTTCTCCGATTACAGGAAATTCGTCAAACACTTCATAGGCACAAAAAAAAAAGTCCTTAAAATGTTACCAGAAGAGCGAAAATCTCCTTCAGTGGTGTCAATTATCCACTCTCCAGCCTCCCGGAGCTTCTTCTCCACTGGCCATTCTGGCTGATTAAGTGGGCTCTCCGACAGAACATCGAGCAGAGATGATTTTTCTCCAGAGCCCCTATTTCAACAAAGAAAAAAGATTAGACAAAAATGGGTAGATTTCATGTTAACTTTCTCGAGTTTCATGAAGTAAACAAGGGAAGATAAGATTTTAGATTGCTATATATGCCTGGTGTCTCTGTCAACGAAGGCGCCTGCACCAATGGCGTTTTCGATCTCAGCTATGGAGGGTTGTTGTTTTGATGTTGTTAGAGGAGAATTTGCGATTCTGGGCACTCGTATTTTTCGACTGTCTCTTATAGGAATAGAAGAAGAAGAAGAAGAAGAAGAAGAAGAGTTGGTGTTGTTGCTGCCATGTAGAGAAGCTATTGTGAAGCAGCTTAAGCAACTCATAGTAACACTATTGGAAGGTCTCTTCTGTAAGCTAAAAGATTGCAATAAAAAATCTATACAGAACTGAGGAAGAAGACGACGAGTCATATCTATGTGGACGGCCCATAATCAAGTACTCTTTCATTTTTCTCTTTTTATTTATTTATTTACTTTTTTATCAGGACATTAGGATGAGGCTTTTAATATTTATAAACTGTGAATAAAAATGAATAAATTCTCAATTTTTTTTTACTATTTAACGAATGATTTATGAAGTAAGCATGATTTTATGAATTTTAAAAGCTTAGAAATTTATGACATAATGCAAATTTTATAGTAAGAAAATCATGCTACTTAATGGTGAACATTTTAACCAATATACACGCTCCCATAAAACCCCTTCAAACCAACTATAACATAAATCTTAATTAATAAAGTGAATTAGAAGAAATAGATTTAATATATAATCTCATATAGTTTAAAAAAGACTCAGTTAAAATTCTGATGCCTTCGGACTCAAAAAAAAAAAAAAAAATACTCAATTGAGTTGAGTTAGAGTTTTATCTTAAAACAAAATACAAATATCGACAAATTAAATATTAATGGTAATAATATAAAAAGAGAAAGACCTTAAATAATATTTTAAAATATAATTAAAAGGGAGGTTTGACACAATAATAAAAATTGCTAAGGTATAACCATGAAATTTCTGAGTTTAAGTCATGAAAACCTCTTCTTACAAAACAAGCTAAGCCCACATATAATTGACCCAAGTATTCTCTGACCCTTCCCCTAGATAACATCATAGAGAAAAGAGTTTGTGGGGTCAAGTTGTTTCTGAATTAATACTGTACAAGATTACAAAATGGTCTTTAAATGTTTACATGAGCAAGTTTTTAGCTAATCTAACTGACAACATATAGTTTATGCATCATAAAAGTCAACATAAACTGATAAACATAGTTGTTCCCAAATCAGAAGCTGTTTTCTAATAAAGAAAGAGAACCACATTCCCAATCTTGAACACCCCAAAATACAAATGGCTTGAAGAAGAAACCAAACAGCATTTTTCTTCCTTTAAATGATCACTTGAAATTCTTGAAATCAACTTTCTCTTGATCCTCCAACATTTTTCATGTATATATTTACAATATAACAAGATGAACTCTCATTAAATCTCCATGTTATCAATGTTATCATCCTCTTTTTCTTCCAAGCTATAGGTCTCTCCAGTGGCCTTCTGATTCATGGTGAACCTCCAACTATCTCCATCTTCAATTTCCCATTGCTTTTTTAGCTCAATTATAGCTTTCGATGCCGCTGCAGCAATAGCCGGGTTGCTATCTTCTGCCAACCTCTGTTCAGACAAGTAACGATTTTTTTATATGATAAGCCTCAGCAGTGGAAAATTGCGTCTAGAGCTTTGTAGGATAGCAAGTTTCATATAAAATCACATACCTGCAATGCTCCCATTCCTGCATTGCCAAGTGTCCACATTGATGGAGCTGCTGCCAATGCATTAGCTAATGCTTGTCTTCAAAAGAAACCGAAGAACGGGTGGTTTGAAATCAGTATACTGGATGTGTTGGGCTTTCTTTTTTCTTTCTTTTCTATTTTCAAATCATCCACTTATCTTCGGGTTTAGGGATCATATATCGTTAATCGTTAATCGTTATGGAAGAGCTCATGTTCTTCTCATCTAAGAGCCATTGCTAATATTTAAACCTCTTAGGTGTCACTAACTAGTTTGAAGACAAAAAAAAAGAAAAAAAATGCTACTAAGCAAAACAAGATGAATATTTTACTAAATGTTCAAAACAGAAGCTTCATATCATGATGGTTCACAAAGATATTACCCTACTATTCACAGTGCGCATCTGTATATTCTCACAAATCTTAAAGTCTATAATTAGTAAGTTCAGTTGAGCTGTATCAGAATTCACCAATCATGTATTATAATGTAAATAGGTGTTTAACGTAACACCAAAAAGACTTGATGAATAATTTGAATAAAAATTTAAAGAAGCGATTGGGGGACAAACTAAAAATGGATTTCACCAGGTACTTGGACACTTACCTCGTGCTAACGTCAGGAGAGTTTGAGCATTCTGCTAATAAAGAGACGCTACTTTTACCATCCATTGCATCAAGATCTATAAGCGTTGCCACCAGCAATTCAAGCTGCTCTAGGCAGGAAACATATAGTTTAGCAGAATTATCAACCAAATTGCCATCGGTAGCCCAAACCCAGTTCATGAAACCACCAAAATCATACCTCTTCAGGATCAGTGTAATCAATTCCATCAGCTTCAGACAATGCAGATGCCATACTCCAGTAAGCTTCCTGTAATTTTTAAACCATTAAAAAAAAGTAAATTACAACTTAATTGCAAATCATATAAAATGTAACATTAAGAAAAATCAACAGAATGACCCGAAATACCTGAATGGCAGTTATACGATCACTAGAAACTTCTCCAGGAAGGAAATTAACAGTCCTCCCATTCTTCTCAAGCATTATGTGCATTGTGTCACTAGATAATAGAGAACCTTGCTTCCTAGGCAAAGAACTACGAGTAAAAATATATCAGCAATTACACTGTTAAAGCAAGAGAAACATCATTTTTCAGGCAAACAAATAGATAACACAAAAGTAATCAAGCCCAAACACAAAGATTAGGCACTTACAGCTTGTACATCTTGGTCACCATCATGTCGTCAATGTTTTTAACAAACTGCAAGACCACAAAGCAGTCTTCTTCAGAAATATCTAGTTTTTACTTGCATACATAATTTTAAATTATACCTACAGCACTAGAGCTAGGTTGTGATCATTGAATTTTGGTACTAAGCCTAAGACTCTAAAGAGGGGAAGTTTGAGTGATGTAAAAATGTTTAGTATGCAATTTAAAAAAGGTTTTTTGTTTTTAAATCCAAGATTCGGTGAAAATGAGTTGGAATATTTTTAAAAAACTCAAAAACTATTTTTAAATTTAACTGAAAAATTTGTGAAAGAAACAAGAATACAAAAAAATAAAAATAAAAATTGTTTTCCTTGTTTGTAAAAGTTAACTTTAAAAACAACTTTTTTAAAAACTTATTTTTGAAAACAAAAATTAAAATTTGACATCTTACGGACTGTTAATTTACATGAAAAAGGATACAGTAATATAAGGATTCGGGTTGTATCTGTGATTTCTTATTCTGAATTACTTTACCTCTAAAGCCATAAAGGCATCTTCCATGGCACGTCGCTTTGCCAAGAAATCAGCTCTGCGTAAATCAGCCTGGAAAAAAGAAAGAGTGAGTGAGAGAGAGAGAGAGAAACAGCTGCTTTAAGATATGCATCACTTGATAAAAAATTACACGAGTGAAGCAAGTTCTTATGTTAATGTACTATAAATATTGGAGGGCCTTTAATGGAACTCTGGAAATACTTTTCTTAATTTATTATAAATATTGGAGGGCACTTAATGAAACTCTGCAAATATATCTCCAAGTAATCCTTCATTTTTTTTAATCAATGTTCTCAATTAGCCTAATGGTTTGCTCCTTTTCACATTATTTTTAATTCTTTTTCTTTTTGCCCTTAATAACATCTCATCTTGTTCTCTGATTATTCTTAAAAATCTATCACAAAGGGCTTACTTGGATGTAATTCCTCTTGAAAAAAAACAATTGAATTAGAATGATATGTAAACTTAGGAAATAGTGGTAGTTCAAACCACGAAACCTGAAGATAAATAAATAAATAATCCCTGAAACATCAAATGCAAAGATGAAACAACGTAGAATAAAATTTAAAAGAAATATTCAACAGCACCTCCAATGCCCCATCATTCCAGTGCTTGTCTGCTACACTTTTCAATTTAGACTGAGCTTTGTCTCTCAGAGTCTGGAGATGGAAACAGGAATAGTTAACCTTAGTCATGAATAGGGATCCATAATAGCAATTTAATCAAACACAACCAAGACCAAAATAATCCGGAAATCCATACATACTATTGCAATATTGTGTAGGCGTTCAGCTTTTCTCTTCACACCATTGTCAATTTTCTCCGTATCCTTTCTGGCCCGAGCTATCCAGCGTTATTCATATTTAGAAAGAACAGTGCCAGTAAGATTTCAGTTAATAACCCCATAATTAAGATGACATTGCAAGCATAAACTTTAGGGGAATTATTTATTTATTTTTGTATTTTTGTATTTTTAATATTTTTCTGTAGAAAGGGGGGAGGGGGGGACCTCACCATCAAGCTTCAGAAACTCCAAACCAAGAATCGCAAAATCTTGGCATGCACGATCATTCAACTTCATTAAGCCACTGTTATAATGGGAAAACTGTAAGCATACAACTTGAAAAAATGTGAAGGTCAAATCAAGAAAAAGAATGCAAGATGAACTGGAAGTTTGAACATATGACTACAAATCATATATGCTTCTGCAAAGACCATGTCTTTTTAAGAAAATCTACTCCAGCAATTACCCCATGTTCTTTATGAAAATCCATGATCTGAAACAGGAGCATTACCGTGAAAGCAAGACAATGTCATTGCGAGCCCTTTCATTTACAAACTTGGCATCATTATAAACATATTTACAAACTTCTGCTAAGACCTGACTTGAGTAAGTAGAATTGCATTCAGGTATGACTGGATGCCCGGGTAAGAGGGAATCATACAAATCTTCAACTTTATCATCCCCTATAGGACTTCTGTTCCAAAAGACATTCATGAATGAGAAATTTAGCCTTATCACCACCAAATCATGAACCAATAACTAAATGCTGGACACAAGAAACAAAATTCTAACCAGGTAAAGAATACTACTAAGAAAGCAATCTCATTTTGACCTGACTTCATTAAAATATAAACAAGTGTAGGATGTATAATATTGAAATAAAAGGTTGCAGTCAAGTTGGATGACGGATAAATTCTCATGTTAGAAAAGGGTGCAGATATTAGTATGTATTAACCTTGAAAATTCTGACAAATATGAACATTAATCAATGATAATAACACAAAGATAACAAAATGTTCCTAAGGTCATAGAAATAAACCTAAGTTATATGTAGAATATTTGGTCTAAAAAGAGTATTCTCAAAAAAGGGAAAATGAAGCTTTTTAAAGAAAGTTGCTTCCATATGCATCTAAACATGTCTAACATTTATATTTGAAAAAAAAAAAAAATTGATGGAAGTAAGCTTATACGGTTCAAGATTTAATTTGTTGATAAATATAATCCATACCTAGATACATCTGAACAATCTGATCTGACACATTCTTTTGCTTCTGTGTTATGTGTCCCCATAGATTGGCACAGAACAGAATGTTCCCTAGAGGTAAATGGCTTTCCCCATGACCGCCAGAAACCTCGACAAGATGAGCTAAGATTTGCAGCTAAGCGCCGCCCATAACTTGTTCTCCAAAATTCAACTCTGGGACTAGAAAGACGTGATCCGGTGTGTTGCAATGACTTTGCAAAAGAGTTAATGATTCCACGCGATTCAGTAACATTGGCCCTATTAGTCACTAGTGGGCTGCCAGGAGCTTTGCTTGTACTAAATGACATAGAATGCATTGGTTTTTAGTAGAACAGAATCAACCATCAAGAGAATTCCTCCAGCTTCTCTTGTACAATGAAATTCAAACCTGATTTCTGAAACAATTAGAAATCTAGTATCAGCAGGATACAAGATCAAAATAGAACAGATTCGAAAAAGGAACCAAATGCTTGATTATCTAGTTGCTGTTGAGTTTTGAGAACATTTATGAGAATTTCAAATCCTGAGGAATCTTATTCTACTATCTTGAAAGCTCAAATGTTCAAGTAATGGTTGTCCAACTCAAAGTTAAAATCCATCAAGACCCAGTTGAAAATGTTAAAAGAAAAAAGGGAAAATTGGAAAGAATGCCCACTTCATTAATTAACAACCCATATCAATTCCTGCTGTTTGGCGTCTCTTACAAATTTATTCACATCTCCCAAAATCACAATTACATAACTTTCCAAACAAAAAATCACAATTACATAGAAATACTATTTCCAAATTCATTATCAACAAACCCATAAAAATATGAACTTCCCACCCTCTTAATTTCTCTAGAATTGGGAAAGAAACCGCAATATTAAAAAATTTAAATACAAGATCAACCAAAAGTTAAAAGAGTAATTTCATCAAATACTTCAAACACATGACAAGTTAAGAGATAATAGAGCAATTTCATCGAATATTTCGGTGTCATTGTCATGACCCATGAGTTCAAATTAGCACATCAATCAGAGGAAAAAAACGAAAAAAAGAAAAACCCTGTAGTTTCAACTTAGAACCACTATACAAAAGGAAGCAGAAGTGAAAACATAAACAAGCCGAGAACACTACTTTTAGACTAAGCTTAAAATGAAAACAATTGAAGAAATTGAAGAAGACCCATTAAAGAAAAGAACCCAAAAAAGCTAATTTTGGGAGAAATCTCACTTGGGCAAAGCCTGCAACTGCTGCCACTATCTCCACAGAGAGAAAGAAAGAGGGCAGCGACAGAAATGTTAGGAAGTAGAAACGCAGTTTAGTGACATAAAAAGTGTAGTAAAATTGGAGGAAGGTGAAGAGTAGCCATGCAAAATGGTAAGCAAAAATTGCATCCACAAGTTGAATTTGTGGCCCCTCATTTGCCACAGCTACCAAACAAAACTATTAGTATTTTTGGGTCTTTCTGAGAAATGGGTGTCCATGTCCAACCACCCAACTGCCCGCCAAATAACCAATCCTGACCTTCCAATTTGTTGGTAAGATGTTAATGGATCAGATCCGATGATGATAAAATTAAAGGCATATAATTGAATAAAAAACATTGGCCAATTTTTTTCACTTTTTCTTTTTTTTTTCCTTTTTATTTTATGAGTTTTTTTTTTTTTTTTTGTTTCTTTCGTGATAGTGGGAGATTTTTTTTTAAGTGAGGAAGACTAAAATAAACACAAATTTCAATTCTAAGACTATTATCTATTAACTATTTTTAATACAAACTCTCCATTATCTCTACTACAAAAACTTGGGTCATGAATTACCATCTTTAATAAATGGAGTGCTTTTCTTTTTTCTAAGTATAAGTAAAGGTAGGCCTTAGCCCTCAAAAATTAAAAATAAAAATAAGAAGTAATGGTAGGGCTTAAACTCGTTATTGAGTAGTAGCGGCTATTAGCCCACATGCAAATGCAATTTATATAAAGGGTCGATAAAGTAAATAGAAGCAACAGAGAAGCATACTTATGTAGTTTACAAATACAATAAATTAAAAACTATTTAGCTTTAAAAAAAAAAATCTTTAACTTTAGATATGTTGTATGGAAGTTCATGTTCAATGACATTTATTATTAATCATGTCAACATAATTGGCGTCATTCAAGGGGAAGTCATAAAATTTACAACCTCCCAGTGAGGTCATAGGTTCAAACCCAGACTTTTAAATGCATTTGTTAAAAAAAACTATCATCAATGAAGTGTTGACGCAGTTGGTCATCAGTTCCACAGACATTTTACGGGTCGTGAATTCAAATCAAAAAAGAATAACAATTTTTTAAATTACGTGTTACGACGAATAACAAATTTTCAAATTTAACTTGAGTTGGTTCGTGTTGTTAGATAATCATAGTAGTCACATCCTATTGATATAAAAATTAGTGAGTTCAAGAAATAAGTCTAATACCCCACGAAAAGCAAATATTATGCATTTGTATTTTCTCTTAAAAAGTTTTAAAATAAAATAAAATAAAAAAATATTTCTTTGAGCAAAAGCAAATTACTAAGGCTGTGTTTTGGTCAATGATTCAAAAACATGGATCTAATCGAAAAATTAAAAATTGAAAAAAAGGATGTTTCATTGTTTTCTAAAAACAACTTGCTTTCTTTACAAAAAGTGGAGTTGTTTTTTATATCACTCCATTTGTTTTCAGATTTTTGAATACAAAAAACTATATTCAAATTCCAAACCAAACGCACCCTAAATTTTTTGGACAAGCTTAAATATGACAAAATACAAGAAGTTCCAATCTTTCAAAAGAATTTATTACAAAATGACAGAGACCTTAAGGATCTCTTATATATAAATATGACATCTTATACCTGAAAAAAAATGCTATAACTAAAAAGAATTATATTAGTGTTTGCAAAGCTAAGTATACTCAACCTCTCTCTCCCCCCCCACACCACCAAACAAAATAAATATGATTTGTGTAGTTAAGAAACCAAATTGCAACTAAGAATTCTAGATCTTGCGCATGTTCTAGGTGCTGGTGAGACCTCCAGTCATGCGAGACGAATAATTAACCAGGAAACAAAGCAATTACTATACACTCGGCCAGGTTCTCGTGGTTCAAGTATCCATCATTGCTGATCTCTTTGATCCTTGATGAGAAACTCTGTATCCTCGAGGCATTGCTGCAAGTATACATTATATGCAGGATCATAAGCAGCAGCTAACCGCAGATATTTCGCAGCTTCTTCCTTTTGGCCTTCGTTAAATAAGGTACTGAAAATAGACACAAATCCGGCGTTACAAGCGTGTCAAAGTTTTCGGGTAGACATCTTTAGAGATCTATTGAGCGTACCTTGCTAGCAATAGCAACCCGTCATAGTAATGGGCTTTGCTTTTAGCATCCTCTGGTTCATTCAACTGAGCTATTCTTTGTAGGTGTTGCAACCCTTCTGTGATCTTACCCTGCAAATGAACAAGGAGAAGAAAATAGATGAGCTACAAAAAAACCAATAACTAATTAAAGTTAAGAATTTGCAGATTAAAATCCCAGAAGCATTTCAGTGTGAATGAAAAATGCAGCGTCTTCCAATCCTCTCAAGTAATTGTTGCACATTTCCTTTCAGAATGATGAGCATTCGAAAAGAACCCCAAAGAGTGGATGCAAAGCATATCTTCTCATATTTTTAACAGAAACTAAAACTTAAGCAAGAATGGAGTAAGCATAGTTGAGGTTCACCTGCCGAATATATGTAACACCTGCCCATGACGATGAAAGGATCAAAAGATCGAGCTCCTCATCTTTTCTTGGAGGTCCATCAAGAAATAACTGAGTAGATTATCAAGGGTTCTAATTAGGGACGAATAAAAAAGAAAGATTCAGATCATATACTCTCTTTATGTGAAATGGGACAATCGAAGACTACCACCAGCATAAAAAATAAAAAAAAATATGTATTCCATACTCTAACTAAATTGATAGCAAACAGAAAAATCAAGACCTTGGAAATAGCTCGCTCAAAATACTCGGTAGCTTCGTTCAGCAGCCCTTTCTGCATGAGAGTCTGCCCCAGAACAACCAGAGCTCTTACATGTGCAGGATCCTTCTCAAGAGCCAGTCTGAGGTGAAAAATTATGTGTAAAATAAAAACAGAAGAGAAGCACAACCTCAGGCTTTGTAGAAACCAAAATTCATATACCGTAGCAATGGTATTGCCCTATCCTTATCCCCTTTAGACAACAATTTGACGGAAAGCTGCCAAGCATAGATCATGTGAGAAAACCAAATGATATTTATCATTTAGAGAATTGATGACAGTTCGTGTCCACCACTCACAGGAAGCAGCTCCTCAGGTGACAGGTTCTGGACAGAGACATGATGCTCCTGTGTGCCCGAATTTCTTATATTAGGTAGGCCCAAATCTGTAGAATTTTCACTCCTAACTGGAGCAGTTTTGTCAGGTAGTCCCAATTTCCCACGAACAGCAGGATGTCCAAGAGTTAATTGCTGCAAACAAGAGGTAAAAAACAATGCAACAGCTTGTCATTTTTCATTCAGGACAGAACATGGAATCAAATTGAAATCTATGCCCCTTGAATGCCTAAAAAATAATAACAAATCCCAACTAGTTGTGATCAGTTCTGATATTGAACTTTCCCAATTCATAATAGCAACAATAAACCAATCCAATGATTGTTCCAACTATAAATGGAATTTAAATGTAAGAACAAACCTGAATGGCAGTTAATGAACTGTTTGTGACCCAGTAAACTAAACTTCCCTACAAAAAGAAGAAAAATATATGACACACACAGCCCATCAATAAAACAAATAATAACTGAACATATGCCAAAAAAATATCCAATTAATAAAGGTAGAAAGTTAAAGACTTTTCATTCATTAATTGAAAAAAGAAATTTGTGATAAGTCCAATATTGCCCATATTTCCAAATAAAGAAGTCATGGCCCAATAATCCTCAAAGATATTGGTCTCTTCCATTTGGTTTATGAAATGTATTTCCTTTTGTTTCTTCTAGATCAACTACACTACCGTTAGATATTCTTTTATCATTTCAACCAATTTTTTTTTTAGAATGATCCAGAAAAGGTGATCTATTATATTACAAAAAGATATTCTTTTATCATTTGAAGCACATCAAATTCTACATTTCAAAAATTCACCATATACACACAAGTACTTGTACAAGGGATCCGTTATGCTACAACTAGATTTATAACTAAATTTAAAACAAATTTGGAAGAGAATGACAGATCAGAAAAACAATGCAGAGAAACAAGTGAAAGAACTTATCATTTATCAAGATGTGGAAGTTACCTGAGGAATAAGAAACCCAATGAAACATATAGGAAGTGTCAAAATATTTAAGTAGAGCTTGTAGTACTGCAAAAAATAGCGACCATGTCATATGAGGAAATAAAACACTTACAAAAAATAAAAAATTAAGCACTCCATGGATGCATAAAGAACTGAGCGAGGATCTTGTTTGCAAGTATTGGATTTATTATCTAGATCGTTCAATACGCTAAAATAAGTTGAACCAGAAGATTGGAAAATCAAGGAATGGATGAATGCAAAACAAAAAAGAAAGAGAATCTCAGGTGATCCAAATCAA
Source organism: Paratinospora sagittata (assembly GCA_035771175.1). NCBI lineage: Eukaryota > Viridiplantae > Streptophyta > Magnoliopsida > Ranunculales > Menispermaceae > Paratinospora > Paratinospora sagittata. The sequence continues at coordinate 2,681,601 of CM069605.1, forward strand.
AATTCTCTTATAAATGTAACCAGGATGAGGATATTTTCCATGTGAGAATTACCTAATGCAAACCAAACCAAAAATTACTTAACTGGTAACAAACTATCAAAACAACCTCTTCCCATAGATACTTTAATCAAGATTTTTTATTATTAGCAAGATATGAATTCGCAGTAGAACTTAAGAACAAAAATGGAAGCAGTTACTTACTTTAGCCAACATACCAATCACGCCTTTCATCTTGCCAACATTGGCTGTACGGAAAGATATCTGGTGACGTGTTAAAACAAAGTTCAGCTTTATCACTTGTGCAAGAACTCATGGAAAAACTACAATGGCACATGAAATCTCAAGAACCTTTCAGGATGAGAACATTGGATAGAAGTAGCATTCAAATTCCTTAACAAAGTATAAGAAAAAAATATTTTATTTCCAACTGCCTAAATAGCGGTTCAAGCCATTCTTAGGGAAATGCAACAATTATCTCATCTCTAAAGTATTAGATACAGTTATGCAGTCTACCACTGGCAGTATAAACAACTTGCTCGTAACTGTTAAGGAAGTTAGAATAATGAAGGAAACCCTGACAGTAAAGAAGACAAAGAAAATACCTGAACATTAGCAAAATGCAGACCAGCAATCAATACAGGAAAAATTGGGCCAAAAGCTCCGTGTGGCATTTCACTCAGATCCTGGAACCATAGTGTGCCACCCTAAAACAAAGTTGACAGGAACTTCACATCAATTAGAATTCAAAGTAGAAACTAACTATTTTTTAGTGATTCAAAATAATCTTGAAAGGAAAAAAAAAAACATAAGACCTTGGAAAGTGAGATCCAAATGGTCATACATTGATCCAAGATTCAATAGTTAGCTAGAAACATACATGAATTACAATAGCAGTAGAAATGTTTTAGTGACTTACACAATCAAACCCAGGGTGATGATTCAGTGACATCCTCCGAATAGCTGTCATCCACAAGAGAAAGCACGGAACCTGTAAATGGTACATGAGACAGTATTCCCAAGCCATCCATGCATAAGAGAGGTCATCTATTGGGTGGATGACATCAAAAGCTACAAAGATAGCAAGTTCCCTATTTGATGTCCACCAAGAGATATACTTTTTAATTAACTAAATAAAATATGGTAAATTTAACATTTTCTGAGCCATTTTGCTGGACAAAGGTACTAACTTGTCCCAAATTATATTCAAGTTAACCAAATACCATTGCGATTCTAAGTACATCAATGTGTTAAAAACAAAATATGAAGATTGTTTACCTAGATTTGTTCTACTTAGAATAAGCTCAGATCCTTATTAATGAGATAGGATTCTTAAGAAGATTGAAATTACCTGGACTGAAACATACGCTATGAACCATAGAAAAGAGGGGCATCCAGCTGCTCTTTTTTCCTTCTGAAACAGCATATATTGTTCTGAATATTTCTTTCCTGAGAAAGGAGGTGGGAATGGGGGAGGCACTGAGAAAATGCACAAGAAAGTTAGACAAAGATATCGTCCAGATACAACTTAAATTGTACAGCACATTCAAAAGGAAATGGCCCTCTGCACAACTACTCATACATAGAAACATTACTAAAATCAGTATACAAGCTAAATGAACAAAATTTAACTGTCAGAAATAACGCCACTAACCTATATGAAGGACGAAGCCATGATCCACAGGAAAGAATTCAACAGAGAATCATGAGTATAATAATGTTTGAAAAGTGTTCACTAGTCTAAGAACAACATTTTAAAGTTACTCTTACTCCCTTCTCAATTCGAAGCTAATGGTTTACAAAGTCCAATAGAAAAACTGTATCATATATAGCCAGATGTAATTATACACAGTCCAAACTTCAAAGTCAAAGAGTGCATTAGCGGCAATAAGAGAAAAGTCACGTTATACATCAGAATGCATGGATATAATGGCACTTCAGCAGATATACAAGTAAATCAAAGAGAGTATCAACTCCGGAAAGAGGAGAATAATTGTTACACTCACACTTAGGTAATAACTCTGAAATCTTCTTCAGCTTCTTAAGTTGTAAAATAAGCACTGGGAGCAATGTCACTCTAAGGGCAAAAGTAGAAGAGGCAATCGTCACCCACCTGTATCATCATTTGAAAATCATGAAATTTTACCATAAAAAGGTCTTATTACAAATATTTCTTAATATTTGCTAATAATATTAAAATTTAGTATCACTAATGCACATTATTTGTGATTCGAAGTCATTACAGACTGTGTCTTGTCATTACATTGAATTTGAATCTTCATAAAGGGTTATGTACTAGTCCTATGACTAAAATCTGCGCTTTTTTTAGCACGCTTTGATCTTTATAATGCAAATAATATAGTGCATACAGTAAGCACCAAATAAAAAACTAAGCACAATTGAACCCAATTGAACTAGAAATCCATTTGAAAAACTAGAGAACATCAACCATGAACTCATAAGATTAACAAAAATCAAACAACAGAAACTTTTTTTTTTCTTTTTTTTCTTTTTTTTGTTGAACGATCTTCATAATGCAAATAATATAGTGCATAGAGTAAGCACAAAATAAAAATTAAAGCACAATTGAACCCAATTGACCTAGAAATCCATTTGAAAAACTGGTGAACAATAATCATGAACTCATAAGAGAAACAAAAAGCAAACAAAATGAAACTTTTTTTTTTTTTTTTCAGTTGAACTACAAATAAAACCCTTACCAAGGAAGACCAGTGAGATCATGAAACCCATCAAGCAAATCAATAGCCTTTTGCACAACTGGTTCATACCATTCATCACCAACAAGCACTCCATCCCCACCATTAAACCCCAAATTCAAACTCTCAGACTCAGTTCTGGACTCAATTTCCTGACTCGACCCATCATTTTCAAGATTATCGTTTGAAGAAGCATCGATTGAGAGGGAACGAAACAACATGAAATTTGATAACACAAAAGAAGAAGACCCATTATTAGTATGTCTAAATTGCAGATTTTTTCTGCGATAATTTGAGAAGTTGTTGTGGGAATCGTATGAAGGGGAAAACAGAGAATTGTTATTGTTATTGAGGGTATGAGATTGGATTGGTCGAGAAAGAGAGAACGAAAGCGATAATGAAGAAGAGATAGCTCGAAGTCGACGAAGTTCGAATAATAAGAGCTTCGGCATTAGATACAAATAAAATAAAAATTTGAGCTTGAACTGCTGCTACCATGGCGAAGCTCTTCTATAGCGCAAGTTAGCTCAGACTTAAACCCTTTTTCCTTTAATTTTTTCAACTATTTTGCCATCATCAATTTTATTTTTTATTTTTATTTTGTTATATTTCATTAGTTATATTTCTAATTACAATTTTTTTTTAATTTTACTCTTTTAAATTATATTTATGTAAAAGGTCATAATTAAAATTATTAGAAATAATTGTGAAAACAAAACAAAAATAAACAACCTCATACGTGGGATATATACATATATTAAGTTTATTATATAATTTAACTTTTTATGCTAGTTTATATTATATTGTACTTAATTTATTTGATGAGCTAAGAGTAAAATGCCCTTTTCCACTACAATTTTTAACACAATTTTTTGCAATAAACAAATTATAATATAATATGCCAATGAACAAATTTAATAAACAAATTTCTTCTCCAAGGAACTAAAGTTTAACAATATTATTTCTTAGTCCACACAAAAAAAAATAATTTGAATTATTAACAATTAGTCTACAAGCGCTTACCTTGCACATAAATTAAAGAAGCTAAAGAGTTAACAAAAAATAAATAAATAAATTATCAAAAAAATAAAAAAGAGCTAAAAATGATAAAATCAATGATTCTTAAAATAAGTCTTACACTTACTACATTACAAAAATATATATAAATGTATAGGTATAAAACCTTCTACAATTTTTGAATTATTAACAATTAGTCTACAAGCGCATACGTTGCACATAAATTAAAAGAGCTAAGAGTTAACAAAAAATTAAATAAATAAATTATCAAAAAAATAAAAAGGAGCTAAAAATGATAAAATGAATAATTCTTAAAATAAGTTCTTACACTTATTACATTACAAAAAATGTAAAAATGTATTTTTTTTTAACAAATTACCTATAAATATATTTTTTATACAAATTAATTTGACAAATTTATATTAAAAGTAGTAGGTTAGAAAATTATGATAAAAATAACTCACCGTCATTTAATAAGTTTTAGTTTTATCGATAGTATAGATAGATATTATTTCCTTTTAGTATTATTTTCACAATAAAACCAAATAAAACATAGAACATCTCCAATGGCCTAATCTAATTGACAAAGAACCTGAATTAGGAAGAAAGTTCCAAGTTTGACGTTGACCCAATTAGTTTAGGGCTTACATAATATTTGATAACATATACATGTATTTATGTAACATGTAATTTGCACAATTTGATTATAATAATAATAATAAATGTAAATTCAGTGCCAGTAAAAGGCTAATTCGACTTGATATTAAAACTGAATTCTTGCAATTACACACTCATCAAAATTTACTCATTCAAGGCCTCAACAATGGAAAGAGAAATTCCTCACCAACCAAAACGGGCCTTGAGAATTACAACATTTCAAGAGAGGTAGAGAATATATAAAATCATTCATTATAAGAACTCTGATGTAAAAGCATAATAGGTATAATAACTGATATCATGGCCTCTCCTCCTAGTTAAATCCTCACAATCATATTTTCTTCAAGGACATTTGGGGCTTCCTTCCTTGGTCTTCCAGTTGTTGTAACATGGGCAAGTCTGCTTGTTACCATATGTACCAGGAGGAACACACAGGCATTTGGAACAGCATTTGAGGCAAAAGAACATGCATGGCTTCCTGTGAGACGTTGCCGAGCACCGGTAATTGCACCGAGGATTGCAATCTGAAAACACCCAAATGAAATAAAATTCATTTAATTCAGTTGATCAAATTCAAATGAATTAGTGATAAACACATCATATGTAGTACCTGCAGGATGGAACCTAGCATTGCCATAACTCTGCAAAAAACAAAAAAAGAAGAAAAAATTAGAACACTTCAGAACTCATCTATTCATAACAACTTAATTTGGCTTAACACATTAGAAATTCAACTGATCCATCTATAAAAAAAAAAAACAAAAAACAAAAAAAAGGCCTTCTGATAGATGAACTGGCACAAAAGTGGATTTGAAGATATTTTTGTTAGTTCTTTTTCACTGAATTTTCATTATACTTTGTGGGTCTAAAGCACTCCTCTAATCACGGAGGACTGTGCTCATTAAGTAGAATCACGGAGGAGTGTGCTCATTAAGTAGATTAGGAGGAGTGTGCTCATTAAGTAGATTAGGTGTCCTCGAATCATGCATTAATACATAATTCAAAAAACATAGTGAAATATGTACACTTTTATTTTTCTAACTTGTGGCTCAGCGTCCTGGCTGGCACACTCGAGAGACGAGCCCCTCATCGTAGAGGTATCATCCACTTTAATTACCCGGTTATTGCGGGTAGACTCACAAGCTCATGGTTTTATTCTTTAAAGACTCCTTCGCAATTTGGACATGCACGAGAGTTATATTTCAAGCCAAGCTTGCACTCATTTTCGACGTGGGATCAATCACACCTCCTTAACCAGACAGGTCATGACAGTGCCAAAACTCTCATAACCTGATCAAAACCTGCATGCCAAGAAATAAAACAAAGCACAAACAAGAATGTAAAGTGAAGTACCTCTGCTAAGTTTGAGAATGTGACCAAGAGAAGAGTCACAAAAAAAAGCAAAAGATGAGAGTTGTGTGCAGGTCCTGATGCCATGTTTTTGCCTTGCTAGCTATAGCTAGTAGTGATGAGAAACTGTAAGTGAAGTTGGGTTGGATTTTATAGAGTTCTAAAGAGTGACTCAATCAATTAAGCACAGGTAACCGAGGATTGTGGCGTTGAAATTGGGTGTAAAAAGTCATGAAAATGGAGCGTTGACAGCGGCGTGTTTGTGGAGATTACTTTTTCTTTTCTTTGTTCTTTGTCACGGGCTTAGCAAGGTAAAAAATCATGATTGATTATATATAGCCATCACGGTCGCTGTGAATAATTCTCCATGTGCTCTCTTTTGTACTTTTTTCTCTTTATTAGTTTTTGGGAGCTTTTTTTCAATGGCTTTTGTCATTTTCAAGCTTGATTAGATATGATTTTGTCTGTACTATTTCTTTCTTTCTTTTTCTTACCTCTATGACATTATAGAGTTTTATTGAAGATAATTTGAAGAAGAGGGGGTTCTAATTAGTTTGAGGGTTTTTTTAAGTTTTTTTCTGTGCAATATATATATATATATATATATATATATATCATGGGTTATTATCTTATCCTCCATTTTCTAAAATTAGAGAACAATGGGTAAGAAAATTATCAAAATCAAGTTAATATTAGTGGTGGGAGAGTTTTTCTAAAAGCGTTTTTTCGAGAAATACTTCTACAAAAACATTTTTGAAAAAAGGTAGTCTCACCCACCTTCATCTAAAAAAAGAAACCTATATATTTTTTTTTACCACATTTTGCCTATATCAAACAACTTTAAAATTATTTTTGCTTCAAAACATTTTGAGTAAAGAAAAAGTAACCGAAATATATTCAACCACTTCCATGGTTCATACAAAAAGTGGGGGGAGGGGTTATCCAAAAGTTCTACATGAGATTTCCAATCTATAAACTTAAAATTTTGTCGATAAAATCTTGCTTTATGCGGTCTGTTTTCTCTTTCAGCTTCTCTGATGTTAGAAGTTCAAGTTTCTCTAGTCCATCATGTCTCTCTGTCTTCAAGAAAACAAATATGGAGATTTTGATTCATCCTAAGTTTATTTCAACGAAAATGCTTTGACCCAATAGTAAATAGCAACCACTAGTCTGAAAGGGAGGTTTAAAATTCAACCATTCTTGTGGATAATTAATAGTATTGGTCATGAAACTATGTTCTGTAATAGCTATTCCTTTGGTTGGATGAGTTATCCAAAGAGGACTATTTAACCATTGCAAGAACACAAAAAAATTGAGCCTTTTTTTTTTATATATATCAACCCCTTCTTTTTAGCAAAAGAATCAATAAACCTATGTTGGATGGTTACCTTACCCATTGAAGTACATGACCTCTCTTTCTAACTGGGTCAATGGTCCAATGAAAGATTATACATATCAGATGGACTAAATTAACTAGTCATGAGGGGTCTATGTTTTTTTTTTTTTTTTTTAATTTTGAGAAGAGACAAAGTTAGTGCCCCAGCAGTATCCGGACCCAATATGCCAGACAAATCCGATTAATCTGCTCACCAAATCCTTGGCAATGACTTTGTGGCGTGTAGAATCGAACCTGGGATGCCCTGGTCTCACGTGCCAACGCGCCAATTGCCTCATTGGCATGAGTGGTCTATGTTGGATGAACCTCAGCTTCAATAAATTATTGAACTCATCCAAAATGGCCCTTTAGCTTGTAAGTCCCAAGAAGTTTTGCCTTCTGTAGTCCATGAGATTCAATCTTAAAGATAAGGTGCCATAAACAGAGAGAGAGAGAGAGAGAGAGAGAGAGAGAGAGAGAGATTCAATCTGAAATGAGCTGTTTCTTGAGCTTGTCATCCCCTAGGGCCTTGCCTGCCACCTTCTTCATTTCAAATTGCAGAAGCCCTTCAAAATTCATCAATTCAAAGAGTACTAAACAGCCCAATTTCAATTCTAAAAAGGTCTCAATCTCTTATTATTTTTATCTCTTTTTTCTGTAAGGTTCATCATCATCTCCTTATAGTACCTTTTTAGATATTACTTTGAAAAGATAATGAAACTCACATACCCATTTCTTGTACAAGAACCAGTTGCATGGTGACTTCTTTGCCAAACCAGCAATGCATTTGTGGCCCAATAAGGCAGATTTGGCAATTCAAATTGGAGCACTTTTAGCTGCTGTAAGTACCTATCCCATCAATTCAAATAAATTAAAAAAAAAAAAACCTGTGTTTTAGATCATGATATTAAGAGACTGCAACAGGTTGAAAAGCCAGCATTGGCACTGACAGGGGTAAACAACGAGGAAGATTTAACATGGGTTTTGATACAGTGGGCAATTGTTGCGTTCTTCTACTTACTTGTCATGCCGGTTAGTCAGATTTTTTTATTTTTATTTTTTCTCTGATCTTGTTGCGTTATTATTATTTATATTCATATTCATTAGGGAATAGTAATTAATTTACTGTTTTTTTTTTTGTGCAGCCAGTCATATTGAATTGGCTAAGGCTCAGATGGTACAAGAGAAAGTTCTTTGAGATGTATTTGCAGTTCATGTTTGTGTTCATCTTCTTTCCTGGGTGAGCACTTGTAGCTCTTTTCCCATCTTATCTTAGAACAAGAAGAAAATAGAATTCAAGATTACATATTGTTAGTTATATCTTTCATATAACTATTAAATTAAGATAAGTTGCATGTATATCACTACTCTGTTTTTATTTTATTAAACTCAGGTTTCCATTTTTTTTTTTTATGCAGAATACTTCTTTGGGCACCATTTGTCAACTTCAGGCGACTGCCACGAGATCCAAACATGAAATATCCTTGGTCTACTCCTCAAGATTCTTCATCAACTGACTCCACTTCCTCATAAAGTTAAAATTGCTTTGTTACATGTATAATAATACATAAGAGTAATGTTCCTTTTTTTTTTTTTTTTGGTTAGAAATGCAATCTAGAGTTGTTGCCACTATTATAGCAGCTAATACCAAGAAAAAGTAGTAAGTTTTAAGCTTTCTTCTACCAAACTTACATTACATAAGCTAAAAACACTGATGAAGAACACAAGGACCAATGAGAAAAATAAGGGGGGAAGATGGAAAAGAGAGCCTTAACATGAATAAAATGTATATAACCCTTGGCCCAATTTACTAAAAATGCTATTAAAAAGAGCAGCGTGTGATTAGAACAAAATAACTATATCCAAATTGCAAACCAAACGGGGACTAAAACTCCCTCTAATATTGCAAATTGCAATTACTACCTGTAGTTTTCAGTTCTGGAAGTCCTCAATTAATAAACATAGAAAGGCAAACTAATGGAATGTAGAGGAACAAATTGCCAAGAGAATGTCATGATGTGCTATAAAGTTAACACTGGGATCAAATCAAAGATCCTCAAACTATTAAAAACTGTCTGAACATATAACATTTTGGATGTTACACTGTAACACATATAACAAGGCAGGAAACCTGAAAAAGTGAAGCTTAAAACTAAGGCATTAAGGGAAAGAACAAGAAACCCGAATTGGTCCAAACTGATAAACAAGACAGTCTAAACCACACTATTTACTCTTATAAATAAACTTTGACTATATTTTATGACTCCGCCTATTTCTTCTTTTACATAGAAAGTTTACAATAAATACCTCAATTCTCTACCCCTTTTGGGTTAACTTGCTTATGCTTCCTACGCCGATCACAATTAAAAACCAAATTGCTGCTATTCCGATTCTAGTTGTGTGACTTCACTCCTCAAGAGTGTGTACTAGAAGTATTTCATGGGCTGAATACCGCAGACATTTTCTTCCAATCCCCAAGTTCCATGTTCGGATACATGACGAAGGCACCAACGGCCACTGCAACAACTGCAAACACCATACTTTTTATGCATTTGTTGCCACCAGATAATCTTCCCAAGAGCACTTTGCAGTACTTGTCTGCAGTTCGGATAGATGCTTGATGACTTGCTGCATCCTTTCCATTCTTCAATTCTTTCTCATTCTGAAATCCAAGACAAAATAAATCAGAAATTAGGCTAACACAATATCCTCTGGTATAGTCATTTTGGACATGCGGTTTAATTACATTATTGTGGCATGATTGATAACGTTTTAAACCAAAAAAAAAGAAAAACGAAGAAGACGAAGAAGTTTAGAATTTTTTTACTGCTAACAAACAAATCTCTAAAAAAAAAATAAAAGGAAAAAAAAAAATCAAGCACCATGGAAGAATTTCTGACACGACTGTTTTCAACATATAAACATTTTTAATAATATGCTAAGTGTAAGAACCTCGTTGTCTTAAAAATTTAAAATATGCCTGTTAATGTAGATAGGTGAGAAAGTGTGAAACATGGTAACTTTTATCTACCTGCTGCCTGAAAAACTTCAGGGCTTCCCTCAGAGAATCAAGAGAGACATGATTAACTGAATGCTCCTTCCATTCAGCACACAGCTTTCTCAGAACAGCTACACTTGCTTCGACATTATCAAGATAGAGCTTTTCCTGTTTGATTGGACCAAAAACCACATGATGAAATCACACACACAGTCACATAACCAACAAAACGCAGTTCGAAAGTCAAATGAAAGTGCACAAATAAAGGATAAGATGTGCTCACCCACTGCTTATAGCAATCAGGATTTTGAGTCAAACAACAGATGCAAATACCAGTTGCTTCATTAGATAGTTCAGTGATGCCTGTGAAGGAACAATGAACCTCAAGCTAAATAACCACATAGATTAATAAGATTTCAAAAAAGGACATCATAAACTAGATGAAGTGTCTTTGCGCGTTTACTTACTCTGACCCCCTGCTTTGAATGCAAAACTAAATATTTGTTGTGAAACTTGCTTCGTTGATTTACTTCCAGGGGTACCAGCTAGAGACAACTCTTTCAGAATGGGATATATAGCCTCAAACCTCTCAGTTGCCTGCAAAAAAAGCTAAATCAGTGCCTGTGACAAAATTTAATTAATAGCACGTCTCAATTATATTATATTAACAAACAATACAAAATGCTCTCCCATGATACCAACCTTGACTTGAGCAGAAGGTGGAGGGAAGGTAGTCAGCAGTAACAGTTCAAGTGCCGAAGGCGGCACCAAACGCTCACCTTTTCTGACAGCACCATTCAATAAAATGGGCCGAGCTTTTGGGGCAGACAAAATTCTGTAACAAAAAAAAAAGACACTTTCAAATACAATTCAGTTCAACCAATCTTTTTCCCAACTAAATAGGAAAAAGATATAATAACAACTCACTTTGAAATAATACCAAAATTAAACGATGAAAGATATAATTCAAGTCAGGCACCTCTCCACCAATTGCAATATCAAGTCTCTGGAATATGGATTATTCGATTTTCCACCAATCATAGGCAAGAGGCTATGTGCCCATGCATACATTCCAACGACAAGGTCTCCTTGAGAGGCCTAAACATGAAAGAAGAGTCAGTGACTATCATCACCAGAATACAAAATAACTTCCTTCCAGTGAAAACATGTTTGTATCAGAAAAAGTATAGCCACCTGAGCAATCACCCATATGATAACTGGAAGTTTATCTTGTCCTTGATATTTTGAATTTTCCCTCAATCTTGGCAATAAGTTCATCAAAACATCAGGCTTCCGTCTCAATACCATTGCCAAAACGACAAATAATGCTACCTAGAAAGACCACATCAATAATAAATCAGTCAAACTGAGTTAAAAACAGGGAAAAAAAGTAGGTTGAAGTATCTAAACCAGTAACCAGATATTATGACAGGTAACTTTCTGTAAATCCCAAGAGACCTTTTCCAAAGTTTGACCATATGATATTTCATGATTCAAGATCAAACTAGGACCCTAAGAGGCATCACTGTCAGAGACAGACAAGATTCAGATTCAAAGCATTTGAGAAGCCCAAACCATTAACTCATCCATAAATATGTTGCCAGGGTTATAAAATTGAGTGGTGGCAGACACCTCAATAATTTTTTATTTTTTTATTTTTGAGAAGAAACAATGTTAGTAGTTAGTTGTATAACTAACCCCATCACTATATCGCACACTCAGGAGGTATCAGGCTCGTTCCTGACCCATTAATCTCCCTCACCCTAGTGGGTGAGGTAGTGGCAAGAGTTGAACCTAGAACCTTTGGGTTCCAAAGCCACCTCTTTACCAACTGCACCAACTCCATGTTGGCGGACACCTCGATAATGTATACATTTCCGTCCAAGATACCCTCAATTCAGCTCAACTACGCCACTTCTTCCAACTATATGAGGTCTCCAACATAAATACACTCCCTCCACCACTCCTCTCTATCAGAAGCTAAATCTTCAATTATATTATAAACAACTAAATCTTTATTAATTGTTCATTCCTTGTTATTTTAGGTTTTTCTCTTCCTCTATCGTTACCATTAATAGTCAATACACCATTCTTCCTAACTAGTACATCTAATTGCCTTTGCACGTCCCTAAAACATCTTTATATCGGTACTTTCTCTTTCATTGAATTTTCAATTGATCTTCACAAAAAAATTAATAAATAAATATTATATATATATATATATATTTTTTTTTTTTCAATTGAGTTTACTCCTACCATTTCTCAAATGTGTTCATTATAATTTTTCCTTTCAATGTCTTCAACATATTCATCTTCACATGCTCATTTTCATATCACTTTAATTATTCACACGTTGTATCTTTATTGCCGAACATTTTGTTCTAAAAAGCAAGGCTGGCCAAATAATCGTCATATAAAATTTTCCAAAGTGTCCATTATATAATATTTCAGAAACACTCCACTTAACCTACTTACTTTTAATTCTATAATTGAAAATTTGAAATCCTCTTATTTCTTCTTCTTCTTCTTTTTTTGAGAAGAAACAACAATAATTTTATTAATATAGTAATAATATGATTCCTACATATATAAGCACAAGGAGTGCAAATACAAGCAGACAGAAACCACCCCCAATACAGTTCCATCAAACTTTTTGCAAAACAAAGAAGCAACAAAAACAAGCCTACCGACCCCTAAGGATATTCATTCTATCATGTGCACTTATCCTAACAAATCATGATGAATAATTGAGCGCGTCTACCATCTACATACCTAAAATTTTCACTCCTTGATCCATCTTGATTTTCAATCTTCACCATCTCTCTACACGCATTTCTACTTCTACAATTCTACTAAAATTAGATTTACTGTATTTTGTATTAGTCTACAAAAGTTGGTTCTCCAATAGCCTCGTAGCTAAAAAGAAGTGCAGTCCTGGTAATTCACCCAAGTCTACTATTTCATTTTTTTGGTGTTTAAAAGAGAAAGTTTGGTCGTGTTACTTAATTCCAATAATTAATTGTCTTATCCCTGGAAGTAATTGATGGAATTCGTTTGGGATGGCATGCCCTCAACTCAAAAAAGCAACTTTCCAAATACATAGTATCCGCTACGAAAATTCACTTCCTCCACTCCACTTTATCAATGGTAATAGTTTTTATTATATAACAAGTGATTATATCTTTGATTCTTTGCTACATCTACTGATATTATTTCACATATTCATCTTCTATCATTACCATTAATAATAATATGTTCATATTCATAACCAATATATCCAATGGCTTGCAATGTACATATCAAAACTACCTTAATCGGTTCTCCTCATTTTATCTCCAATAGTTCCCCCTAATCATGATGACATCTTTAGCAAAACTTATCAAAATTACAATCTAACATGAACTTCTTGTCTATTCAAAAGAAATCTAAGTATCCTAAACAAATAGCTAAATAACTTACATTTTGGCATCAAGTTTAGATCAAACTGATACAATTTTCTAAGCAACCAAGCCATCAAGGATCAAGACTCGATTCAAGTTTTTGAATTTGGTTTCAATGATTTACCCACCAAAATATGTTGTCTATCTAAGTATTTACCTTCTTGATTGTGAGATAAAGATTGTCAAACTTGAAGGCTTTCAAGGTTGAGTTTTGATAACCGGGGGGGGGGGGGAGGAAGAAAAAGTACTGTGGCAACTGGATACAATAAGAGTTTTTATTCAATAACTCTAGAACTAAAGGGCCCCATTTTAAGCAATGAACTCTAAATAAATTGCTTCTCCCATCGCTTTCTACAGCTAAAAGGGGACACGCTAAGTTATTAATGAGAATTAATACCAAATAATGATTAATCATGATGAAAAAGTAGCAAGCGTATGGTATTAGATATTTCAAAAGTAATATAAGTGATTGCAACTCACCTGAGCCTTTGATGGTGCCTGTTGAACTGTCTTCTTTGAGCCCTTCGCAACAGCTTGTTGATTTGCCAGGTCAGCAAGAATGCCATCCAACAGCCATAGAACAAAGGCAAACAGTGCCTCAGGTGATCGTTTGCTGATCCATTCAACAGATGTCTTATAAACAGACTCAGGCACATAACACACAGGTATCTGACAAATCCGAATGTGTAACTAAATTACCATACAAATAAATATGTATATAATTAGTTTATAGATAGATAATTACACCAGAGATAAATGGACAAATGACACGCCCTGCGTATTGGACATCCAGGGGTGATTACAAAGATCGATGAAGAACTATATTTGTACCAAAGTAAAATGAACAAGGCTTATTGTCACATACAAAGGACAGTACATCTTCGTGGCAATATAACAATACCAAATAACATCTGCTTTGCATTAAGAGCATGTGCTACCTCATGGATTACAGCACACTCATCCTGGATTACAAGATTTCTCTATATGTAACTTGAAGCATCTGTACGTGGAAGCAAGAAAACTCACCTCAGCAATTTTGGCAACAGTGGACTCCTTGAACAACTTCGTCCATGGAAACTGTGCCGCACTCACTGTCGAGAAGGCACGAGCAAAATAATCAGCAAAGCGCATCAACTGAATATCCTCCTGTGATTCATACGAAGCCTACACCAAAAAAAAGAAAATCCCAATTTTCCATTAACCATCAAACAAGTTCAAATTTCGCCGAAAATACTATCGAATCACGCAGAAATTCACATAAACAATTAAAAAAAGAATTTAACACATCATCCAGGTTAGATCAATTCAACCAAAATCCACAATTCAACAACTATAAACAAACGAACAAACTAACTTACAGAAATATCGAGCAGGAATGCAGCGAGATCCGAAGACTCAATCTTCGACGCCGCCTCGGAAACGGTAACCTTAGGCTTCTTCGGCTTCTTCTCCTTAGGTTTCTTCGGCTCCGCCGTACCATTCTCACCAGCACCGGGAGCCGCGTCAACATCGCTATCGTCCCTATCATCGTCGGAATGGTTCTTCTTCCTAGACACTAACTCGGATTCCGACGCAGCCGTGGCGTTCTGAGCTTCAACGACGCGTCGCCGGCGCTCCTCCGCCTGTTGCTCGACGGACCTGAAAACGTTAGTAGTTTTGTTGCCGATCCTTCCACCGTTTTGTGCAAATTTCTCGGGATCAGCACCGGATTCCGATTCCTTCGCTTTTCTTTGACGCTTCGGATAAACTACCTTCTTCCAGCCATGATCGTCGTTCCTGACGACGACGGCGGCTTCGTTGGAGAAAACTGGTTCTAGAGAATCAACGACTCTTTCATCCATGATTTCGCAAGTTTCTGATCAGATTTAAGGGAGGATTCAGTTCTTCTTCTTCTTCTGCGTATCTCTCGAACTTTAACTCGGACGAAGATCAAAGAGAAGAAGAAGAAGAAGAAGAAGAAGGGGAAGATACGGTGAGAGAGAGACAGACAGAGAGGTTCGAGGCTTGAGGTTTGTGAAGAGGACTGTTCCATCAGATCTGAATTTATAGTAAAAATTTCGAGTGATGTTTGGGCTTGAATTTATGTTAAATTACGAGAATTGCCAAGTTTCGTATCTTACCAAAATTATGAGTACCATATCTCAGCGTACTCAAAACAAAAATACTGATTTTATAATTAACGAGGTGAGTTACGTGAGTAGAGTTACTTTGTGTTCAATGAATAAAATGATTCAATGATTTCAGTGGTCAATGGTTAATTTTTAATCGTATGTAATGGGGTATATAATGGTATTTTTATTTAACTATAAACATTAAATGTTGTTTTTTTTTTAAAAAAATAAACCTCGAATATCCGAGTCAGCTAATCTCAAAAGTAAGCCCCAATAAAGAAGAAGAGAGATAGATTTTTTAAGGAGCAAAGACTATGTCCATCTTACCTACGATAAAATTCAAATTCATGCCCTTGTAAATTACGAGTATGAGTTCTAATCACTTATCATTTTATTTTGTAATTATTTTGTATTCGCTTTATATTTATTTATGTTGATAAAAGTATTATTACTAATAAAAGGTTAGTTCGCTGATTCGGAAAGCAAACAACGAGGTACGGTTAAAAGACTCATCATGAGTTCGAACTCATTCACGTTCGTCTTTATTGAGAGAGGTGTCTTTATACTTATAAATTCTCGAATTCCAAATAATTAGTCTCGTCTCAAAATAAATAAGGATGAGGGTGGAAAACTTATATCAAAAAAAAAAAAGTATTCTTAACTGATTTAATCTTCAATAATTTATCTAATATGTAAGCTAGAAAGAAGATCATGCACGATAATATAATTTATAAATGAACAAAGTTGATACCATATTTTAATAGAATTACAATAATAAAAAGTATATTTTGAAAGTGACCTCTTCTATTTAGGGGATAGAATATTTAATGAGATGAATATGTCACTCGGTCATGTCTTTAAATTTCTTTATTATCACAATTATATACTAACCTATTAGATTACTAAACAATATCTACTGGGCATAATAAATAAACAAATGCATACACACATTAAAAAAATAATAATACGTTTCAAATTATTAAAAAAGTGCATTAAGACATATTGAACTTTCCAACTCTCTTTCAGTTGATAATTGTCTCGTGAGTCCCGACAAATTAAGGGGCTATTTCTAAATGAAAAAATATTTCCCACATAATACAATATTGATGCTATATATCATCAAATCTATTATATTATAACCTTGTACGTATTATGGGATTTATGCTAATATGATTAGTAATGAGAAGATAACATTGCCTAATATTATTTATAAATGTTAGTGATGAAAGGCAAACTCTTCAAAAATTATAAAACTTGACCAATGAAGCGTGTTTGTCATGTTTTTCTGAATTTTTTGAATACAAAAAAATATAAAAAATATAAAAAAATTAAATTTAACTCAATTAAATTTAACTTAAGTCTTTTCTTAATTACATAAAGCGACTATATGACTTTTTTTAGTCAATTAGGTTACATAAATTTTTTTTTTTTTTTTTGGGTCTATGACGCCCGATGTCTCCGTTAACCTTTTTGCGAGACGAGACTATTTCAAAGTCGAGAATTATATAGGCTGTTGGACGTCTTTTCTTAAAGTAGACGGATAAGTGTTAGTACGAACTCGAACTCAAAATTAAGACTTCACCCCTCAATTGCCACTTATACTTCATCTCTCGACTAACAAGGTTATCTGACTTTAGGTACATGAATTTATTTTTTTCTCTATAGTCTATCAAGAGCCTTTTCTATTTTATATTTTTTATTTTTTATTTTTTTAACCTATTTATATAATAAGATTTTTAAATCATTTAAGCAAATATTTTTAATAGAGTGGGATAAAGGAAATAAATTTATATAACTAACCTAAATAATTAGAAAATAATTAATTGTGTTGAGTTAAGTCAATTAAACAAACAAATACCCTCATATGTATGTTTATCTTATTCTTCGGGTAAAAAAAATCTTATTATTGGAAAAACCTATTTAAAAATAAAAACAAAACTATTCAAATATTTATTCTTTTTCCGGAAATTCAAATCTCCCCAACTAATTATCCAAACAGTTCGAGTCCTGAGCAGTAATTGTCTTCATCCACCATTGACCACGTGCCAATAACAAAAAGGGTTAAAAACATGAGACCACGTGGCATATTATTACTGGGAATGAACGGATTTTCCACGTAGTAAAAACCACAGAGGACCAACAATACCCACCTAGTTGTCTAGTACCCATCCATCCCCTTAAATCCACCGTGGCAGTGACGTCCTAGTAATCAATAAAGAACAGACACGTGGATAGTCCTCCAATTCATTCGTGTCTCTTCACCATTGGTCAGTAACCATCACCACACACCCCCCCTATGCATCACTCAGCCCCACCAGCCCCACCAGATCACCATTTTCTGCAACATTTCAGATCAGAGGAAGAAGAAAAAGAAGATTGAAAGAAGAAGAAGATTAACAGATCAGAAGATATGCGAAAATCTACGTCAAAATCACAGAGAAATCTCATCTTCTACTTCTACTTTCTTCTGCTAATCTCTCTCATACCTATCTCCGCAACAGCACGCCCCTTCGTTCTCGTTCTCTCGAAGGAAGATCTCGAGGAAAATCCACCGGCCGGCGACGCCGATTCCGGCGCCGAGTGGGACGAGTTCGGCGACTCGGAGAACAAGTCGGAGGACGAGCTCGATCCAGGCTCATGGCGACAGATCTTCGAGCCGAATTCCTCCTCCGGCGCCGTTGCCGGTGTCGACGACTCCACGAGCGACGCCGAAGAGGTTCGCTATTATTCCGGTGTCCGGAAGATGATATCTTCGGTGACTTCCGGAGATCCGACGGCGATGGAGGAGGCGGCGGCGGTGATCGAGGCGGCCGCGGTTAGTGGATTCGCGCACGCGCAGTCCGCGTTAGGGTTTTTGTTTGGGACGGGGCAGTTGAGAGATCAGAGTGGTGCGAAGGCGTTTTTGTATCATAATTTCGCGGCTGAAGGAGGGAATATGCAGTCTAAGATGGCTCTCGCTTATACTTACTTCCGGCAAGATGTCTGTGTTCAGTCTCTAAACCTAAGCATGTTTATCGTGAAAATACTTATTTATTTATTTAGTTTTGCCTTTTTGTTTTTATTTTGTTTGATTTGATGCACTTTTGATACTGAATTGGTGATAGATGTCTGAGAAACAAGTTTATTCAATCCCCAAGTCTAGCATGTTTATCATGAAATAACCCGTTTATGAATACAAACTAACCAAATGCATTTTCTTTGTGTTCGAATTTTCGGATACAGAAAATTGTATCTGAACCACAAACCAAATGCAGCCTTATTGCTTTCATTTTTTTTTTTGATTGCTCTTTTGGTACTGAATTGGTGACAGATGTATGAGATAATTAGCTCATTCAATCCCTAGCTAGCATGTTTATCATGAAAAAGAACTTTTTCTTACCTTATTGTTTTCATTTTGTTTGATTGGATGCTCTTTTGTTGCTGAATTGGTGATAGATGTATGAGAAAGCCGTGAAGCTTTATGCAGAGTTGGCAGAAGCAGCAGTATCTAGTTTTTTGATATCCAAGGACCCAGTTATTGAACCTATTAGAATCCATAGTGGAGCCGAGGAGAACAAGGATGCGTTGCGGAAGTCTCGAGGGGAAGAAGACGAGGATTTCCAGATCACAGAGTACCAGGCACAAAAAGGGAATGCTGCGGCAATGTACAAAATGGGGATTATCTACTATTTTGGGTTGAGAGGAGTGAGGCGTGATCATGCAAAGGCGTTGAGCTGGTTTTTGAAGGCTGTGGAGAAAGGGGAGCCAAGGTCAATGGAGCTTCTTGGTGAGATATATGCAAGGGGAGCGGGAGTTGAGCGTAACTATACCGAAGCGCTTGAGTGGCTGACACTTGCATCAAAACAGCAGCATTTTTCAGCTTATAATGGGATGGGGTACTTGTATGTTAAGGGATATGGAGTGGAAAAGAAGAACTACACCAAAGTAAGTTTGTCTTTTTCTCTGTTATCTGTTTATTGGTTAGTACAATTTGGCTTGCTCTGTTTACTACTCCGTATTTGCCTTCAGACATTTAGGCTGATGGTGTTAAGCTAGTTGCTTGACTGACTTGTAGTTTCCTACTTAATGTAAACTTATGGTATGCAAATCATGTTTTGACTAAACAATTGGAACTGTTTGTAATTTAAATGTCAACTTAACGCTTAATAGAGCAGAGTGGAGGAAGCAGATTCGTGTAGCCAACTCCGTGTAGTTGGAAAAGGCTTAGTTTAGTTGAGTTGAGTTGAGTAGAATTAGAATTGTGCTTGGATTGTTAAAGTTTAGTTCTCCAGTTAAATGATTTAGCCTTAGCCCACCTAGTTCAACAGTTGGTTCTCAATCATAATGAGTGAAAGTCCCAGTTCAACATTGGATTTGTGTGTTTCCTGTGAATGCATATAGGTCCTGAGCTAGACTGACTACTCTTAGTTTTAGAGCACTCGTCTATAAACTAGCTATTGACACTAATAACATGAAGAATACGTTCATTGTTTATTGGCGCAATACATAGCAGCACAAATACAGTAGTGACTCCACGACATGAATTTCGTTTTTAACACCCTAAGAGGATGAATCTGAATGTGGTAGGATTGGATACTTGTCTTACTGACAATCCTCATCATATATATATGTATTTTCTTCATACCTACAAAGTTATAATTTTATCTCGCAATTTCTATCGTAAATGTGGAGTTCTTTATTTCTCAGATCAAAATTCTTCATCTCTATTAAAGTTTAGTCATTGATTACTCCATGTTGATACTTTTACTTTGACTCTTTGAAATTTATTATGATTTTCTTTTTGTTTCATCAAAATTTAAATCCACTATTGTAAGTCTTGTTAAATTCTCCTCAATAGCTTGCAAATCATATCCTATCGGTCAAACTTCCTTCGAAGGCCTTTCTACTTAAACTAGATGAAGTGGCAGCTTCTCTAGAATACCGAATACGCCCTAGCCAAGTCTGTAAATATCTATGGGCATTTCTGATTTGGCTGTAGATTGTGGACAACTTAACATAAGCTGAATGATCAAAGAGCAAACTTATTTTAGGAGACTGCAAGTTCCTTTATTGGTTTCCAGTCTGGGTAACTTCAACTTGTAATCCTCCTTCACTTTTCATTACAGGCGAAAGAGTACTTTGAGAAGGCTGCAGAAAATGAGGAGGCTGGTGGTCATTACAACCTTGGGGTGTTGTATTTTAAAGGGATTGGCGTTAAAAGGGATGTTAGGACTGCATGCAGATTTTTCATAATAGCAGCAAATGCTGGTCAACCAAAGGCATTTTACCAGTTGGCAAAAATGTTCCAAACAGGAGTTGGGCTTAAGAAGAATCTTCCTATGGCAAGGGGATTTTTATTTTATACTTTCATTTACTTTTCTATTGAGTATTTTGTGGGTTCTTTATACAAGTATTTCAAATGCCTACATCTATATGCATAAATTAGTTTGTTATACAAGAACTTTGTGCTCAATTTATTGGTTCAAATATTGTTTTAAGCAGTTTAAACTAGTTTCATTTTACCCATGCAGATTAATTGCATGAACATAGATGTATCACAGGAAGTGTATTTTCTTCAAAACAGTCCCAAAGTATATAAATTTTAGGAGCGCATTGATTTGATTTCCCTCTATTCTATATTGTTATTGAATGGAGAACACTTAAGGGAGTTATATATTACTATTGTTACTGCAGAAACTTGCTGTTTCGTACATGTGTCGCTACCGCTTTCCCTTAAAGAGTGAAACTTCGAATATCAATAAATAGCCAATACAGTGATTTAGCACAAAAAAAGAGAGGAAAAATGTCATTGTTTTTCAAATATAACGATTAAAGAAATATCAATGTTAGTGTAACTTGATACAAGTATATAACATTGTTGGACTTGAGCCTCTACTTGATAGTTATAGCCTTTTGGGTTTAAGGGGTTATAAGATTATCCGACATGGTATTAGGGCACACCAGCACAGGTTTTTGAGAGGTCTTGGGTTTAAGTCTCTTTGTCAACATTTGCATGTTACCCACTAGCATGCTTGATATTTGTCTATTCTAATTTTGTATCTTCCTTGTGTAGAGACACGTAAGGAATGTGGGGTTGTATTTGAGAGGGAGTGTTAGTGATAAGTTGACATACATTGTTAGCCTTCTACTCAATAGCTATGACTGGATGGATATTTGTTATTTGGGTCCAATTCTATTAATATGAGGGCGAGTATAATTTGGATGATGAAGAAGAGGAAATTGAATTTGATGGTTGACAAGGCAAGGGCACAAGTAGCAAAAGAGTTGTTTATATGGGTTGTGGTGATATTCCTAGTGCCGAAAAATTTATTAGAAGGCATGTTGCTTGAATGCTGAGAGTTGAGGATGTGTTCGAAACTTGAGATATTGAATATTTCATAGTTGAATTTAGGAATTAGCGATCAATGACTGATGCATTTGAGGTTTAAGTTTTATTTAATCCAGCTTAATGATTGATGTTTTAAGTTTTATTGCTATATTATTTCATAATTATTATTGTCAATCCTGTCTCATTATTTTACATTTTTGCGCCTTACTTCGCTAAGTGTGCACCTTTCCTTGCACCTTATGATTTTAATGAACTTGGATTTATGTCTTCTTTTATGATTATTATTTATTAGGATGATGTATCAAGGTTGTTTTGATGAAGTTGGATGGATGGGTAGGCTTAGATATATATTTTTTAGTTTACACCCAACTAAAAAAGCTTATGGATCCAATTTGACCATTCTATTAATTATTTTCTCACTACTTTTTATATTTGCACATATTTTTTTTCTTTTCCTTAATTTTATAAGTCAAGTGGACAATGGTTCACAGACTTTTGTTTCTCCATCTCATTATTTATGAATGATTTAATTTGATTTCCAGGCTACAGCATTATACAAGCTAGTTGCGGAGCGTGGGCCTTGGAGTTCTTTGTCAAGGTGGGCCTTAGAATCATACTTAAAAGGTGAAGTTGGCAAAGCATTCTTGTTGTACTCAAGAATGGGAGAGCTAGGGTATGAAATAGCACAAAGTAATGCTGCATGGATTCTAGACAAATACGGTGAACGCAGTATGTGTATGGGAGCATCTGGATTTTGCACAGATGCAGAAAGGCATCAACGTGCACATGCTTTTTGGTGGCAAGCTTCTGAGCAGGGTAATGAACATGCTGCTCTGCTTATTGGGGATGCTTATTACTATGGACGGGTATGTAGTAAAGTAATAGGTTCATGGGCGTTAATTGTTGAGTAATAGTTGTGCAATTACCTTTTTTTTTTTTTTTGGATGTATTTTACTTTCCAGGGTACAGAGAGAGACTATGATCGTGCAGCAGAGGCATATATGCACGCAAAATCACAGTCCAATGCACAGGCTATGTTCAACCTAGGTTACATGCATGAGCACGGCCAAGGGCTTCCATTCGATCTTCATCTAGCAAAGCGGTACTATGATCAAGCCCTGGAAAATGACCCAGCAGCAAAGTTGCCAGTAACACTGGCTCTTACGAGCTTGTGGATTAGGAAAAACTATGCTGACAGTTTCATGGTAAGCTTTTCGAAAAGAAATTGTACAAAGTTACTCTCATTTAGGTTGCAGAGGAAGAACATAACTTCAAACACCCTTATCAACTAAGATAAAAGAGAAGCAACTATAATTCTTAAAGAGGAAGCATATAATTTTAAATACCTTATCATTGAAAATATCAATTCTTTAAAGAACTTGGCTATTCAACATGATCACTATGCCTATGCAAAATAATTGTCTTTTATTTATATGGTCTATTTTTCAGGTTGATGCAATCGATTCACTTCCTGATGTTTATCCAAAAGTGGGAGAATGGATTGAGAGGGTGATAATGGATGAAGGAAATGCGACAATACTCGCTTTATTTGTTTGCCTCTTGACTGTTCTCTATCTCCGGGAGCGGCAACGAAGACAAGCCGTTGTTGGGGAGATGGCTGTTCCACTCCAGCCTATTGAGCGAGATATACCTGCACAACATTAGTTCTGACAGTGATTTGCTGGTCTCTCAAAACCATAACTTCAGTATGGCCATCATCTCCTTATATATGGAAGAGCGAAAATCTCAAAGAGAAGTTTTTGTGCGAAAATTGTAACAGCTCAAGTTCTATGGAGCTTTGCTGCTTCCATACAGTTGCAAGGGGTGCAATTCAGACAGAGTAATGCAACATTTCAAAGAGATGGTGAATGATACGTTTCGTGTGGGATGAGTGAATTCTTGATTTTGTAACAGATAGCAATTTTTATCTCTTTTTGGGATGGAGATTTAAATAATTATAAACAATGTAATAGCTCTCACTACCTTGCAGTGTTGACTACTCCCCCTTCCAGCAAATAAGGAGTTGAACTATTTCTAGGGGTTAGCCAGGTTGCAAGATTTTAAGTTGCCAAGAAAAATTAGTAAATAAATTCAATCAAATTTTAAGGTCATGCAAGTTAAATTTAACTGATAGATCATTATCTTTATACTTTTATTTCTTTTATTAATTTTTTTTGAACTCGTCTCTATTAAGTATATTTGCATCTCTTCTAACATAATCAGTCTCAAGCTCAAGCTCAAGATCCAAAAATGAATGTTGCACTTCTGGAACAGTGCTTGACTAGTAAAAACAGAGTTTAATTTCATAATAATACAAGCCTCACTGCCAACAGAATATAGTATTAATCTTAGCAGCTATATAATCCTAACTGCTTAGAAAAACATTATGAAGGTAAGAAAGGAAACATTTTTAATATCTAACAAACAAACTCTGAAGAGATCAAGAGAGAAATATCATTAATTTCTTTTTTACAACAATGCCATCAAACAAATGAGGTATGATAATTTTGTATTTATAGTTACAACATTAAACAGTCGTATTCTCAGGCTTGAATGAACTCCTGTGTCGAAATCTTGAAGGCAGAAGTTTGTAAAAGCTTTATATGGAGTAGAGTTCCTACCAGATTTTCCTTCAAATACGAAACTCGTTGAAAAGAAGAACATTAACCTCCTCAAGATGAGATTCATCTGCGCAAGAGTTATAGATCAAGTTTTGAAACGAACACCCAACCTATGAAGCAACAGGATGATTCACTACATTTGAGCACGGGTAGCTTTAACAATAGCAGACAATACAAATCATAAACCTACTGGATTTAAGTGATTAGAATCAACTACTGGCATAACAATCCACCAAGAAATCAACAGTAAAAATAATCAAATCAAAGGTAGTGAAGCAAAGAAGATAGATAACATGATTGAACAATGGTAGGAAATATCACCCTTCTTTTTTATAGAAAACGAAACTTACTAAAAGATCAGTAAATTGCATTTTCATTCTCCCCAACTAGCTTGGATCTCTTTAATCTAACTCCATATTTGGCTTATGATCTCTGATAAGAGCTTAGACATCCATCTATTATTCTGAATCCAAATTCTAGAACTGTCATGAAAATCTTGTAACAAGCAATGATGAATAAAATGATAAATGCCAATTCTAAGATAATAGTATGCTAAAATTATTTGATTTACATACAAAATGGTCTCAATTGGCTCAGCAGACACCTTATGGTAACTTAATCATTCTACTACCATTTGGATAGAATCCAAAGCAGCTGTTAGACCGGCCTTTTGTCATCATTGCCAACAAGAACATTCTTTTTTCCAAGGAAGACACACTAATGAGTCAAAGTAACTAAATATGAGGCAAATAAAGAGAAGTCAAGTAGAAGATGAAGGTCTCATAGTCCACACACTTAAATTTTCCGTAACTCTTGATCTTTTTCATTATTAGTACAACTTCATTTCACTCAAAAATACTAGGCATCCATAATATGTTTGACCGGAGAAACTACATGCAACCATCAAATTAATGGATTTTGAGAAACTCATAATTTGCTACTCAACTATATCATTGAAGACATCCAAAAAATGAAAAAATTAACAGTTCCAACCATATGATGACTATGAAACCAATAATAAGGATTAGTGAAGAGAATGTTTGAACCTGAACAACTAAGTACAGAAAAATAAGCAATTGCATCTTTTATTTCTTTAAACCGTGAGATGTGCTTTGGACAATCAAAACTAAAATACATATTGCCACTCACCACATTCATTGAACTCAATCAGTTAATAAACAAAGTCTAAGCATTACCAAATACAAGCAACTAAATGATAGAGGTAAAAACCAACATTGGCTCAATTCAAGATGCAAAGTTTGCTAAGACCCATAATAAGATTGACAATAAATAAAATCATATTCAAGTTTTAGAGAAAAAGAGATAATTGGTACCTTATTTAAAAGTATGGATAAGCTTCCAAAAGCAATTAAGAGGTGCCTTTATTGTTGTTGAGGCAAAAAGAATTCACGGTGGAGATTCCCATAGGAAAGGAAGGTGCCAAAGCAAAATCTTCTTTGTCAGCTTGTCTTCAAAATGGCAAGGCATGTGTATGTCATGTATTCTTTAATCTCCTTACAGAAAAACATTGTTGGTCATCATTGGTTTTACTTGTTGCACATGCCTATATCTGCTCTCAATACCATCCTTAATCCTTCAACGTAGTTCATTAGGTAAGCCAGCCTCACTCACAGAACTCAATGCCTCACAAACTAATTTATATGTATATTCTCTAGGTACTGAGCCTTGGTTGACCAACTCGACCAAAAAATCTCGAGCCTCCAGCACCCTACCAGATTCACACAAAGCATGAATGATTGGGGTGTAAGAACTTGAAGTAGGTACCCCATGGTTCATCAACTTCATCCTATGCATCATCTCAATAGCTTTATCAATTTCATTAACGGCACTATAGTACCTAATAAAAGAATTATAAGTTACCCGATTTGGGAGACAACCCTTCTTTATCATCTCGTCAAACAGCTCCAATGCCCTTCCAATTCGATATGTCTTGCAACATCCATCAATCAAACAATTATAAGTCACAACATCAGGAATGAAGCCCTTAAACACCATTATTCGAAATAAGTGGTTGGCCTCCCATAACCTTCTCCTAATAGCTTTTCGACACCCAGTTTGTAAGCTTCTCTTACAATAAAAACTGATAAAAATGGTGTAAGTATATGTATCTGGTGGACAATGAAAACCAGGCAATTCCATCTGCTCCAACAAAAATCTTGCCTTCTTGAAATAGCCCACTCGACAAAGAGCACAAATGATCGTATTATAAGCATAAACATCTGGCTTACAATGGAATTGCTTCATACGATAAAAGGCAGCCAATGCTTCATTAACCAAGCCTTCTTCTCCAAGAGCTTTTATCACACAAGTAATAGTTGCTGTTGTCACCAAATTCTTGTCTTTTCTTTGTACCATTTCTTTGAGAAACTCCCAGAGTGTTCTCAATCTGTTCCCTTTAGCCAATACAAGAGCCATCTCTCTACAAGTACTCTCACTATGGGTAAACCCAAATTGGGCTTCAACCCAATAGTAGAATTCCAGCGCTTTATCTAATCCCAATTTAACTTTCACGGGGTCTCTGTAAGCAGCAGGACCAAGAACACGCATACCCTTATGAGAATCATCTGTTTCTTTTTTAAGATCTCTTTGCTTGAGCAGAGCCCTGTGTCTGAAAACCTTTTGGCGGCCAATCGACCGAGTGCTTTGGAAAAAGAATCTGGGTATAGATCTTAAAACCTCACAAACATCATTTACAGTCCATAGAGAACCAGAAGTAGTGACAGCGGTAGTGAGTCGACTGTCAAAAGAACATTCTTGTAACATGGCAGCTATTACTTGATTCACAAGTTTTTGCGAGCAGGATGAGAAAGGGTGTCCATGATACATAGATGATAATGATGGAAAATGAGGCAAGTAATAGGAGAGGAGATAGTTTCTCATTGATTTTCTCAGAAGTGAGGAGGCCACTGCCATGTTTGATGGGAACAGAGCTCATCATGCTTCACTCTCACTTTTGAACATTTGTAGAAGCTCTCATGGAAAAACCTTCTTCTGCACAATTCACTCTATGAGTTAGCACTAGGCTATATTTTGTTGGGTATCAGAATTAAGCATTTTCTTCATTTAATTCACAAAAAGTATAATAGGCCCTTAAAGGAAATAAAATATTATAATATGATCTACTCAAATGAAAATTACAAAAAAAAAAATGGTCAGTCAAGCTGGTTCAACATTTGGTGGATCAATCAATTCACAATATTTAATTAGTTTATAATTCGCATTTCATGCTGAGCTTATGTTCTTCATATTACCTTTTTATACAAGAAATAGAGAAATAACATCAACTTGAACATAAATGGTGGGAGCCTTGGGCACTTTTAGAATTTTACTCACTTGTTCGTGTGAAATAACACATTAACAAGATCAGTGAAGAGAAGGTTTAAGCCTTAACAACAAAGTAAAGAAAAATAAGCAAGTGCATCTCTAGTGGACATTTCTTCAAACACACAAGACGCGTCTCAGACTTCACACAAAGTAAGAAACCATTACCACTCACCACAATCTCAACTCAATCAGTTGATCAACGGGGTTTTAAGCAGTATCAGTAAATAGAAGCAACTAAATCATAGAGGTAAAAACCAACATAGGCTCAATTCAAGATGCGGAGTTCACTGAGATCTAAAAACTAGATAGGCGACTTGAGCTTTCTAGAGAAACAACATAGATTGCTGATACCTTACTAAAAGGTAAAGATCCATAGCTAGACTGAAGAAAAATAAAATCGAATTCAACTTAAACTTTCTAGATAAACAGATATCATTGGCACCTTATTAAAGAGTAAATATGCAGAGTTTGCTGAGATTCAAAGCTAGACTGAAGATAAATAAAAACAAATTCAACTTAAAACTTTCCAGATAAACAGATATCACTGGCACCTCATTGAAAAGTACAAATGCGGAGTTTGCTGAGATCCAAAGCTAGATTGAAGATAAATAAAAATAAGCAAGTGCATCTATAGTGGACATTTCTTCAAACACACAAGACACGTCTTAGACTTCACCTGAAGTAAGACACATAATACCACTTACCACACCCTCACCTAAATCAGTTGATCAATAGGATTTTAAGCAGCATTAGTAAATAGAAGCAACTAAATCATAGAGGTAAAAACCAATATAGGCTCAACTGAAGATGCAGAATTCACTGACATATGACAGATAACCAAAACCACATTAAACTTAAACTTTCTAGAGAAATAACATAGATCTTTGATACCTTTCTGAAAAGTGAAGATCCAAAGCTAGACTGAGGAAACATAAACTCAAATACCACTTAAACTTTCAAGGTAAACAGAGATCACTGGCTTTTTATTAAAAAGTACAGATGCAGAGTTCACTGAGATCTAAAACTGGATTGAAGATAAATAAAAGCAAATTCAATTAAACTTTCTTGGTAAACAGATATCACCGTGGCATCTCATTAAAAAGTAAATATGCAGAGTTTGCTGAGATCCAAAGCTAGACTGAAGATCAATAATAACACATTCAACTTAAACTTTCTAGAGAAACAGATATCTCCGGTACCTTTGCTGAGATCCAAAGCTAGATTAAAGATAAATAAAAGCACATTCAGCTTAATCATTCCAGAGAAACAACAGAGATCAGTGCTACCTTGAGGCAAAGCTCACTGAGATCCAAAACTAAATTGAAGATAAATAAAAAAGCAAATTCCAGTTAAACTTCCTAGGTAAACAGATATCTCTAGTACCTTATCAAGAAGTAAAAAGATGCAGAGCTCGCTGAGATCCAAAACCAGATTGAATATAAATTAAAAAAAACACATTCAACCCGAACTTCCTGAAGAAACAGAGACCAAAGAGATCGTGAAAGAGACCGAGAGAAAGCGCGAGAGAGAGAAGAAGATTTTTATTTCGATGGCTTTAAATGGAAGAGTTCGAGAGAAGATGCGGCAATTTAAACTACTTCAAACTCACTCACCGAATTACCGAAACTACCCTTCCACTTAACCCCCCACGCACTACAGTACATGGGGGCATTTTCGACCAATAAGAAGCCATGGCAACACAGCTCTAGCAACACTTCTCTAATGGAAGTTAGCTACAGTCACGAAACTCTCCGATCCGGTCAAAATGAGAAATTCTCTTCAAATCGCTAGAAAATTCACATCCATAATAATCAATAATCCTCGAAGATTTCGCATTCGATCCCATTCGATCCATACCAATAGCACCGATGAAATTGTTAATGTAACTTGTGATTTGCTAAGAAGAAGTGAAAATTGGGAAAACTTGACCAACAGCTTCGATTCAATTAACCTAACCGAATCCATCATCGAAAAAGTATTAATCGAATTGAATCAACCAGAAGACGCAAAACGCGCTCTGAGCTTCTTCCACTGGTCAGCTCGGCGATCCAAAACCAAACACGGACCTCGTTCTTACTGCATCGCAGTTCATATCTTAGTTCGAGCTCGGTTAATCACCGATGCTCGAGCTCTACTAGAATCTGTTATAAGAACCAGTGTTGAATCTGGTTCTTCAGGTTTTGACGTTCTAGAACATCTCCTCAGCGTTTACAAGAACACGTTCTCGAGTCCGTTCGTTTTTGATTTACTGATCCAAACGTATTCGAGATTGAGACTGGTTTGTACTGCTTTTGATGCGTGTAGATACTTAGAAGAACAAGGGTTAGGATTTTCTTGTAGTATCGTAAGTTTCAATACTCTACTTCATGTAGTTCAAAAATCTGATGAGTGTTCATTGGCATGGAAGGTTTATGAGTTTATGATTGAAAAAAGAACATATCCGAATGAGATTAGTATTAGGATTATGACAAGAGTGTTGTGCAAAGAAGGGAAGTTGAAGAAATCTGTGGAGTTTTTGGATAGGATTCATGGGAAAAGATGCTCTCCTATGGTGATTGTTAATACTTTTTTGATATCTGGTGTGTTAGAACAAGGAAGAATTGATGATGGGATTGTATTGTTGAAGAGGATGTTGCAGAAGAACATGATTCTTGATGATGTTGCTTATTCTATGATTATCTATGCTAAGTTTAAAACTAACAGTTTGGAGTCTGCACAAGAGGTGTTTGAAGAAATGCTTAAGAGGGGATTTCGAGCAAATGCGTTTGTTTATACATTGTTCATTGGTGGTTGGTGCAACGAGGGAAGGATTGACGAGGCGAATCGGTTATTCCAAGAGAGGGAAAACATGGGGTGGAAGCCATATGATGAGACTTTCAATTTTCTCATTGAAGGGTGTGTTAAAGCTGGGAAATTGGAGGAGAGCTTGAGGTTTTGTGAAGAAATGGTGAAGGTAGGATTCTTGCCAAGTTGCTCTACTTACAATGTGATGATTGGAAAGCTTAGTGAGATTAAGGATGTGAAGAGGGCTAATGCAGTATTGACTGTGTTGTTGGATAAGGGATTTGTTCCAAATGAAGTTACTTATTCCTATCTCATGGATGTTTATGGGAAAAATGGTGAGATTCAAGAAGTTCTCAAGCTTTATTATGAAATGGAATTTAAGGGCTATTCTCTTGGTTTAATGGCTTACACATCACTGATCAGAAGCCTATGTCAGTGTGGGAATTTGAACGAAGCGGAGAAATTTCTAAAAGTTATGAAAGATCGATCAGTTGTCCCGACCCGTTACATCTATGAGACACTAATCATCAAAAACTTTGAGAAGGGTAATATGGAAAGGGTCCTTCATATTTACAATGAGATGAATAAGCAAGAATTGACTCCTAGTTGTGAAACTTTTGCTGATATGTTAGAGAGAATACAGGGTGCAAATGCAACATGACTGAGATTTTACTGAGCTTTGTTACTACTTTTATTATTGGGCAAGTAGGGGATTTTGATATTAAAGTCCTTCTTGGAATGGCTTATTACTGGTACCAAGTACTGGCCAACTGGCAAGCTGAGGAGCAGGATCCACCGCCCGAAAATGCCGTAAAGGTTCAACAATTTGATCACATTACTCTTACAAAGTATTCTTTTCTAGAACTACCAGTAAAGCAAGTACATGGTGAAGTTTGATTTTCACACGAGCTCCCCTATTGGTTCAGCAGCAATTGCTGCAATGGCATCTCACCAAAGGAGTTGGCTTGAGACCAATGAGTTGTGCATTACTTTGGAGTGTCATGTTTCTTAGCTGTTTTTATGTACTTTGTCTTGAAATATGAAAGTGTAAATTGAAAGCAAGTTTTGAATAACTCTGTTTGTAGAAGACTTGTATTATTTGTTTATCAAGAAGTAAATAAATCTGTATTTAGATGCTTGTGTGTATCTTCTGTTAGTGAAGTCTCCATTAATGGTGATTTTAGCTTGTACCCGGTGCATAAACTCCTACAACTAAGGGGCTTAGGGAAGAGATAATGCGCATATCCTTACCTCCATTTTAAGAGGTTATCTTCGACTTTGAAATCCAAGCTTTCAGGTCACAATGTAACAATCTTAATTGCTCCGTCAAGGCAAAAAGTGAAAATGTAGAAAATAGTTTCCTAAAACTATGTTTACAAGCGAAGAATTTTATTGATAAAAAAAAAAGTGAAGAATTTTAAAAAAATATATGTACCAGGTATTTATAGTTTTTACTATATATTTTTTGGAATTAAAGAGTTCCTAACTTATTTTAAATTAAAGCATATGGTATTCCATCTAATCCATAATTATATTTATATTTATATTATTTATAAAATCAAAACTTCTTAACTTAAGATGTGTTATTTTTATTATAATTTTTTAAATTACTCACTACTTTTCAATATAAAATTATTAAATAAATTTATATAAAAAAATACATTTATGGGTAGTTTGGTAATAATGTTACTTTTGTAACGTTGCTATATAAAAGAATTATTTAAAAATTATTTTTTGTAACTTTTAGCTCCCTTTTATTTTTGTGTGCAACGGAGTGCCTATGGACTATTTTAATATAATGTATATAAAATGTTATACAAAATTTTATATTCACTGGTTAAAACTGTCAATCTTAAAAGCTATAAAAATATATTAGTTACATAAATAAGACAATAAATAAATGACAATGAATATAAGTTATTAAATTATGGCAGTAAGCTGTTTAATATTACTTAATAAATTAATGTAATTTTGTAAGGATAAGAAATAAATATTAATTTTTAATAAAATTAATTTAATGAGAATTTATAAATAAATAAAAAAAAATCATAGTTATGAAACAACCCTGATGAAAAGCTTTTGCTTTGTTTATACATAAAGAAAAAGAAGCCGCTCCGCAGCAAGAAGAAGAAGGAGAAGTGGAAGAAGAACAGGAATCGTGCGCAGGCGAAGCTCTCTATTGCGTTTGAAGCTGGTACAAGTTCTGTACTTTGTTCTTATGATTCCATTCAACGAAACTCTTGAAAAAAAATGCTACCTTTTTCTCAATTATGTTCTTATTTTTTACTTAACAATGGATTAAGAACCCTTTTCTTCGAGTTTTTAGGAAAAGGGTATTACTAGAAACTCCTTTACCATCTGATAAAATCGATGCACTCAAGCTGTTTGACGAAGAACAGACCCAACTAACCATGCTTTGATTGCCACAGTTTCAGTACATAATACTCTATTTTTAAAAAAAATCTCAGCAACCTTTTGAGTTATGTGCAAGATAATTGGATTTCTTGCAGATACCTTATTAATTGCTGCCTGAAGAAGAGAAAGAATGCGTCGAAGGCCAACTAGGCGACGCGGCAGTTTTTTGAGGCGCCAACCGTTTGCCTTCTCCGCATTTTCCCGTTCTGTTGCGCGAGTTGCCGCCTCCGGCCGCAAGGTTAAGCGGTTAAGCTCTCCCGTGTTGGAAAGGAGAGATCTTTCTGAGTTCCCAGGTAGACCCAAGTAGAGAACTTAAGTTTTGATTCTTAGAATTTCATGTTTTTAATATGTTCTTTTATGTGGTTTAATGACATTGCTGCATATAGGTAATGGTTCCATCAAACACAAATTGAAAGAAAAGATAGTTGGGTCTGAATCTTCCAGTGAAGAAGATAATGAAGTAAGCAGCAAGTAGTGCTTCTATTAGCTCATGTTTCCATAAATTGTTGATTTTTGTAATTGTTCTTATGTTGCTTGTGCTTTTGAAAGGAAATTGTCCAAGCAGACTTTGCCTTTTTTGATCCCAAAGCCGATGACTTTCATGGGGTGAAGGTATTGCTGCAAACTTATCTTGATGAGAAGCAGTGGGATCTAAGCGGTTTCGTGGACTTGATACTGGGACAAACCACGGTGGGCACAGTTGTTAAAATTGAGGATCAAGAAGATGATGGACTCTTCTCTATAGTTACTGTCCTGAACTTGGACCGATACAAGGCAAGCATCTGCAATTTTCAATTTCTGCAGCTCCAGTCCATATTGTTCGTGTTTTCGGTTTTTTAATATTGTTTAACCATGGAGACCCAAGTACGCTTATGCCTGTTTGCTAACTCTATTTATTAGCCTCTACTTTTACTTCAAAATGAACCTCTATCTGTAATAGAAGTTTAAGCTCTAGTATAATAAGTCAAGATTTTTTGCTTATTCTTGTAGAGGTTTTACCTCTACTTCATTTAGAGGTTGAGAAAATAACAATATTTTGACCTAAAAAAATTCTCTATCCTCTACCTTTTTAAGAGGTTGCAAGTAGAGTCAACAAACACTATAGTGATTTGTTTTTACTTTTGACAGGAAAATAAATGTATAGTGGAGATCAATGATTTCTTGCTTAAAGTTTGTGAAGAAGTCCATGGCCCTGGTGAGATGAGACGACTCTTGAAAGAGCAAGCACACGACGTGGGACTCTTGGTCTCCCAACATGTGGTGAATCTTCCTCCCCAACTCTTGTCTCCACTTTATGATGCTCTCTTTGATGAAGTCTCGTGGGCAACTGAAGATGAGGTTAGATGAGAATACAGTTTGGAATGGCAATTTGTTTTTCCTGCCAACACAATTGGTATCCATAAAAATACTTACTCTTCTATGTTTGACTTCTTATAGCCAACAGAGGAGCTCAGGGACTCTTTCCGCTTTAAATTTTATATAATATTAACTAAAATCTACAAGGTATACTACTTGGATGTTCCCCTGTTTCATATCTTCATGATTGGGTATTTATGAGTTAGCTTTATCAGTTCTGTTTTTCGTCTTTGGCTCTGTGTGAAAAATTGTAGCATAAGAATGCAAAACATGGAGACGGTACATCAAGTAGTTGCAGTGATGAGCCGATAATATACATTAAGCCTGAGGACGAGATTTTTCATAAGGTATGAATTCTCCAAATTCAAGAAATTCTATCTTGTGTTTAGAAATACTTATTGCTTCTTTATATGTGTTGCAGCTCAGCGCATGGTCCTTTACTTTCCCCTTACAGACCCAGCAGGTTACGGTTCATGAGGTATGTAGTTTTGTTATTTCATAGTTGCTTACAGACCCTTCTTAGAAGAACCCCAAAGCTCATTTGTGTGATGGTTTTCTTGGAGATTAAAGAATCTAGATAATAATAGAATGTTTCTTGTTTCATTGATGTTGATTAAAAACACTAATATTATACCATTTGAAATGATCTTGGATTGATATTCATGTCATTATATGTTTTTGTACTTCACCTCCTTACAAGCTTCTGCCACTTGTAATTCTTACCTTCTTATTTTGATTCACAAAACATGATCTTGGACTGATTATTCATTTCATTTTATTTAAGATCATACTTTTCACCTCCGTGAAAACTTCTGCCACTTCAAATTCGGTAGATTTACCAAAGTTCAGCAAACATGTTCATTTCATGCCAACCCATCTTGTCCTGACACGGGAGTGTCCTGAGGCATTGTCATTTATATTATATAGTTTGCACCCAAGCAAACTTCTGCCACTTCAAATCGTAGCTTCTCATGTAGATTTTCCAAAATACAATGATAGACACACTTTATTGAATTTAAGGACCTAAATAATTTATTTTATTTTTAAATAATGAAGGCTTTTGAGGAGGGACTACTTAGAAATTTAGTCAACTTTCTTACTAGATATACACAACTTTTTTAGATGGCTAGATTTTAATTCAATATCTTAGGGACCGTTTTGCACAAAACCATCCCCTTGTATCAAAACAAAAGCAGCCTGTTGTATTCTCCTGAAATTCATAGATCTTCCCCTTATCCTATATATGTTTTTATGCTATGCCATGAAGATGAATGTGCTGGTCATGTTGATCGAACCTTTGTTGAATATTACGTCCAGACCTTTCTCCACATTGAAATAATTAGGGGTATCTGCCATGTTTCAAAACCATATTTAAGGTAGCTGCATTTAGTTCATGGGTTATAGCTATGAGCATAGACAAAATAATCTCCTAAAGAACCAAGACCCAATAAGGTCAAATTTTATCTAAGCTTAACATTTTGGTAAGTAAATTAATACAAGTAGTTCTTCACCTTGATGAATTCACTCAATGTGAAAAACAAGTCCCTGATAATTAAGGTTCTTTTTTCAAAAAAAAAATAAAAAATAAAAATCAAGAAACAGCATAAGTGTTTCTTATTTATCCTCTAAATAATCATTGTTTGTTTCGATGGCGTGCTAATTAGCTCTCAAATGCCATTGTTGCAGTTAAGGAATTACAGGCTAACAGGACTAGTCATTGCTGTAGAAGCAGAGAAAATCCCGATATTCCGGCAAGAGTTGCAATCTCTGATAAATGGATCTTGAAGCATTCAAATTTTACGGGAAAATTTTACCGATGGATGCCCCAATCTCACTCTCTCACAAAATGGCAGCAGTTTTGGTCTACATTTTCATTCCCCTTTACAATCATTTCCTATGTTAGTTTACTCAATTTGAAAGGAAAAAGAATTTTTTATGTCATCTAACTCTCAGTTATTTATTGCCATGTTCAAAAAGAAGATTCTTTTGTTCCCCTCATTTTTGTGGTATTTAAACTATTTATTAATGCCATACACACAGCATAATTAATTAGTTCTGGATCTTTTCAAATGCATTGTTAATTCAGGTCAACTGTTGAATTCTTAGATATTGTATGGCACAGCTTGGTCCAAAATTGCAGTTGAGCATTCTGTTGGAAGACCAGTTAAAAATTCAATGATGGCAAGTAAAATAATCAGTAAGGAGCATTCTATGATGGAACTGAAGTTGTTATTTTCTGTTAATTACAATATAATTGTTTGAGGGAAGCATTATTTACAAGAATCTATACTTGTTTATTTACAAATATTTCAGAAACAAAACTTCTTTGATGCGGAGGTAAGGCTGGGCTCATTGCCCCAAAAACTGAGTACATCCTTTTTATTTTTTTTCTAATAACAAAGGAACAATTTTGAGTCACAACAGACGGGAGATTAATAAATATGGATGGGCAGGGCATGTTGCTGCTTGCGTAGGTCCTTTGTTGGGAGGAAGTATCACATACGAACCCTTGAAATAGACTATCAAACTCGAGCGACGGCGCACTCTTGGGTGTGACCATTCTTGTCAAACCGTTGGTGTGAGAATTAGTATTTCTAAGGGGTTCGACACCCCACAGGGAGGGATAGTGGGCCTAGGGCACGTGTTTTTACTTTTAAAAAAAAGAAAAGAAAAAAAGGCACAATTCATACATATAGGTAAAAGAGACAATCTAATTAGGGCTTAAGAAGAATCAGCTTTTTGAGACCTTCTATGAAAAAAATGCTCTGAGGAATCCTGAAAAAAGAAAATGGTAAGTGACTCATGGTTCCACTTTGTGAGAATCAATCTTGCCTAATATGATGGAAGTTTGAACTTTGTAATATGTTCAAGGCAAATTATCTTGTGTTCATGGGTATATCTGTGGTACTTTAGGGAGAGAGAATCTGATGTAATATGAGGGAGTTTGGAGTTAAAAGAAGGTGATGTCAAACTTCCTTTTCTTTCTCTTTTTTTTTCTTTGATTCTTACTTTCATTACAGATCATCTATACCAACCTTTGTAAAAAAAATTCAGTGCATTTTTAATTGAAATGTCTGAAACATTTAATTTCACACTATTAACGCACATGAGAAAGGTGTCAAATTTTGTTTACTTTTAATTTTCCTTTTACCTATTTAGTTGTTGTTCAGATATAATCATCTTAATTCAAAAAATAAAAAGCAAGAAAAAGTGTTTGACCTGATATTTAAAAATAAAAAAAAACTTTCAAAAATAATAAATTGGAAATTTATTAATCATATTTAATTTTATCTAATTTTAGAATCTATACTTTCCAAAAAAAAAGTTCTGATGTTTGGAAAGTTCCATTGAATAGGCTGTCAAAATGAATTTTGCAACAAAAGCTATTAAATAAATTAAATGGTATGTACTTTACTTCTATTTTTGGTTTGCCATGAGGTGTCCTCACACCCTTCAGGTGTAAGACTAGTCTCCGTTAGAGGTGGAAGTGGAATGGTAGACCTCTATCACTGAGAGTGTCTCCTAAAATCGAACCTTAAAACTTTTATACAAGGACGACCTTGACACTCAACCCACTTCCATCGAGCCAACCACTCGTCTGTACTTTACTTCTATTTTCAGCAAGAATCCCAAAACTAAGGCTGGTTGCAAATGTTAGGGTGGTTAATTTGGCTTCCATTTCTAGGCCTCTCAGAACACACAAAAAAATTCAATGCTAGAATCCAAAAACTGTATCCAATGGAATAAATGCATACCAGCTCTTTCACTAAAAAAAGCATCTTCTTTTTATACCAATCTTCTTTGATATATAAATAAAGCCTCCCTTCCATCATCCTTCAGATTCATTCACAGCTTTCTCCTTTTAGTTAGGAACTTTGAATTTTTCATTCCAATGGCTTCTTTTCCAGCTTTCTCTTCCTATGATTCTTCTCTTCTTCTCAGCAAAAACACCATGAAATCTTCATCTTGCTTTCTCAAACTTAATTCCTTCAACTTCATTCCTACCCATAAAAACATGTCTGTTTTCTGCAATGCAAAACTGATCATTGAACAAGAAAACCACCAAACAAGTGTTTTTCAGTTTGAAAACTACATGACCAGGAAAGCAAAACTGGTTCACGAAGCTCTAGATGAAGCAGTTCCTCTAAGACACCCATTAAAGATCCACGAAGCAATGCGATACTCCCTTCTGGCTGGAGGAAAGCGAGTCCGGCCAGTGCTTTGTATCGCTTCGTGTGAGTTAGTAGGAGGAGACGATTCACTGGCGCTTCCGGTGGCGTGTGCCATCGAGATGATACACACCATGTCGTTAATTCACGACGATTTACCATGCATGGACAATGATGATTTCCGGCGGGGAAAGCCCACCAACCACAAAGCTTTTGGAGAAGAAACGGCAGTGCTTGCCGGAGATGCCCTGCTATCTCTTGCGTTTGAACATGTAGCGACTCGAACTGTTGGGGTCTCACCGGACCGGTTGGTTCAAGCTGTAGCAGAGATGGGTGGGGCAGTTGGGTCAGAAGGGCTTGTGGCTGGCCAAGTTGTGGACTTGGCAAGTGAAGGGCAAGAGGTAAAATTGAGTGAATTGGAGTATATTCATGTACACAAGACTTCAAAGCTGTTGGAAGCTGCTGTGGTTTGTGGAGTTATTATGGGCGGCGGCAATCGGAGCGAGGTCGAGAGGATGAGAAAATATGCTAGATGTGTCGGGTTGCTGTTTCAGGTCGTTGATGATATTCTTGATGTCACCAAGTCTACAGAGGAATTGGGGAAGACAGCAGGGAAGGATTTGGTGAGCAAGAAAGCTACTTATCCAAGGCTTATGGGGATTGAGAAAGCTAGAGAGTTTGCAAGCAAGTTGGTGGCACAAGCCAAGGAAGAACTGTCATATTTTGATGGCATAAAAGCAGCACCTTTGTATGGTTTAGCAAACTATATTGCCAATAGGCAAAACTAAGGAAATTTGTGCTTAGTTTTGCTCTGTTGTTTTATATGCCATTGAGATATATAGTATACATTTGATCCTTCCCTTGGAGTTTTGGTTCAATTGCCATGAACTTCTGTCCAAGGGTAAAGATCATGTAAGTTTTTTTTCCTGGGTAGTTGTGAGATTTGAACTATAGCATTCTGTTTGAATATTAAGTGTAAAACCATTTGACTTGGTCCAACCAGCAAATTGATCTCCAAGCTTCAATTTAAGTTCAGCTTTAAGAACCCTAAACCAAAAAATATATATTTAGTTTTTAAAGATTTCAAATTGAACCAAATTAATCTATAGTATAAAATCAAACCAAACTGAATTGATCAGAAAAAATTTGATTAACTGTTATGATAATTCCATGTTTTCCAGAACGACCTCCTAAAGATAACATACAACAGAAAGGAAAAACAAAGAGCAAAATCTCATTTCATCAAACTTTTGTTCTAGAGATTACAAAATTGCAAGAAAAGCACCATCCCTTCAACTAGCAGGATAGCATAAGAAAATATCAAGATCTTGTCAATAAGCCTAGCCACAATTATTCAGAATCCACTTTCTGCTTCTTTGATTCATTTGAATCTGATTCCTTTTTCATCTTAGCTTCACGGCGTTTCCTCTTAAGTCCCCTAACTTTGTGAGATAATTCCATACCACCAACCTAAAGCCCCACCACAAGGAATGCCAAGCAAACATATAAGGAGCCAACCCGTGAATTAATTGAAGGAAAGGAATATACAAAGAAGGGTCAATACCTTTTGATCAGGAATGTAAATCTTCCCAATCTTTCCTTGGATTGCATCGCGGCTAACATTTTTCACCTGCAAGAAGCAAAGAAAAAAAAAACTTCTTTAAGTACCACATTGTTTCATGATTTGGGTTTATCTGGAAGAGAAAGATATCATGAAAATGAGAGGCGGACCTTCTTTTTAGGCTGATTGGAAACTGTTTTCATAGCTTCTTTTGTTAAGCTATCATTAGGAAGTCGATGTCTTCGAACTACCAATTCCATGGATGGACCAACCTCAACCAGCTCCATCCTTGGGACAACTGTGCCTGATCTTTTCAGCCGCATAGCACAGTGCATAAACAATACTCTAGTTGAAGAAACGACTGTGCATACACAAACACGGTCTAATCCAGCAAGATTTAATTTCTCAATAACCTGCATCAAATTTAAATGTTCTTTACATTCTCATTTATGTTGATTTATTTGAAAAAAAAAAAGAGAACATGAATGCTATAATTGTATACCTCGCCCCGAAACAAATCCAGTAAAACCTCCTTCAAGTGTTTTAGCTCTTCCACATTCTCAAAACCTTCTCCGATGAAAGCAAAGAACGGTTTTGACCCCACTCTGGGTGATACTTTCTTGTCATGGGGGATTGATTCCATGCTTCTAAAATTTTCAACCCCAACCTCCACAAGATCGTAAATGTGGTGATTGTAAGTCCTCCCTAGAACAAGATTGTTGGGTCTTTTCTTTGAGTGAGAACCAAACTGTAAAGACAACCATTTCAATACCTTTAAATACCAGTAGAAGCAGAAAGTTTAAAAAAAAATACAGCAATGCAACGATTTCTCTACCATGCTCAAGTTATAGACAGGTATGTGACTAGTAACAAAATGTAAATGAGTAGAAGACAACAAAGTCACACAATTCTATGGTTACATCACCTCTTATTTCTTTCTCTTGATGAATAGTTGAACCCAAACACCAAAAGTTTTCTGAGAACTTGGAACAATCAACTAAAAATTCTTTGCTATCAACAATTCAACGTACACAGCCATACCCTCATTTTGTAGAGAGGTTACAATTCCCAAATAAGAGGCAATAAAATCCAATGAAGAAGATGAGAACAAGATGTTAGGGCCATCCGTCACCTTTGTTGTATCTTGCACTCTTAATTACTTTAGTACATATTATGTTCAAGAAACAAAAAGAGAAGTGTCTTTGGTGCTCCTTCATCTTTGGTGTATCTTGCACTCTTAAATTCTTATTCACTTAGCCTACTTCAATTTTTCCTTTTCTGCTTTTTTTTTTTCCTCCGCTCTTTAACAAATTATTTCTCTTACCCTCTACTACCACATGAATGGAGAAAAAAAAAAAAAACTGACAAAAAAGATTCAGTTAACAATGGGAAATTTCCACCCAAAA
The DNA here is from genome assembly GCA_035771175.1 of Paratinospora sagittata. Classification (NCBI taxonomy): domain Eukaryota; kingdom Viridiplantae; phylum Streptophyta; class Magnoliopsida; order Ranunculales; family Menispermaceae; genus Paratinospora; species Paratinospora sagittata. Next base: position 2,723,248 of record CM069605.1, read on the forward strand.
AAGGCTACTGGCTATTGCACTAAAAAGTTACAATGGTTGTTTTCTAGATGACCTTATTCACAAAGGTAGAAAGATATATGCTAGAGACCTCACAAGGATTAAGGACAAGCAGAACGTTATCCTTGGTAAGAATAAAAATAAGATATTAAGATGTAAGATTATTCTTGATGAAAATACTGAGATTTCAAAAGCAGACTTAATTAACAACAAAGGAACATCAAGCGATATAATAATTTGCTTACCACAAATAGACTGCAGTCAGTTTTGAGAGAAAAGAACTCCAGAGAAGTTTCGCCACCACTTTCAAAGGGCCTGATGTTCTCATTCTTCCGGGTATATTTTATGGCATTACCCTTTTTAAGATGATAAATCTCCGTCAACACAGCATTCAACACATTGCTAGTCTTAGTTCCTTGGAGGATCAAGGTTTTCTTGGCATTTTCAACCTAAAAAAGACATCAATATAACTCTTATAAGACAATACCAGAATATTGGTTCATCTCCAGCTTCAAATATGCTAAAACAGCAAATCAATCAAAATAGAATAGACAATAGAAAAAAGATGGAGAACTTACGAGTTTTGGGGCACGCTTTTCAAGCTCTCGCTTAGCCTTAGCTGTTTTTGGAGTTTTTATCTTTAACATGATTATCTGCCACAAGGATGCGAGGACGGGGAAGACGAAAATTATTATAAAGTTAAAAAGAGATCAAAGAGAATAAAAGGGAAATGTAATACAAGCATACCCAATGATCATCAACACAAGATTATATAATGAATTTTCTCATAAGACGAAAATCGCAAAAATCAAATACATTACCAGATAAGCAAGAACATGATCCAAATGACAATGAGTTCAACATTTTACACCTAAATAAAGGTATCTTGTATCTACAAGACAATAGTACTTGCCCCAACAATTTAACACTTATGCAAGAACTAGAATAGCCAGAAAACACAACAATTTCCAGAGATCAGAAAAACGGCTTCCATGGCTTTATGGGAGGCTTCTACAAAGGAACTTCCCCGGAACCAGTTACCTAATTTCCCATTGAATATATATATATATATATATATATATATATTATTAGAAGATAATATAGAACTAATTCAAACCATGAAAAAACTTTGCATTTCTGAGCTTTCCTAAGCTTCTTCAAGATTACCCACTTTTCCATTTAAACCTTACTTAAAAAAAAAAAAAAAAAAAAAAAGAATCGTAAGAGACATTTCAGAAACAAAGATATGTTTTTCAGCTAAAAAAACAATCAGAGTGGCGATTATGGAGCTTTAAAAACGCAAAGGCGTCAGTGGTAGAGAGATTCAGAGTTTCAGAAACAGAAAAAAAAAAAAAAAAAAAAAAAAAAAAGAAGAAGAAGAAGAAGAAGAAGAAGAAAAATCAAGCTTAAAAATCAAACCTGAAAGAGCCCGCGATGAACACGATAATAGGAAAAGAGTTAAAGCTGCAAGCGAGCAAGGAAGAGAAACAAAAACCAAACCTTTTTGATTCCTAAACCCTATTTTCAAAGTTTCCACAAAGCCCTATTTTTGAAGTGTCTATTTATTTTTTTTAAATTAAAAGAAAAAGAAACCCAAATCAATATGAGCCGTTAGATCAAAAATCGAAAATAAAAGTAATCCGATGCAACGTAGTAAACCAGATCTCGGCGCCACAGGATCCGACCGTCATCAACATATTTCTTCTTCCATTTCGCTTCCCTAATCCGCAGCAGTAGCAGCGGCACAAAAACGTTTCGCGCTGCTTTAGGTTTTTGTGCTTCGTCTGTAAAATCTCTGAAATTCGTTAGGGTTTTAAGAAGAAGAAGAAGAATAAGAAGGTGTGTGAGTGATCTCAATCATGGCGTCATCAGCAGCGAATTTGTGGGTTTTGTTGGGGTTAGGATTGGCTGGTATTTTCATAATGACTAGAAAGCTTAAGAAAGCCATCAAAGAAGATTTCGGAGCTTTTATCGAGAGGTTTCAGCTTCTTCCTCCTCCTCCGCCTGCTCCGCCCAAAGCTCCGCATCCCTTGACGGGTCTCACTTTCGCTATCTCTGACGTGTAAGCTCAGCCCTTTTGTTTCGTCCAAAATTTCTAATATTTTTGTTGTTTTAGAGGTTTTGATTCTTCGAAATGATAATATATGCTGTTTATTCACTTAATGTAACTTGCTGGAATTATGATTGGAGTTTTGAGCAGAAGTAGCGATTCCTTTTACGAGAAACATCTCTGAATTTCTTTTACGAGAAACATCTCTGAATTACTCTAGAAATCTGAGTTTTGTAATGCAGTTGGCTGTTTTTTTTATTTTTTTGTACAATTTTTTTGAAAGTTCCTTATCATCCCTGTGTATTTGGCTGTTTAAATTTGTTAGTAATGCTTCCTTCTTTTTTCTCTTTCTTGTTGATGCTGTTATGTATGGTTTGTGGTTGGGTTACAGCTGATAAAATGGTTTATTTTTTTCTTTACAACCTTAGAGCTCCTAATTGAAGAAAGTTCAGCTAATTGTGCTGCGAAAACATTTTTTTTTTTAATGAAAGCAAGACATAAACTTGCATTTTCAATGGCTCATGATTTATTGCGGCAAAATTATTATTGTTTTCGTTTTGTTTGACTGGTGAGTTCAATTGTATATCGGTTTGTTTTAAGATTGCATTCTTCTAGTTTACATTTTTATGTGTTTTGGTGACTTTGGGCGTGTTACCCAGCAAATTCTTCTGCTTAGAAATTTGTAATGTGTTGTTGATTAACAGATTTGATATTGAGGGCCATGTGACTGGTTTTGGCAATCTAGACTGGGCAAGGACACATGAGGCTGCTGCTCGAACATCACCTGTGGTTTCTGCGATCGTTGAGGGGGGTGCCTCTTGTATTGGAAAAACTATTGTGGATGAAATGGCATTTAGGTCAGTATATATCTCCTTTGCAGACCACACTTAAGCAGTGACTAGTCCATCGCCTAGGCGGCTAGGTCATTGGTAACTAAATCACCTAGCCCATACTTAAAATAGGCAGTGAGGATCTTTGAAAATTTCTTAAAATTATATGGGGGAATATGATTTTTTTGTCTTCATATTTTTGCATATGTGGTTGTATAGTTTAAACATTGGCATAACTTGTAATTCTTGAGTTATATGTATATTTCCATTATGCAAGTTATATTTTCTTTTTCTTATTGTCTAATGTTGATTTTCTTTTTTTAAGTTTTGTCACATTGCTGAAAAGATTTTCTTTTTTGGGCATAAGTTTTATATTTTTACTTTATGCCAACTTGTATTATCTTTTAATATGTTTTACTGTTTTTTAATTTATGGACACAAAATTGAAGCGTGTGAGAAACAATAATATTTTGTTAACAAGATTCGAGTCTTGTATTATGGAATATGTATGTAACTATATACACATGGTTTGTATGTGTAAAAATAAATAATTATCTATTTAGGGGGTTATAAATAAATATTATTTGCATGGCTTAGACCTTGCCTAGGCGCCTTCCCTAGATGGGGCCATTCTCCTTGTCATGGCCTTGGTGCCTTGCAACACTTTACATGTCATTGTAGATCATGTAATTTGTGTGTTTCTATAGCATTATGTTATGGTGGTTAGTTTGGTTCCCTGTGGAAGATGATATGTTGATAAAACAACATGTTAGATATTAATCTTCATGGTTATGTCTCTTGGGAGAATTCGCTGCAACCGTCTGTGATTTGTTGAAAGAATTGAAGAGTAGAGTTTTATGTTTTCATGTTAGCTGAAATTTGTTCTTTTCTGACTAATGGTTTCCAGTATTAGCGGAGAAAACAAGCATTATGATGCACCCACCAATCCTGCAGCTCCCGCACGTATATCCGGAGGATCTTCCAGTGGATCTTCTGTAGCAGTTGCTGCTAACCTAGTTGATTTTTCTTTCGGTGAGTAGCGATCATTCTTCCCCTTCCCACCCACCCCTCCCCCCTTCAAACTTCTGTGCGAATTTTGACTGATATCCCTTTTCAATTTTTTGTAACTAATATGGATCTTTTTACTATAATCCTTCTCATGTTCTTGATATTTGAATATTCTTGGTTCACAATTTTAAGTGGATAAAACAATTCTGGTTGATCCAATCTGATTGTGTCAATAATCTTTAGTAACCTTCACATAAATACTCCTTACTGACCTTTCTTCTATAGTTTCAGTTTTTATGGAAATAAAACAACAACGAAGGGCTAGTTTAGGTTGAGAGAGACAATAGGTACCAGATAGACAAAGCCTGTACACGAAACAAGAAATTAATATTTAACTCTTTGCCTTTTGCATTTGAGTCACCTTAATTCATGTATCAGCCATTTGTCCTTTGTAGATTAGAGTGAAATATGTCGATTTGTGTAACTGACCCTGGGTTTTGTTGAGTTGAAGCACTATTGTGCTTCTTTAATTAAACTTGAGATCATTTTGAGGAAGTTCAAACCAACAATAAGTTTTTCTGAAAATTCTTGTAATTAATAAGTTTTAGGGATCATTGCTAAAATGAGAAAAAAATATAATTAGAAAATTAGAGATTATGCAAGGTGACAAACACTTGAATGCACAATCTAAACAAGCTATAAAAATGACACAAGGTCTTGATAGACTTAAAACTTGTGATAAGTTTAATGATACATGTTGATAAAATGTTAATTAAGTGAATAACAATAAAATTGATTGTTTAGTGCTATCCAATCATCTTAGAGACAATTTGGTTGCTTTGACTACCCAAATCCAAGCATAAAATGTCAAAAGGGAGTATGGTTTTGCAATTCTAATTGTTCAATATTTCTATATTTATAGGTATAGATAACAATAATTACTCATTGCAAAACAAGGAAAAACAAAGAACCAAAGAGAAGCCGGGGTATTTCCCTTTGATAATATGCTGGGATTTGGATTGAAGGGGCGGAGCTCCCATCTTTAATCCCGCATCGGGGAGAGAGAAGAAGAGGTGCGATGTCCTCCCTACTATAAAAGGGAAAAACTCCCCACTTCTCTTCCCAAAGTTGGACTGAAGTGGGATAGTGGTCCTTCCCCTTCTTTCCTCCGCGTACTTTTCTTTGCTCTCATCATTTTCTTTTGTAATAGCTGCTAAACAAAGTGAGAAAAAAAAATGTAGATAAGAATTTTATGTTGATTTGTATCCAAACTCAACACCCGAACCGAGTCAATCTGGTGGTCACATCTATTGGATGACAACTTAATATGTAAGTTGTAGGGTCAATTTCAGGTTGCAAATTTAATCACTCAACAACATCAAATTTGATACCATTTTGATCCTAATTTGATTCCGCGCGACCCGTGCACACCACTATGCCTAACAGCTAATTGTCTTGATATTGATATGTGAATGCTAATTAATGTTTCTTAGTATTTTCTTGTTAAATTTATGTAGTATAGATTATGAGTGGGACAATTTTGGTTTTTTTATTATTGATCTTTAAATTATCTTTGCAGGTATTGATACTATTGGTGGTGTCAGAGTGCCTGCTTCATTTTGTGGTGTTTTAGGCTTCCGAACATCACATGGAATCCTTTCTAATGTAGGAATCATTCCTGTTTCACCAAGTCTCGACACTGTCGGTATGTCTATCTGATTTTCTTGCGTATTTGATTAAGAGAGAACCCACCTCTTGAATATCCATGAAGTGGGAGATATAGAAGATATGTTGCTCATGTAATCATAGTGATAATGGTTTAAACTTAACAGAAAATATAGCCCCAAAGAAAGTTGAATAGGTAAAAGAATTAGAAAAGATTTATTTAGCTGATTCAGGTACTCGTGTTTAAGGCTTTACACTTATGTTTGTTGTGATTTACCAAGTGATATATTGCTGAAATTTATTAACTTGGAAGTAACTTGATTGGTCCAACTTCTAGAATTTCACTCTCTTAGTATAGGGACTTGTACATCGAGCAAGTGATCTAGTCGAGCATTCAAATGCCAGTTGTTTGAACTCCTCCAAGGGGCATGGGATTTTGAAGATGGTAATGGACCATCTTTATTTGGCTATTTGTTTAGGGGACTATGAATCTTTGTTATTAGTAACTGTCTTTCCAGGTTAGTCATTTGGGACATGCTTATGCGCATAGCATCAGCATGAATATGAAGAATTCTATGCTTAGGCTCAGTAGTCACTGATATTCATGCCATTATACTGAAGGCATGTGTTTTTCAGCTTTGACATGTTTGCACATGTAGAAATGCATAAATGTTCGAATGGTTATTTTGGATATGTTATGCCACAAATGATCCTCAGCCTCTAGGCAATGGCCTTTTTGTGTTGTTCATTTGATTGCCAATAGAAGACTGATTGGTATGTGAATATTGTTCGCCATTTAGGTTGTGACGTTGTTGAATATGGCATTTGTTTTTTCTTTTTTTCTACTTTTCCTTTTTCACATTTATATGCAAAATTCCTTCTACAGGGTGGTTTGCCAAGGATCCTAACATGCTTCGTCGTGTGGGTCGTGTGTTGCTGCAACTTCCATATGTGGATCCTCGTGCACCACGAAATATTATAATGGCCGATGACTGTTTTGAACTACTGAAGATTCCTATGAGCCGTGTTGCTCAGGTGGTGGTTAAATCCACTGAGAAGCTCTTTGGCAGTATGTCTTTCCCTCTGCTGTATTGGAAATATAAAATTGCTCATTGCCTTCTCTATTTACTTTCAAACATTCATTTGTATTTATGGAACTTCTGTTTTTGTGACTTCTTTTCTTTATGTTACTGCTACTTTAGAACAAGTTCTGAAACACGCAAGCCTTGGGAATTATCTGGATTCTAAAGTGCCAAGCTTGAACCAATTTCATCAGACGAAAAGGAATGGTGAACTTAAAACATCTTCAATAAAATCACTTGCAAATGCCATGCTGTTTCTTCAAAGGTGAGGCTGGTATCTTATTTTATTGAAAACCCTCATCCCCTTAAAAGAAATCCAAATGGAATGCAGCAAGTTTGCCCTTGTGATAAATGTTAATTAATACTAAGCTTGTGAGGAAGAAGGAAAAGGAGATTGTTAAACGTCCCTAGCTTCAATAGAATGTATTTGTAATGCGATCCAATTTTTGGAAGAGCCACAGTATATTTTTTTATTAACGTCTTTATCTGGACTTTTCTCTATGTTGATCTTTCCCAAGTACTAAGCATTTAATCTAATTTTTTTTAGTTTGCTCCATCATAAATTGTTGTGCTATATTTTCTCCATGTAGGCATGAGTTTAAAACTAATCATGGGAAGTGGATCAGCTCTACCTGTCCTGCTATGGAGCCTGCCATATCAGGATACATACATGAGGATCCGGAGAATACAGATGCAAAGGTTGATAGTTGCCAATCAGTCAGGAGTGAAATGCGCTCTGCTGTCAATTCTCTTCTTAAGGTAATTACTTTGTTACCATTTTTTATTTGTTTAATGTTACAGTATCTCAACAATGATTTTACTGGTTATTTAGTCAAGGATTTTTAATTTTTTAGATTGATATTCAATCATTTAGAGATGGGCTCCTGATATGCAGAAATCTTTGCCCTATTTCTAGTTTTCTGCTCATTAGTGGTGCCCTTCATCTTGTTGACCTGAATAATATTCTTTTTCATAACAGATCAATCTTCTTCATCTTGAGTTTCAAGGTGGGAATATCTTTTACTTCTAGCAGTATGATCTTCTTTGTGGAGATACGTGCAAATGGAGATCGAAGTTATTGGCTTAAAATCTTAATAATGTTGGAAACAAAGAAGTGATAACTGAAATATTCTAGATGGTAGGTGACACACAGAATGTACTAGATATTTTGTTAAAGTTAAACCCAAGCAAAGCTAGTTATGGAACGGACCATGTAACATGGTTTTAATAACAATATCTGAGTTTGTGAATCTTACGAGTCATGTTTTGCTTCAGAGTAGAAATCTTGATTAGAGTTCTAGTGCTTTAGAATATTGCTATTTACAATTGATCCTGAAACAAACATTATGGAGTATTTCAGTTCACCATTCAAGTCTCACGACTCAAGTGATTCTCTTCATTACAAAAGGCCATTGTAGTGTCTCACCTCTAAATTTAAGTCATTGTTAATATTTTGATGTGCCAATCCATAAATATATTGTTACTGTTTGGATTTAGAATATTGCTATTTACAATTGATCCTGAAACAAACATTATGGAGTATTTCAGTTCACCATTCAAGTCTCACGACTCAAGTGATTCTCTTCATTACAAAAGGCCAGTGTAGTGTCTCACCTCTAAATTTAAGTCATTGTTAATATTTTGATGTGCCAATCCATAAATATATTGTTACTGTTTGGATTTAGAATATTGCTATTTACAATTGATCCTGAAACAAACATTATGGAGTATTTCAGTTCACCATTCAAGTCTCACGACTCAAGTGATTCTCTTCATTACAAAAGGCCATTGTAGTGTCTCACCTCTAAATTTAAGTCATTGTTAATATTTTGATGTGCCAATCCATAAATATATTGTTACTGTTTGGATTTAGAATATTGCTATTTACAATTGATCCTGAAACAAACATTATGGAGTATTTCAGTTCACCATTCAAGTCTCACGACTCAAGTGATTCTCTTCATTACAAAAGGCCATTGTAGTGTCTCACCTCTAAATTTAAGTCATTGTTAATATTTTGATGTGCCAATCCATAAATATATTGTTACTGTTTGGAACGTGTAAGCATCCTTAACGTTTGTGCTAGTGTGTATGTAGGTTTTTTATCATGTATATGAGAATCCCATGATTGATTGATGGCATTTCTGATTCTATTTGTGAAGCCTTCCATTAATTTCATATGTCCGTGTTCTTATTTATGATTCATAATTTTATATAATGTACATGAATCTTATGATTCATGGATTCAAATTTTAATTCGATTTGCCAAACTTCCAAACGATTGGATCCAACATGACGCACAACCTTTATTTAAAAACAAGCCTTGCTGCATACACCTAGCTGTGTTTTCACGGCTTCACTTAGGTAATGACTAGTCTAACATTTAAGCAATTTGCAACTAAACTACCTAGGCCATATGTGAGACAGGTAGTGGAGTTCTTTGAATTTATTTATTTATTTTTAAGCTAAAGGGCTCAGTGTAAATTTATAAAGCCTTATTTTTATCTTATTTTCAAATTATTACATGTGTGTTTGTGCAGCTTTAACATTGGCATAAATCTTAATTCTCGTATGATACATGTACTTTCATTATGCATTTTTTATTTTTCTTTTTATTCTGAATTTCTATTCTTATTTTTGTTATATTGCTACAAATATTTTCTTTTCTTTCTTTTTTTTTTTGAAAAAATCATTGGAATTACATCAAACATGGCTCTTTAGATCATTATATTGTCATTATGTGCCAACTTGTCTCATTTGAGTCATTTCTCTTTCTTATTGAAGAAAATGTCCAACTTGTCTTATTTTTAATATATTTGTATGGCTTTTAATTTTGTGGTCATGAAATTGAAGAATGTAAAAATATAGTTTGTTTTTTTTACACAAGATTTTACTTGTGGAATATGTAGGTAGTCATATATATACAGGCTTGTATGTATATATGTAATTAATTATTTACTCAGACCTGACATCACCTTGCTACCTTGACAACATTTAAGCCTAATGAACAGAAATATCCTTAACCTTTTAAGTGACATAGATTTTTTTGTTTTTTTGTTTTTTTTTTGTGTGTGAGTAAGACGTGGGTGTCTCAATTTCTTAGGAGATGGTTTGTTTAACCTGGTAAAGATTGTGTACTACTAACTGAATTAGAGAAGTCATGAACTATTTGTGAATCTGAAAGTGTTATTTTGCTTATGCCTATGAACTCTTTTGAAACTTATGTAGGATGATGGAATTCTTGTGATTCCTACTGTTGCTGACCCTCCTTCAAAACTTGGTAGCAAGGAAGTTTCATCAGTGGACTATCAGAGTCGGAATTTCTCTCTATTGGCTATTGCTAGCATGTCTGGTTGTTGTCAGGTAAAATGCTCTTATGATTCTTTTATCACAATTCAGTTCCTCCAATGGGTCATTTGATTGCTGTCCTGTTCAAACTAATGGTCGGTGCTACTTTTACTTCATTTCACCTCTTATTACTGTTTCCCTGCAGGTTTCTGTACCACTTGGATTTCATGACAAATGCCCTGTCTCAGTGTCTTTCATTGCAAGGCATGGGGGCGATCGCTTCTTACTAGACACGGTCCAGACTATGTATTCTTCTCTTCAAGAACAGGCTGATGCAGCTTCAACATCCAATTTATCAAGAAATGCCATTAGCCAAGAAGAATCTGCTGAAGTTGCCAAGGAAAAGGTAGATTTTATTTATCATACATTTTAAAAATTAGTCCTCATATTTTCTAAGTAGGTATTGTGCAGTGCCTACAACATTTTTTAGTTGTGTAGACTAGAGTGATTTCTTTTTATTCTATTTTCTTTTTGTATGCTTGTCTCTCCATTTCTGTGCAATAGCTTTTGTACCTTGAATGTTTTTATTTTAATGGATTATACACAAAATTATCTGGACGATGTTTTTCTTCTAACATAATCTATAGTTAATGTTGACCTTCCTATTGATCCTTTCAACTTTCCCCATCATACTCTTTGCTGATGCAGCGTTATCCTGGATAATTTCAGTTCTTCTATTGTTCTACATGAATCTTGTTTTCCTCTTTATTTATTAACTACTGAAATTTGTTTATTTGTAGCTATCTTAAGCCATCCATAATAGTGTGGTCGTTATTTATTATTCTATACTTCCATTATGTCATTTCCAATATTTTCTTGGATCAGGGCAATGCTGCTTTCAAAGATAAACAATGGCTGAAAGCCATCAGCTTTTACACTGAAGCAATTAAACTTAATGGCAAGAATGCAACATATTACAGTAATAGAGCTGCTGCATATCTGGAACTTGGGAGGTACTATTGTGACTATCATCTTTTGCAATTCTTCTGCTTTGGCTTATGTGACCTGTGATTGATAATTCCAACTTTTCTCCAGTTTCCTCCAAGCTGAGGCAGATTGCAGTATGGCCATCAGTCTCGATAAAAAGGTGCGTGGTTACTGTTATAATTTTGCATTTAAGACATCTCTGGAATTTGAAAGACACATTTTCTGTCTGAACAAATCAAGGATCATTACGGCAATTTGCTTGTAATTGATGCTATGTTTTTTCAAGTACAAAAAATAATTTCATGATTCCTTTAGTTCTAATGGTTTTTTTTTTAGAGGATTGTTTTGATGGTTGCTTTGAATCCTATTTATGCTCCATTAATTGGTAAAATATGAGTCATTGGTGTAAATGATTACTTTTGAATTGACCTTGGAAGATGAGAAATGATCTTAGATTTGAAAACTAACTCTGATGTGTTATTATTTAAAAAGATTTTTTGGCCTGAAAAAAAAAAGCATTTTAATGCAACAAATATTGTTATGAATGAAATCAATGATAGCCTGGCCAGATAACTTTAGTCATGAGAAAATACTCTTGTAGGAAAAATAATTTCACGAGTTCAATATTTTCTTACAAAGTTGTGCTGCAAGCTCTTGTCCACGAGCATTACTTGAAATCTGGTCACTTAAAAATGGAGAGCATTGCTTACATAGACATTTTTCTTTTGGCCAGAATGTGAAAGCCTACTTACGAAGAGGAACGGCCCGGGAAATGCTTGGTTATTACAAAGATGCTATCGAAGGTTTTTCCCCCCCTCTTTTCCGTTAATATTTAGTTGTCTATCGATGGGTTAATCTGTTGATGTTGTTCGTGGCACGGGTGGTGAGAGTGTTGACTCTTGAGACAAGTCTTGTTTTTTCCATAACCTAATGAAATGGTTAATAGTGTCTTGAGCTTTGGGGATTCTATACCCACCATCCATATTCTAAATTTGTTTTATTGTTTCTTCTCGTCTTGTAGATTTCAGGATGGCACTTGTTCTAGAACCAACCAATAAGAGAGCAGCTGTTTCTGCTGAAAGATTGAGAAAGTTGTTTCAATAGATGATTGCACTCTAAACACAAGCTTTTTGGAGGTCATCGTGGAAGTTTTACTTCAATGACTCCTATCCTCCACAAGGGGATCTACACATTGATCGACGCACATTTGAAGGCCTGTGACATGTTGTATATCTTTCTTGTTCTCACATGACATGAGAGGTGGCAAAGGTTGCTTGAGCTGATCCGATCAAATTTTTCAATGGCTCGAGCTTCTTATGCTTGAAAGGGCTTGTAAGTATTGTGCAATTTTGTTAGTATCAGTATATTTAATTTACTTAGAGGGTGTAATTTTTAGCATTGAACTTCTTATCCAGGCTGAATAACATTGTACATCGAGTTGTTTTTTTTTTCCAAGGATATTTTATATATTGATATTTATATTTAGCTTCACCTATTTGTTTGTGATCATCTATTCTTCTTACTAAAATCTAAAATCTGCACTAGCAGTTACTAATGGTTGGAGCCCTTAAACCATTTTAACTTGTTTGGTTGATTCATTCCATCATGTGATAATTATCTATATGTCAAGAATAATATTCCTTGCTGCTTTTTTCTTTAGTAAGATGGTTTCAGATTTCTTGTCCTAGATGCCCACTTTCTGCATTTAAATGTTTGCTGTCACTCGAAGAGAAAAGATGTAACTCTGATATGAGTTCTGTGGTCAAACTTTAACAAGTTGTGATAAGACTTGCATGTAAAAACAGAAGTGCACGGAGAGGACTGATTTTTTTGTGGGTAACATAGAGCCTTGAATGGTCTATAAAAGCAGAAGCTTAGGGCTTGCCTAGAGGTCTGAATTTCTATGTTCTTGATTTTAGAAGTACATATTGATTCCAAGTTTCTTGGTAGATATTAGCCCTTCGAAGAGATATAACTATGATCATGTGTTCATTTGGAGTCTTATGAGTTTCAGATTTTCCAAAGGCCAAGTTTGTGGAATGGGACTTATAAAAAACCAGAAAGTTTGTTTGTTCAAGTTTACAATCTAATGTTGTTGGGGAATGGATTTGGGCATATGGGCACTTTAGCTAAGGTCTTGTCCATTATCTATATACTTAATTTTGATATTATTCCTAATTAAGTAATATCTACTTATGCAAAGAAATTCAACTCAACTAACCTTTTTTCTAGCTATAAGAGGTAGATCTTTGTGTAATTTGATTAAGTAGATTCATATTATAATTAATCCAAAAAATTGTTACACTATATATAATGTCACTCATCTTTTATCTAAGCTTTGGCTGGTGGTGCAAAAGGTATGCAAATAATAATCTCTGCACAAACAGATTTGTTGCCTACAAAAGGAATCAAGATTTTTTTTGTAGCAACATGTCTGAACCTAGAAATTAAAATAAAAAGAAGATGGGAAGGTTATGGGTTTGAAGTCTCTTGATCTCTCTTTCAGCAAATCTTACAAATATTACTGTCAATCAAATAAAAGATTGTTAATGTACAGGTGTTGTTTTCAATTGAATTTAACTAACATGAAACAACATTAGGGTTATGAAAGTACAATGTGGTTGAACTTCTTTTCCTCGTAGTTTTTTTTTTCAATAATATGATGCTGTCAATACAAGGCCTTGCAGAAGAAAGCAATTTGAAGTTAGTTGTGTTGGGAAACAGGAGTCTCTCTCTCACATGAAGACTATGAAGGAAAATGGTCCCTACACTTAGCAAAGAACAGTGGTTCAGAGGTCTTTTCAAGTCCCAAAATTAGGAGAAGCATATTAGAGAGCAAAGTGCAAGACACGTTGATGGCACTAACATGGTCGGGTTCAACCCTAGGCCAACATCTTAGGGCACCCAACCACCCACTTGCCAACCTATCTAGCCAGCCCCAAGTGGATTTGCATGGTGTATGTTTGTTTTCTTTTCTTTTTTCTTTTTTTTTTTTAATAACTATAATTCATGGAGAAAAATTGGGTAATATATGTATCCTCTAATAATAAAAGAGAAAAAAAAAATTATGATTCGAATACAGTTTTCTGTATTTAAAATTTTAAAAATATAAAAAACGCGTTTAGTTATTTGAAACTCAAAAATAGTTTTTTAAAATTTACAAAGAAAACAAATTGTTTCTAAAAAATGACAAAATGTAATTTTTTAAATTTTTACTTTTTGAGTTATATTCTACTTTTCAGATCACGAACCAAACACAATATTAAAGATTGAAAACTTCACACCAATTTTTAAAAATCTGTTGTGACAGTTTTTCACGTCAAATTTATAATTATATTAAAATAAGGTAGAGTTTTCATGAGTTAATTTTTGTAGCAATCGGCATAGGGTTTATACTTCCTCTCACATTATTCTTTTGTTTTCTCGTGTTGCCTTGCCTTCTTCTCTCTATATTATTTGGGTTTTCATATTTATAACTTAAATATAAAAAATAAATAAATAAGTAGATATGGCTTTTTTTCTCTTTTATTTATTTATTTGTTATATTGTGGGTTTTGAGCACTTTCCTCTTTCATATTTATAACTTAAAAATAAAAAATAAATAAATATGTAGATATGGCTTTTTTCTCTTTTATTTATTTATTTGTTATATTGTGGGTTTTGAGCACTTTCCTCTGCAGTGCCACCACAACACAAACCCTCCTCTACCACTCAAAAAAGAAAAGCTTAATTTTATCTTTTTCTGCCAATTTGTCTCATACAAAACCTCTCAGCTATTAAGACCCAAGCAATCCCTTAACTCAGAAAGAAAGATAATTAAAATCCCACTCATATGAAGTTCCAAAAACCAAAGCACAAAATTACAAGATAAGTGGATCAGCTGACTTAATTACCACTTTCTGCTCCTCATGAAAATCAAGTTAAAAAAGAAAAAGATAAAAGATAAAGGGAATAAGAGAAATTGAGCCTGTAGTTGGATTCAGAAGTGCTTTGTTGATCCAAGATTTTGTCACATGTCCCCAATAAATATAATAAAAGAGCCTAGTCATGAATAGATTTTCATCAACAATTAAACACCCTCCTTCCATAAATGCAATAGAATAACAAAGTGGGTCAAGGTTATTTAATTTCCAAGAGAGAGGGCCATAGCTTTTTTTTTTTTTTTTTGGTACCAATTTTTCGACACTCGTCAGTTGTCCTCCTCCTCTTTAAGGTGAGACTAATCCTTTTGGATTCTATAATTTATAGGAGCAAGAACAACTCTTCCAACAAGGATAGATGAGGGCAAATCCAAACTCATGATGAATTTCTTAACTACACCTTGTAGTTCGTTCTCTAAATCAGTGAACCAACTTCTTGTTGGTCAAGGGCCATAGCTTATTACGCGACCAAGTTATGTACCATAGATGTCCTAAACTTCATAATAATTGCCATAAAACTTACTATATTATATGATATATACATCAAAACTATGTGTTTCACTTAATAAGCTAAGATTAATTCCTGATGATCATACCTAAACTTCTTCATGATTGACCATCTGCCCTCCTATTATTATTATACACTCAAAGGAATCCTACAAAAGATTTGATAAATCAAACTATCATTTTAATAGGTAAATAGAAAAAGAAGTCCTGAGTTCCAATATTATCACTTTAATTAATTAGGCCACTCTCTACATAGGGTTTTTTATTTTCAAAAAGTACAAATGGTCACTTCTTTTACATAAATAATAAGTTTTAAAAAAGTTATCAATACGTGGTTGGCTCAATAAAAATGAATTGAGTCATAAGGTCGTATTCCTTTATAAATTCTTGGTGGCGCCTGTATTAAAAAGTTAGTTATTTTTCTTTTTGAACGAGACTAATTCTTCGTAAAATCATATTTTTTTTTCTTTTTACCCGAGAGTCAATGTCATTTCCAAGGTTTTTATTTATTTGTATTTTTATCACTTTGAAAGTCTTTCAAGTTTGACTGATCAAGAAACAAACGCATGCTTTCAGATCTTCTTTCAAAGCAACTTGTTAGGTTATATATATATCTAAGTGCAAAAAAGAAGAAAGCAACAACTCAACGACTCTGTCATTCAGATGTAATCTTCTTTTTTCTGTAAAATTGTGGTCATCTTTTGATAATGACCTCATGGATCTATGGACTGACTTTTATTGGTAGCTTTTTTTTATTAGCTTCATGCAATTCAATGAACACAGGTCATTGCTGAAGCTGACTATTTTAATTACATTTACATCTAGACCCTAAATATAATATATATATATATATATATATATGGGATTTGTATTATTGACTCAACATGTTTATTTATTTATATTGGATGAGGGGTTGATGGTGATAAGACCCTGATATATGGTGGACCATCTTTCCTGAATTAGTGAGCCTCAAAAATATTTTCCCTTTTGGTGAACCTTATGATATATGACCAATAATATTATATATATATAGACTTACAATTAAACCATCAACTAGTTATTCTGTTCATCACAATAATAATTATTCCTTAAATATGGTACAATTTATTATGAAACATAAATCTAACCAGCAATATGATTATGCCAAAAAAAAAATTATAATTTTAGAAAGTGTTCTTTTTGGGCTTATCAGGATTTAATTAAGAAATTGAATTACACTGCAAAATATATTTTGCTTTCATAAGTTCCTTTCTCAAGGGATGGAATTTCTCTATCATTTAATATTGGTTGTTTGGTGCTGTTTTTCTTTCATTAATCATTTCTCATCATCCTTTCTTTTCTAAATTAATATATCTATCATATATAATAATTTTAAATAAATACTGGAGAAATAGAAAGATCATGACATTAGTTGAAATAAATTTAGCATAAGATAAAGATAATAAAGAGTATTGATAAGTATGATCAGCAAGAAAATAATTAGTCATGAAAAGAAAAGAAAAGCTTCTTTTTGAACATTACTTAGGAAAGGAAGAGATAAGGAAAAAAAAAAGATTAGGTGAGGCCTCATATCAGGAGTGGTGGTTAGCTTGTACATATGTTAATACTCAATAAATAAAAGGCCTCTTGAAAAAAAATAAAAATAAATAAAAGGTCCAATCCTAATTAGAAACCTCTCAAGTCATCAACTTTTTACTTTTTTTTTTTTTTGGGGGGATTACCATATAATAATGCACACTACAATCATTGTTGTTAAATAAAAGTATATAAGGCTAATTATTTATGAGCTAAAATATTCATTTTTTTTTATTTTTTTTAGCCAATTGACTTGGTTATTTAGCCAATTGACTTGGTGATTATTCCCATTTCTACACTTTATTTTTTATTTTTATTTTCTATTTATTTGTTTTGTGGGAATGTGGGGTTCTAAAGGCCATAGGACCCCTCTTCACATGCAAGGCAAGCAAAAACAGAGCCACATTAAAGGGTACAACACCCTCCCTTCCCCACTGTCTGCCCCTTTTCTTGGTAAAAGCTGTCTTACAAATAGCGGGCACAAGATAGTTTTAAGTGTTCTTGGACCCAAAATGCCACATCCCCCACATTAAAAAAGATTAATATATATATATATAAAAAAATGATAATAATGAAAACTGGTGCTATGGTTCCATTCATTCATGAGGGCTTGTACCCTAAAAGAACATCATCTTCCAGGCTGCACACATGGAGGGCTCCCCTTCCCTTTGGAACTGCCCTTATTAATTTTTATTTGCTCAAGCTAGCTACTACCTACTTGCTCCTCTTACTAAATCCACATCTTTCCAATTTTATTGTAACACATCACGTCCCTTCCTTGATCCACTTTATCTCCCTATTGTCTGTAAGCTCACTGTTTTGTTCTTAAAAGAAGCGTTGATAATTTAGACACACGCCAAAATTATATCTTAATAACTCATACTAATGCTCTTTTTATTAGTTAGGAATATTAACATTTATGATATTAAAAGAGGGTATACTTAGTGCATGAGGTTCTCACCATTATGGGTCTGAGTATATATATATATACAAGCTTACTTTCATGTTAAAGAAGTTCTTTGTATAAAATTTAAATTGAAACTAGCTACCAAACAATTAAAATTAATCATGGTTTTAAATGAGTATTATTTATGTTCATCATTACTTTTATATATATTGCCTTTTATTAGCACTTAATTATCTTTGAGTAATGGTAGATTTTGGCTCATCATGCTAATAATATCTATTATTAATGGATCTTGATGCATGGGATGGTATCAATGTCCCAAATTATCTAATTAAGTCATAAACACTTTTAAAGTCAAGAAAACCCAAAAACATGTTTTAATCATTGATGAAAGATGATATATATATATATACATATGTATATGATTAATAGATTAATAGGGAGACAAGAGATAGAGTTACATTCTCAATCATAGCTGTTCCCTTCAAGGGAGTAAAATTTAGAAATACTAAAGTTACCTTAGGATTTTCACTCTCCCATTAGTAAAATGGGAGACAATTAATATGTCACTTCACTTATCTTTCTTTCTTTTAATGATTTATAGTTGTACCATTAATTCAACTTTTCAGGGCAAGTCCTTAGAAAAAATTACTATAAGTAGATGCGAAGAAGACAAATAACCGAAAAAACTGGATTTGGACAACAATTTATATTAATATGCATAAATTTTTTTTATCAAAATAATAGGAATATTATGTACGTGAATTCACACATTTGAAGACCTAAGTCGTCAAGGCTGAAATTTAAGGACGTAGATATAATATACAAATGAAACAAAAAAAATTAAGATGATATAATATAAATGATTTCATGACTAAACTGTTAATTTGGCCTGTGATGAAAAAAAATAAAAAAATAAATTATCTTTGCATGCACCTCAGTTTTAGAAACAATTTTATTTTATTTTATTCTATTTTTTTTAATACTCACGGCAAGGTCAAAGTATGTTGGCACTGAGGTCAGAAGAAATCGAGATTCCTCAATAGGGTCAAGAAGGGGAACATGACAACGAAAGACATGAGGAGCCCGAATGAAGACTACTATAGTTCTGCTTCTACTTTTATTAAAGAAAAAAAAATTCTCATTTATTTACAAAAAATAAAAATAAAACTCTCTCTATATATTTTTTTTTTGTGAAATATTTGGAATCAATGGTCCATTAATAAACTATGGCGGCTAGCTCTCTAGCTAGGAATTAGAGAATGTGTGTGCATCATAGGATTCCACATAAAATACAATTATAGTATGGTTGAGACCAGGGGGCTTCCCCATCTTTAGCCACTTTTGTTCTCTTGAATAATTTTGTCCAAACAATTAATATAATTTCTAAAGAGAAAAGTGAAAAATTAATAAATAAATAAATCTTTGATTAAGATGAATATGGCTTTGATTTGTCGATTCTTCATTGAACACACCATGTGGGATTCAATTTGGATCATTCAATATATATATATATATATATATATATATATATATATATATATATATATTGTGATTTATTTGGGATAATTAGTCACAACTGTAAAGTACTCATGCAATTAAATTGATAGATTCAGTCCAAAAAGAATATTGGGCATAATTAGCATTTGAAGTCTATATTTATTTATAGTAGGATATATAGAACCATAGAATTTAATTTATATATTTTTTGATTTTGGAATGATTTAATTAGTTTGAGTCACCGTCACGAAGATCATATATATCTCTCATTCTAAAACTTATAACCTAATTATGATAAACCATTATTATTATTATTATTATTATTATTATTATTTATTTGTAGAATATCTAGTCTATTTAGCAATGAAATATATTTTTTTATGAGAAATTAAAGCATTTAGTACAACAAAAAATATCAGGGGAGAGTAATTGAGTGAGATGGTCTAGTCCCCAATACTTAAGTCATAATGTTATAAGATCAAAATCATTGTTTTTTTGACTCAGCTTAAAGTACATGTTAGTGGGGTATATGTGTTCTACCAACATAACTACTAGTATATATATATATATATATATATATTATAATTAGAAAATATATAATAATGCTTTTATGATTCTATTTATATTAAAGTACATATCAACATTAAGCCCTAATATTCAATTGAGTAATATGTTCCAAAGTCAGTTTTTAAGCCTCACACTCAATTTTTTTTAGATACAATATATATACATCTTTATAACATTCGAAGAAGTTGAGTGTTAATGTCAAAAAATATTATTAATACTTAATTTATATAAAATAATTTTTTATTTAATTATAATTAAAAATATTAAATTAAAAAAATATATATATCTTCTACCCTGTGGGTCAAAAAAGTGATGGAGATCAGATTTTGGAAGTCATGTTCCAAGTATATAAAGAAAGAAGATTCTAATTTATTAGCAACACATGATCATCATTATCATCATTAAAAATCAAAATTTATTACTTATCAGATCAATATGAAATATTGGGACCCACAAGATGTGGTTGGAGCTACAGGGGACCATTATCATGTATATATGTATATGTATATAGTCAGAGAGCCACTAGATTTGTGACCCATCGTCTGCTCTCTCTCTCTCTCTATCTCTATATGCATCTCTCTCTCTGAATGCATGAATGTTACAGTAGGCATGTATGGGGTCCCACCATGGCATGGAGCGGCCCGTCCACATGTGGCACCGAGAGAAGAAGTAAAAGTATGTCCTGTTGTACGGGGTTGAGGTAAGTGGTGAGCATGGTGGGTATGGTGTCATATGGAAGGACTGACCATGGTCTTCAACATTTCAACTCTTTCATCATCGTCATCATCATAAAAAATAATAATAATAGTACCCTCCAATATTAAGACATTTGATTTGACACCATTGTCATTTCCACCTCACAGCACACCATTTATCTCTTTTTCTACTGTTTCTCTTTATTACTATTATTATTATTTTTTAAATAGACACAATATTAATTATTAATTATATAATCAACTCTAATGTCAGATCATATTTTTTAAAAAAATTTGTGTTAATTCCTGACACATTAATCTTCTCGTTAACATAAGATAGTAATAAAAGTTAAATTTGAAACCTTTGAGAAATTTTAAAGCTACCTCTTAACGAATTCCGCCAACTCTATATTAACATTTTTCTTTATCTCTCACATTCCTAAAATACCCCTAATTTTCATTTTGTTGTATTTTTTTTTTCTATTTTCATATGTTAAGTGATTTTTTTATTTGACATAAAAAAAAGTAATTTTGATTTTTTTTAGAGCAAAGTTATTAGAATATAAAACGATACATAAAAACTTTTAGAGCTTAATTAAACTCTATTTCCATTTGTCCTTTTATTATTAAAACTTTTGATATTGTTTAGATCTATGTTCTCTTATGATTGGATTGTGAAACAATGTGATTTCTTGCAATATCATTTTATTTATTTTAGATACTTAGAAAAATTGCACTATATTTATATGCTTATAATTAAAAAAAAGAACATGATTAGTTGACATACTTTTTTGACACATATTTTTAATATTATAAGTGAGAACGGTTATATTACCTCACATCACGCGACAATACTTCGTATCACACAATTAACGCGTGATACAAAATATTATCGGATATTTTAAGATAATTCAACCACTTTTACTTACAATATAAAAAATGTGTGTCAAAAAAATATGTCCTTATAGCATTACCCTTAAAAAAAATATGTGATGTAATTAAAGTTTTGTGAACATCTTCATTTATACACTTTTTTTCCTCTAAAAATTAATTTTAGCTTATATGACATATATATGTCTGAAGTTTAAAGAATTTAAAATAAAAACCAACTCCACCACTCACATTAAAGAATAGAGCAATTAACTTAATTTATTAATTATAAATTTTAAAACTACAAATGGTTAGAGAAATAATAATAAAAATTAAAATATATCTTAAGAAAATATAATAAAAATATCATCACATAGACACAACAACAATAATACATATTAGGGTCTAACCCTTAACTCAATAGTACTTTAACATTAATTAATAGATATTGAAAGAAACTTGAAATTAGTAAGGAGGGAATCAAAAGGCTGCAGGCCCCAATTATTAATATAATATTATCTACATAGGGATTAGAGAACTAATGCTTCATGCATTTTCAAACATGTTGCCATGTGCCAAATCTTGTGGTAGAAGGGTTAAAAAAATACCTTAGACAACCTGTGGAGGCATTATTCCTTACTGGTTTAGAGCAAGGTGATGAATTAAATGTTATAGGGTTTTTTGTTTTTTTAGAAGTCAATATATAATGCATGCTAGTCATTAAAACGTAAATTTGGTTAATTGACTAAAAGGGTGAGAGTCCATTTATAAATAACTATATTAATAATACCATATAGACACATATATAAAACATATTATAGATATAGGATATTTAAATGATGTGATTTTAAATCTAAGAAACCATCATTGAGTTATAACTCACTCTAAACAACTTTATCATAAAATATTAATTATTTGATAAGGTTGAATTTTATTGAAATACAACATTAACTTCCAACTAATTAAGATCCATAACCAATGCTAACGAGGAGTTGGTCTAATGGTATACGGCTTGAGAAGCAACATTTTTTTTTATGATTCTTTTTAGTTAAAGTTTAAGTTATTTTTATAAAAAAAATATTTATTAGTTCAATCTAACCCGGTTTGAATTAGTTTAGATTAAGTTCAATTGGGTCAATGAATTAATTTGAATAATGTTGAATTAATTTCAATTTAAACTTATTTAAAATTAATTCAATTCGTTACACCTTAATATTTTTAATAAAGGGATAATAGTCTGCCATTTATATTAATTTATTTTGTTATCTTTTGGTACACGCGTCAGCTACTTTACTTGAAGAAATTTTTTACAGTTACACGCATTATTACTGGAGAAGTGAAAGTGAAGAAAAGTAGGAGAATCTCTCACTGTCTCTCTCTCTAAAAACAGTAAAGAAATAGTGGCGACCTTTCCCAAGAAGATGATCACGGGGCTCCTTGCCGAATCTAAGCCCCTAAAATCAGGGACGGCTTCTCTCTGCTCCTGCTCTGCTTATCCGCCACGTGGAGACATTTTCCCAATAGTATTACGGCCCACTGAAACCGCCACGTGGTGTCATGACACGGCACTCAGTCCAAGTTTCTTCTTTCCCATGCATCAATTGTACCAACTTCATCACAAATTTTTTAAAAAAATATAAAAAATTAATTAATGTATATAATAATAATTAATACGTCACTTCCCTGGTGGCAAAAGGGAAATTGTGTTTTATCTGATTGATAGTTTATGTTTGGAAAGCTAAGTTTTATTTAAATATTGAGAGCAAGGAAGGTTTAGATTGGGATTATTATTATTATTATTATTTAAAATTTTTGATGGTATGTACTTGGTTTTTATCGTTGGTTGCCGGCAAGAATGTTAAATAAATCGTTAATGAAAGTATCTCTATATAATTAACTAGTACTTTCAAGAGCTAATCTTGGATTAAAATATGAGTTTTGATCGAGATTGGTGATTGATTCTTGTGATTATTTTTATATGATTATTGTTATATACAAATGAGAAGATTCCTAGGTGAACATACTCATCCAATTCGCACAGGGATTCAAATTTTATAGTAAAAAAAAAAGAAAGAAGAAGAGATCTAATAGAATGATCTCCACCGCTTTCTTTTCTCGTTGTTGTTGTTATTATTATTATTAAAAATTTAATTATAAGTAGGTCTCTGTCTCTCTTGTTAAGATGGCATCTAATTAGTATGTACACGAGGATATTCTTTTCCTATCTAATTTATATATATGTATATTCAGTATTTTACTCCTTGCCAGCACTTATGAGCCTTGTGATGAACTATTTATTTGATTCTTATATTACTATAGCATGTGAAACTACTATAAGAATATTAAGCTTAAAATGTGAAGAGGTTTAAATGACTTTTGGGTGGGAGTTGGAATTTTGATGCTAAAAGTTTCATTTTCAATCCAAAAATAGGAGTAAAGAGAGGTTTTTAAGCTTCCAAAATGGGACCCACCACTTCAAAAAACATGAGTTGGCCAAAAGTGTCCTATGCATGCAACTGCTGTTAGTGTTAGTATTAGTGGTCCACCAAATTGCACGGTCCTCATCGCCCCTCTTAACCATGATGTACTATTTTTATTATCATTTTAATAATATATTTTTTAAATTAATTAAATTTTTAATTTATTTTTATATTTAGTTTAACTGATACATATAATTGATGAGACTTAATTTTTTATATATTTTTAAAATTAAAATAAAATAATTATAAATTATAAAATATAAATATCAATTAAGTACGGTCACTATTAAATAATTTACTCACCATATTACATTAAGAGTATCAATTTAAATTTTTTTTTTATTTATTTTTACCATACCACATTTATAAAAAATGATAAAAAAATAAGAAAATAAAACTTGAATTGAAAAATAAAAAATAAATTTACTTCTTCCCAAAAATACCATTTAGTATATGTATTCCCACTGTAAGTAATATTTTAATTAAGTAATTTGTGGGAATATTAAAAAGAAAAAAAAAAAGAAAAAGAAAGAAAGAAAACGGGTGTGGTGCGTGGTGTGTCATGTGTGTGGAGGAGTGGGGGACCGCTGTGGCCGTTGAATAAAGACACGTGTCAGAATCACATGGTGGGTGGACCAGGATTACGAAGTGTCAGTGTGGCGTCGCCTCCTGTGCTCATTGTTGAGGCTGTCGTGCTCACGTCACATCCAGATGGGGACGGCATTAATATGAAATCCACCCCCCTCTTACGCCGTTAGCTTTTTCCGCACGCCCTTAACTTAGAGGCTTTGACGTTAACGGCGGAGAGTCGTTAGTTTAGGGGGGGGGGGGGTCTCCAGATTGTAGGATAACCCCCACACAAAGTGTCTCTCTCTTTTTTTTTTTTTTTCGCTTTTTTTTTGTTTTGAGGAGGGGGGGTTTGGTTTCCTCTTATTCACCGCAGCAAAAGTTGCAGAGTTAGTGTCCTTGCCCCAGACTCCAGGCTGTATGGATTTTACCTCACACGTGGTGGTCTCGGAGGCCAGGAACGCATTTTGTACCCACGCACCTCCTGTACCTGAGTGTCCCATACAAATACACAAACTATTATTATACTTTTTTAATTAATTTATTTTTGCATTTCTTACTCCAAACTCCATATAAAATATATGAAATTTTATTTAGCTTCCCTTCTCATTTCATCAATTTCAGTTTGGTTTTTGCCATTTTAAAATAAACATGGCTTCTTTGTCGTTTCATTTTGGTTTTGATATAGAAATATTAGCTATCAATATGCTTTATTGAACTAATCTAGGGTTGGGAGAAATCTTACACATCAATATGTTTAATGATATTAAGAACTAATATTAAAAAATAATAATAAAAGGACTCAAACTCGATCTATTTATTCTTATACCGGAGTACCTTTAATTATTTTAGAACCTCGTGTATCTGGCTACTAATATGAGACAAAAGTCTTAGAGAGTCGCCTTTATACATTATTAGATTGCCTCAAATCTTATGTCACATAAAAATGTTATTTATTGGAGAGAATGTAGCTAACATAAGGAGGTGGCTGCAAATTTCAAGAAAATATGGGACGCATAGTTAATATAAATGATGATTTGGTAAGGGAGGTATCTGAATAACAATTAAAAACCCTTCCACTATTTTTGATAAAAAAATAATAATAATAAAAAATTTAAGGAACTTCACTTCACATACCCCATATTATATAGAACAAGGTTGCGGTGGATTTACGGCTCTTTGATCCTTTAAGCTCTACCCGGGAAATCATGTGCAACAACAACAACAACAATAACTAGCGTTTTTTTGATCCTTCTCCGTAGTTGTTCTTCGCTTCTTCGGACACCGCGCCCGTCACGAGCGCTTCTCCTTCTTCTTCGTCAGTTCTTATATTATATCTCTCATCTCCAGAGGGACAGAGGGAGCCAGCTCGACATGTTCAGATTCTTCTTCACCTATCATCATCATCTCCATCTTCCCTAACTTTCATTCAACCACAACAACATCAAGACCCAGCAAACAAAAAAAAAAAAAAGAGAAAATTATGAAGAGAGAATATCAAGAATCCAGTGCTGGCACCGGAGCCGGTGCCGGCACTGGTGGTGTATCAGGTAAGGCGAAGATGTGGCAGGAAGAGGAGCTACCACCGGCGGTTGCGGCGCCGCAGCAAGACGCCGGAGTTGATGAACTTCTGGAGGTTTTAGGTTACAAAGTGAGGAACTCCGACATGGCTAAAGTAGCACAGAAACTAGAGCAGTTAGAGATGATGATGGGAAGTGCTCAAGAAGACGAGTTACTAACTCATCTTACTTCATCTGATACTGTTCATTACAATCCGTCTGATCTCGCTTCCTGGCTTCAATCAATGTTGACGGAAGTCAACAATCCACAGCTAAATTTCGTCGACGACGCGGACTTAAGTCCAGTTCATCCGCCGCCGCCGCAGCGATGTTTCGACGGCGCCGACGATCCGGTTTTTGGTTCATCAGCTCAATCTTCCGCCATTAATGTCGACATCTCCAACAACAATTCCTCTTCTTCTGGAATCTTCGATGAAAATCCGAGCTCAGATTACGATCTCCGAGCGATCCCCGGCGGAGCGATTTGCGGTCCGAAACGCGAAAACAAGCGGATGAAACCGACTTACGAATCTCCTCCATCATCGGTTCCTTCTTCTTCTTCTTCGTGTTCTTCATTGGTTAGGGTTCCGGCGGAGTCTACTCGGTCGGTTCTCCTCGTCGATTCGCAGGAGAACGGAATCCGGCTCGTACACACCTTAATCGCGTGCGCGGAGGCCGTCCAGAACGGAAATCTGAAGCTCGCGGAAGCTCTCGTTAAGCAAATCGGATTACTCGCGGTTTCTCAAGCCGGCGCTATGAAAAAAGTCGCGACGTACTTCGCCGAAGCCCTAGCTCGTCGAATTTACCGATTGTATCCACAGGACTATCTCGATTCGTCGTTCTCCGACATCCTCGAGATGCACTTCTACGAGTCCTGTCCGTACCTAAAATTCGCACACTTCACTGCGAGCCAAGCGATTCTCGAAGCATTCGAAGGCAAAGACCGCGTTCACGTCATCGATTTTAGCATGAAACAAGGTATGCAGTGGCCGGCGCTGATGCAGGCTCTTGCGCTACGTCCGGGAGGTCCGCCGGCCTTTCGACTCACCGGAATCGGACCGCCGCAGCCGGACAACACTGACGCGTTGAAGCAAGTAGGATTAAAACTCGCTCAGCTTGCCGAAACGATTCACATCGAATTTGAATACCGAGGCTTCGTCGCGAACAGCTTGGCCGATCTCGACGCGGCTATTCTCGATATCAGACCGAGCGAAGTCGAAGCGGTGGCAGTTAACTCGGTGTTCGAGTTGCACAGGTTACTGAGTCGACCAGGCGCTATCGACAAGGTCTTGAAGTCTATCATTGCGATGAAGCCGCGGATCGTGACGGTGGTGGAGCAAGAAGCGAACCACAACGGATCGGTTTTTCTGGAGCGGTTCAACGAGGCGCTCCATTATTACTCGACTCTCTTCGATTCGTTAGAAGGATCCGCGGTTCCGGTCATGAGTGGCGGTGAGGATCAGGTGATGTCGGAGGCCTATTTGGGGCGGCAAATATGCAACGTGGTGGCTTGTGAGGGGGCGGATCGGGTGGAGCGGCACGAATCGCTGGCGCAGTGGCGGATTCGTATGGATTCGTCCGGGTTCGCGCCGGTTCATCTAGGATCGAACGCGTTTAAGCAAGCAAGTATGTTGTTGTCGCTGTTTGGTGGGGTTGATGGGTATAGGGTGGAGGAGAACGGAGGGTGTTTGATGTTGGGTTGGCACACGCGTCCTTTGATTACTACGTCCGCGTGGCGCCCTGCCAGTGACGTGTCTGACTCAGGGTGAGTTGAAAACTCGTTGGGTTTAACTCAGTTCTTAGACCTGCCGGTCCGACCGACCGGCCGGTTTGTCGGACCGGACGCCGCCGACCCAACAGGAGTTGGAGAGCTTGGGATTGGGAATGAGTGGGTGAGACCCACCACTTCAAAATGTGTCTGCCCTTTTTATTTCACTGTTTTTTTTTTTTTTTTTACTTAATTTTCTTTGCTTCTCAGACGAAGGGTGGGGTGGTCTACTTCACTTCAATGTCAATGTGTATTTTATTTTATATATATATTTTTAATAAGAGGGTAGAGATCTTTTTCTTGGTTACTAATCATGATTAATTTCTACTATATAAAGAAAGAAGAAATATGGTTTAGTGGGAAGTCAAATTGCAATGGAAGAAGAAATATCTATATTTTTAAGGAAAAATGGTTTCTAATATTAGCATATTTGTATAATTATCCTTCAATTGGAAGAAAAATGTGATGTATATGTATGTATATTTAATATTTAAAGAAAAAAGAGTTTCATGATCTAGGGTTTAAAGAATAAACTTTTTTTGACTTTATTAACGTTAAAAAGTGAAATGGGATCTTAAAGAAGAGAGAAGCATACTTTTTTAAAAAAAAACTAGCAGTTTAGAGAATTGTACTTGCATGATAAAAGGGCAGTGAGGGTAGGGTAGGGTAGGTGCCTTGCAGCCAAGGTCTTGTGCACATTTCCCAAACCCATCTTCTATCAATTCAAATATTATCCAGTCATTAATTTAAATCACATTATTTTTTTCATTACTTTGTTAGAAACAACCTTTCTTCTAGTCATTATAATATATTTATATATTCTTGATTATATATTGACAATATTTATTAGAGTTTTTGACCCAAAGGGTCTTTTGAATTAGTCTCATTTCTAAAGTAATTCAATGAAACAAAAATTTTAAATGATAATATGATAAGAAGGGAATATATGTGTAAGGGATTCATATGGCCTTGTATTAATAATGTTTTGGTGTAGGGTTTTAGTTGAAGATAAATGTGATGATTAGTTTGATTTATCTTCAACATTATTACACTGCTGACATCTTTTATTGATTTATTTTTCGACTCTAATAATACTAATATTATTATATGGCATTGCACACATGCATTCTCCTAATAAATAAATGAAGGGGAGCATAGCATTAGGCTCTCTTCACACAATTTTAATTTAGCCACACATGCCACTCCATTATATATATAAATAATGAAAAATAAAAAAATAAAATATTGGAGATCTCATTACATTAAGTAAAGGTAAAAATCTCATATATCTACAATTCCAATTTCATAATATATTTCTCAGTAATAGAAAGCCAAGTCAAACTCAAAGATTGGTGGGAAAGTTCCAATGTGGTGAAGGTGAAGGGGTTTGGGCACTGATAATGAGAAGTGTTGTGATTGACATATTTTTCAGTTCCCAAATTCTTTTATTATTATTATTATTATTATTTTTAAAAAAATACATTTCTTTATTCAAACAAATGATGCTCTTTGCTTTGTTTTGAATCTCTTAATGGTAGTTAAAAATCACCCCCAAACAAATAATATTCATTGTCTCAATTTGTTTGAAGCATTTGGAGATTAATTCAACTCGAAAAAACCTTTTTTGAACTACATTTGGTTTACTACTTGAATCTGATAAATAAATTTATATTATAGTCAATCTTACAAAATCATATGCCTAACTGCCATTTATCTAAGACAACCCTTCTTTATTAAGGCTTGGGACTGATTATTTATTATCAGGACATGCAAATATTCTCAGCTCAAACGTTGTTATATCACACCAAAATATTAAAAATATATATTTTGAATCATTAAAAACATGGGCTTTATGGACAGACCTCGTACTTCAAAACATCTTAAAGGACTGATTGATCATGTTTTTTATATGCTAATATTTTGAGCTGCATTAAAAATAAGCAACATATGTATGTGAATACAGTATATATCTTTTTTTTGGGTTTTCCCACTCTCTTCTTTTGAGGAATAATAATAATAATAATAATAATAATAATTGTTTGAGTACTCAACCTTCTTAAAGTATGTAAAGTAGTATTAGTGACTTAAAACTTGTAAAAAGTTATCAAAAGTTTAATAATTGACTTCTTTTTTTTTGTTGCATAAAGCAAATTTTCTCTTGAAATGACATTGAGTTGGTACTTTTGTGCTAAACTGTCCATAAACATGAGATCTAGAATTTTTTTTTTTTTTTGGCAAAAGGAATTCTAGAATAAAAAAGGAATAGTACATTCCTCATGAATTGAGTAAGCATCAGTATATATATATATTGGTACAGTCAACACATTCATTGTGTAGTTCTAATAATGATATATGGCAGAGATTACTCCAAGATGAAACTGTCTTTAAGTGTAAGGTAGAATACAAAGTGAGCATATTATACTATTAAATCAGTGCATAACAGTTTGGTGAACCCTCTTTTATGCCAATTAATACAAATTAGATGTCCAATTGAATCAATAGTCTAGCCATCATCAACTGGAATTATCAGATGATATCTTTGTTTTGATTACAAGATGTCAGTTTAACATGAAGAAAAGCCCAACCAACTAATGATTTAAAAAAAAAAAAAAAAAAAAAAACAACTAGAAAAAAAGCCCAACAGCCATTTTGATAAATATAAGAATTTCAATAAAAAGAAGGGAGTAGGCTGGATTTCTTGTTAGATATTATATATATTTCATACTCCAAACCTGCAATCTATTTCATTTCATACTATATTCCCATGTAAGCATCTCACAAACCCTTTTCATTTTTGTTTTTTCCTTTAAAACCTTTAAGATTAATAACAAACACATTCCTGAAAACATAAAAACTATCATAATACAATACAATACAATCTAGATTTTAGATTCTAACATGTATATATTTTTTATACACCAATGCTACTCATACTTGATTTTTCTTGCATGAAAATATATTTGGTGATTTCTTGCTATTAATTGCCTCAAATAACACACTGTTGTATGATGGGAGTCAATCAATTAAATTGGCAAAATTTTTGCCTAAGTACTACATTGTAGTAAACACTATTGCTTTTGTTTTAGGCCTTGTTTGGAATAGCAACAGCTGGTCGAGTTAAGCAATTTCTTGACACCATGGTGTTGAAATCGTGCTGCCAAACTAGGCCTTAATCATCATCGAAAAGGAAAAAAACAGAGAACCTAGAACTTCTAAAAAAAAAAAAAAATCTTGAAAAGAGAATCCCAAATATCTTTTGACTATGTCCTCGGAAGGGCTCTGCTTTAGAATCACGTGTGTGACTGCAAAGACAGGTTTGCTTTGGCAGAACTGAGAAGATTCTGTACAAGAAGGTACCGGGACTTATGGATGGAAGAACACGATGATGAAGGTGATATCACTATCATGTGATCTCAAGGTACAGCGCACATGCCATGTAAACCACACCATACACCTCCTTGACCTATCCACATACCCTTTTTATTTTCATGCAGAATAATTCACTCTTAAGGTGGCAATTAGAATGAATTATTCCAAAAGAAAAACAAGTAATCAAACTCCAAAAACCAACAGAAAAGAGAAGCTTTTATCTCAAATAAATTGGTCATGCTCGCATAAATTCCTGGAGAATTTGTATGAACATCAAACCCTAAAGCATGCTTCGCTAGTCACGGGATGAAAAAGAAGCGAATGACAGATGTGCCGATACAAGAAGAAGATGATGTTGATGGGTCCAATCTTACAGTAAGCCTGATAGCAGAATAAGATTTTTTTTTTTTTTCTGTCTGAAAAAACAAATTTTGGATGATGCTTTCTATTGACAATATGAATAGAACATGGTACTAAGTGATGGTGCAATGGCAATTAGTTACATATTTGATGGTCCATGCCGTTTAGATATAAACAGAATCAATACCACCACCCAAAAGTTAATATTGAGTGGTCACATTCTCATCTATGCAATAATAGAACTTTTTACAACTATCTAAAATATGCAGATTATGGAAAAGAATAAGATGCTGAATGGAGAAAGAAAAGAACATAAGAAAAGATCAAATCGGTAAAGACAAGACCGCTAAATTTGATTTGTGGCTATCTTAAGAAGTTGTAAATGATACCTGTGGAACGAACTAAGTTTCTTGATTCCACCTTTCAGAATTGTGATGGAGGTGGTAAAAGCAAGTAGATGTAATTCATAATGACCAAGAAAATATAATTCTGAAGAATATTTTCAGAGACAATTAAACAATCACTTTGTTTACTTAAATTAGTATGAAAGCACTACTATACAAAGATACGATAAGAGAGAGAGGATAATCTTTAAGTCAGTAGCAAATATAACTCACATTGGATGATAGCAGAAAGAAAACAAAGATACTCCAACAAACACATGTGCAAGGCCATAAAATGAGGCCCTTCAACAAAAAATAAATGACCCAGCTGGATTTTAGGTCAGCCAAGAAACAGAATGATAATATAACAACAATTACTAGAATCTAGACACAATCCTATCTAACCGAAACTGAGGTTTACACATTTTTGGTGGTTCAGAACCATGATCTTGATGCACGTTCATCTTTGAATTGAGTATAACAAGTATATAAGTTTCTTTCATTAATATTTAAGATATTCCTCCCCAAGCACAGTTTTTTTGCTAGGAAATCCCCCAGGTCACTTTCTCTGCATCTCTTATTATTCATTATGAGATTTCTCCAAGATAATTCCAAAGAATGATATGGCACAAATTCAGACCACATTATACAATTTGGGAACTTCGACCTGTTTTCTCCTCTCTTTCCTTAGTCCTTTTTTTTTTTTTTTTTTTTTTTTTCATTTTTTGAGAACTAAAAGTATTTGGCATTTTGCCCGATTAATCCCTTTGGCCCTTGATTGCTCAAGCAGGAGCATCCCTAGTGGCCATCCAAGTCCCATGCTTAGCATCAAGCCTTCTCCCAGGTGTGGGTAGTGGGATTTGAGCTTAGGATTTCTAGGGTTAAAGTTGGTCCTAGTTACCACCACAACATTGCTAGGATGGTTCTCTCTTTCCATAGTCCTAATTTTAATAGATATTTCAAACTCTTCTCTCCCTGAAATTGCTAATGATTTCGTAACTCTACAAATTGGCCAAGGAGCAAGCAGAAATTTCATTCTTAATTCCAAGAATCTCCATTTATCACTAGTTCTGGGTGTTGATTCTTCATATCAACATAATATATTGCATTCTTATGTACCAACACCTGTTTCACCTTCAAAAGATCGTATTATCCTTTCAAGAATTTGCTGTAGCACTGTTTCCAACTTCCAAGTATTGCTTTTTAACCTTTTATATCAATTGATTCATATAAAAACATAGCACACTTCAAGATGCTGACATTTACTTCCCTTTCAAAAATACCCTTTTACAATATCTTAAATGCTACAGTTTTTCACAGGATATCACATTAGCACAATATGACAGTCTAGAAAAGACTTATTCCAACTATTTAGGGAGGACACTGTATCCAAAACCCAAATCCCTCTCTTTACCTTTTTACAGGAAATTATATCTTTTCTTATTGCCTCAATGAGGAACACTTACTATCCCCCTTCTCTTTTCTCTTTGTTTTTAGGTTTTTCATTATTTCTCATTCTCAATAAACCATCTCTTTATTGATAAAAAAAAAAAAATTATAAAAAACAGCTTGATCAAATTTTAATTTCAATTCAACCAAGTACTATTTTTTGCAATTCTTTACCCTCCACAAAATTCATTTACCAATGCTCAATATGTTCTACATTACATAACTTTTGTTGGATTCAACAGAGGGGGTCAGATCATAGGAGCCAGAACATTATATGACTCACATTTTCAAGGAACCTTTCCCAACTTTTTCAAAGTTATTAATTCTATGTATTGCTACACAGAGTTTTCCACTAGTTCAACCATCATAGTTTTTGCCTTCACAATACAATCCTTCCCAGGAATACATTTTTTTGCATTAAAGTCCCTGCAAATTTTCCTGTTTACATTGCAGTTCAGATGTTGAAATCCACCAAACCATATGACAAAAACACATATGAGCTCTAATTTTATTTCAATTTCTCAAAGCAGTTGCAGATTAACTGTCTAGCCCTTAATTTTATTTCCACAACAGCATTCTCTCATCCAGAATGCAAATTCAGACACACACAAAAAGTAAAACATAAAAGCAAGAAGAAAAAAAGCACAACTATCTCGTGCTCCAAACACTGATCATCCATTACTCTAAATGGATTAAACAAAGACACAGGCAGCAAATTATGATGACTGACCTTCTTCTTCTTCTTCTTCTCACACAGACATCACATCATAAACAGAGAGATCAATGAGATGAGATCTTGAAGCTAAGCGACTTGTTGAACCACGCCTTCCAGCTTCCACTCCCCTTCCTACCTATAATCACGCCTGTCGTCATCTCATCCACCTCTCGTTGCTTCTTGCACAACACGAAATTCCTCCCCCTCCGCGATCCAATCGCTTCCCATGGATTCAAAGCTGCAATCGTATTCAAAACCTCATCAATCCACTCCCCAATTTTTATTTATTTATTTTTATAAAAAACAATAACCAAATGATAAATATACATGATTTCAGCATTCATTTTGAGCACACAGCCTCATAAGACAACCAAAGTAAAGCTTTGTTAGATCAACTTTTACATGAATCTTGAGTTGTAGCCTTGTAACGTATGGTATATTTCATTTAAATTATGTCTTATTGCGTGATTCAAGGACAACCAATGTATTTAATGGGTTTGTGTGCTGAAAAATTGTAATGTATGTTAGCTGACAGCCAAGGTAAAACTTTGTCAGATCAACTATGACAAAAAATCTTCCGTTGTAGCCTCATAATGTGTCTTATATTTCTTCAAAATTATGTCTTAACGCATGATTCAAAAGCATCCAATGTATTTAATGAATTGTGAGCTAAATATCCAAAAATTTCAAAAAAAAAAAAAAAACCATTTTTTTCTCAAAAAAATCGTTGCTATCGTACCTTCGGTACCGGCATTGGCGCAATAAAGGAAGAAATTGTTGAAATCAGATCCAAGAACAGGAAGCCGCCCCTCGCGAGCATAAGATCTAAGCGCGGTATCAATAATCGCAGCAACAAGCTCCTCCTCATTCACGAAGAATCGAATCGGACCAGCACTTCCCAAAACCGTCACATTGATCAAAAGCCGATTTCCTTTCGCTTGTTGCGACGACGAGTGCTTCTTCGATTTCTGCAGAAACATTTTCAAAAACTCTTCTCTTCCTCTCCTTTTTTTATAATAAAAAATTTTCCTTTTTTTTTTTTTTTCTAGAAACAAAATAAATCAAAGTTCAGAACAAGCGCGATTCGATTTGAATTGGATTTGGAATTCAAGGATCGAGTCCGAGGCAGCGGTAATACCAGCCTTGATTGCAAGAAGCGAAAGAAGAAGAAGAAGAGGAAGAAGGAGGAAGGAACAGCGCGGATGAAAATGGCGCGGCTGCCCTAGAAGACGATGAGAAGAGCATGAAACGGGATTGGATTTGCACCATTCACAACGGCGATGATCGGAAGAATCAGATTTTGTTTCAAAGTAGAAAATTTAATTTTTCTTTCTTTTTTAAGGGTTTGTGAGTAATAATCGAGAGAGAAAGAACGAGGGAAAAGTGTGTTAGGGTTCGTTTTGAAGAAACTTTCCTTCGTCGTCTCTCTCTCTCTCTCTCCTCTCTCTCTCTCTCGAGCTTTTTCTTATTTTATTTTTATTTTTATTTTCTTCGCACTTGGAAGCACACGAGTGCGTGCGTGGTTTTGGGCTCTCAAGAAAGCGACTCTCTCCCTTTATATAGCAATTTAACATCCAAATGGAATAATAGGAATAAAAGAGTATTCTGGCCAAGTGAAATTAACTATATGAGATTTGAGGTTCAAATTTAGGGAGGCCCTGCATTATTTATGAATAGTAAATAAATAATCTTAGGGTATTAGATACTGTTGAATAAATTTTGTACTGGAATGAGATAATATTATATAATTTTAGTAACTAGAGTACGCTTGATGAGGTACTCATTACATCTGCGAGTGTAACAAAAATATTTTATATATACATAAGACATTTTTGTCACACCCTACGAATGTGATGAGTACCTCTTACTCGAACATACTCCAGCCATAGC
This sequence comes from Paratinospora sagittata, assembly GCA_035771175.1. Classification (NCBI taxonomy): domain Eukaryota; kingdom Viridiplantae; phylum Streptophyta; class Magnoliopsida; order Ranunculales; family Menispermaceae; genus Paratinospora; species Paratinospora sagittata. The sequence continues at coordinate 2,759,236 of CM069605.1, forward strand.
ATCACATAATATTATTTCATTCTGGTATAGCCCGTCACACAATGACGTCTCGTACCCGGGATCATTTGTCAAAACTATTCATCATGAATAGTATAGGGCCTATCTGGATTCGAACCTCAAACTTCATAGGTTGATTTTACAATCCGAGTAGCCACTGAACCAGGATGTCTTTATTTATTTATTTTTGTTGAAATAGTCAGCATAAACGTTTTTACAATGCCAAAGTCTATAAAAATTAGTTTCGTTTAAAAAAAATGATGACACGTTTCGAATGTCAAAAAATTAATAATTAAAAAATATATATTATAAATTTATATATATGTGACAAAGTATTGAAATATAAAGTAGTAGAAATGAATTTATTCAAAAAATGATAAGGATAGCTTTAATTGCAAATAAAATAATTGAAAAATGATTAAGCTGGTTTTGAATATAGACCTTTAAATGCTCTACTTAAGAAGAGTGGTGTTTTAATAATTTATGATAATAATAATGATAGATGTATATTTAAAATATATGGATAGAAATGTCGACTTATCCTTAAATAGAACCGAGTACACGTTGCATATTGATATGATAGAACTCATATAATACTTTTTCAATGATTTGGTCAAATTAAGCTTGTGGTAGAGAATTATTTGATTTATCGAAAGGGTTCTTCAACACATGGGTGGGTGGGTGTCCTTGAATGTACCTCTAGGAATTTTCTATAACTTGTTGGACTTAAATGAGTATATTCCATAAGATGTTCCAAGTGAAATTATTATTATTTTATAATTTAAGAGAAAAAAAAAAGCTTCTTTGCTTGCTTTATAATAAAACAATGTTTCAAACTTAATTATTATATTATTATATTATTATGCTCTTATCAAATAAAGTTTTAAATACTTAAAAGAGTCTAATATTCATCGATATGTGAAAAAAAATTCTAACATACACATTGGATATCAAGTAATATCTTATATCTTATCTAATGACAATTTAACATTATGGAATGTAATAAACGATTAAAGAATATTTTGATTAGGTCTTTTTTTTTTTTTTTTTTGATAACTTGGGATATTGGAGCCTGAATTAGGTCATACTATACCAATAGTATGAACTATTTGAAGAATAAAATCATTTAAATTATAGACATCATATTCTTATTACGAAAAACATTTATCTCAAAGGAAAAAAAAAAAAAAAAAAATTTCAAGAAATCTCAAGAAACTATGTATCAATAAATCTTACTTGGATTATATGTTTGGTCAAAATTAAATATAATGATTGAATTTTTAAATGACAAAGAATCATGTGATTTGATGCTATATTTTAGCGTCTACAACTTTGAATATTTGTCTAAATAAGTACAAACATGACGTGGACTAATAATAAAAACTCCATGCTGTATATATATCCCCTGTTGCATGCATTTAGACTAAATTTGTAATGTTCTATTTAAAATAACATTAAAGGACTAGTTTTCATATATATATATATATATATATATATATATATATATATCATTTTGTGTTTGATTGCATTCTCTTTGCGAGGTGAAACTATTTCGGAGTTGGAAATAGTACGCAATATTAGACAGTTCTTTTTCATAGTAGACACATAGACGTAAGTACACACTCAAACTCAAAACCAATATCTCTTTCCTAAACCATATTCTATACATTATTTTGCAGCCAACGAGGCTATCCAACTTTAGATTGATTGCGTTCTCTTTCATACACACATTTGAAAGAACACTAATTAAAAAATGAACAATATTATATCATTTCATTAACAATTACATTTGCTCAAATATTTGAAAATCATTAATTCATTAACAATTATATTTAAGACAATATTGAACCAAAAAAAAAACTAAAAAAATGTTTATAGTAAACCAAGATTTTAAAGAAAATAGTTTTCTTTCAATCACTTTCTTTGAATAAACTCTGCTACCATATTTGACTAATTGAATTACAAAATTTTCTGCCACACAGTAAGAATCATATATTTTATTTAAAACTACAAAGGAAAAAAAGAAAAAGAAAAAAAGAAGAAGTGAGAAAACGTAAAGAAAGAGTACCCCAATTTAATGGCAACAATTTCCAAAAATTACAAGAAAATAAATTAGTTCGAAAGGAATCATGTGGCCTGCTCATTGCCACTTTAATTTCAACGCTCCTAATTCTGACTTTAGATCTTCTGTTCATTAGTTCGAACAGTGTGCATTCAGACCTCTTCATTCAAAGTCAGAAATTTGATTTTCTCTTCTTATAAATAAGGGAGAGATTTTTCTGTTCTAATAAAAATAGGAGAGAGACCATGATAATTGATTCGCATAGTCCTCATTCAGACCCCTTATGTCCCTCGCCGTTTTATTCGCCTTTATCCTCTGATCTTGTGTCATTACTTTAAAAAAAGAAAAAAAAACATATTTATACTAGAATGTTTTTAAAAGTTTAATTAGAAATTAGTTTTAAAATTGTTAGAAATTAAGAAAATTTTAAAAATGGCAAAGACCGTGAGTTATGGATAAACTGAAATTTGGTACACCCAACAAGGTCGGGGATATTTATTTATTTATTTTTTTCAGTGAGTAATAATGAGATTAGTTATGATTATATCCAAACAAAGAAGTTTTGCTTGTATTAAAAAATAATAATGTTGGAAGTTATGAAACAGTCTGAGCTGTTCTTCCCATTAGAATTAAGTGCCCTTAATTTGGTAAATGAGCAATCAAATACTTATTTAATTTGGCGTATATATGTGCTTATGCATGCCCCCCAAGAAGCCCTGATCGTTCTCTTATCGCATATTTTCGATCCATCCAACCAGTCTTTCTTCTTCTCGCCTCGATAAATAATCTTCTTACAATTATCCCTCGCTTTCAATCTACATGATAAATCTTCCTTTTGATCACGATGATCATCAGGCGCTTCCTCGTTTTGCTTCTTAGATAGTACAAACTTCCTTCCTTCACATGAACCAATTGCTTCCGTTGGACCCATAGCTGATAATCATGATATTCAAATGATCATATATATAGACATGCATCAATAACTAAAGAATTAATTATTAGTGAATTATTTCATTAACACAAATCATGCAATGAATTAGTATATATCCATACCTTTGAATTCAGCATTGGCACAATAGAGGAGGAAGTTAGTAGCATCAAAACCAAGAACAGGAAGGCGATTTTCGCGGGCATAAGATTTAAGAGCAGTGTAAATAACAGTGTTAACAAGTTCATCTTCATTCACAATGAATCTAATGGGTCCAGTGCTCCCAAAAACATCGACTGTGATCAACATCAACCGATTAATATTACTGCATTTGCGATGAAATTGAGAGAAATCTCTTTTTGTTTTCTGTCTCAGCAGTAGTGCTGCTGTTGCCATGGCTTCTCTCTCTTTAATTTCTTGCTTTTCTTCTATTGATTTTCCATTAATTAATTTGCACCATTGATCTCTCTATGATTAGTATATATACATAGTGAAGTATGAAACATCTTGGGAATATTCTCTAATTAAATTATGATACTTTTCATGTTTCTTAATAAATTACTAAAATGAAATTTAAAATATAATTAGAAAATGCTTACATTAAAGGCATGATTCCACAAACCAAAGTTTAATTAATAGAACCTTCATTAATTAATAATTAAGATATAATTAGTTTATAATTAACTAGCTAGAGAGATCATAAAAAGTTCCACCATTCTCCCCCACTAGAAAAAGTTAGAACCGGTTTGGATTGTGACGCCCTTCCAATTAATAGAAATTTTACTTACTATTATGTTTAATTTAGAAAAAAAGTTGATCATATATGGTGGTACGATCCACTTATCATATATATATGGGGAATTAGTTAAAGGTTATTTCATCAACTATCTTAGGATAAGATAAGATAAAAATATATCATTAATACACCAAGTGGATATCAGCAGATCATCACCCACATACCCACCTGATAATTGATTTTCTAATTTACACTTATCATCAATAGCAAAGCAGCCTGATCACGAGGTGCAACTAGATAATTGGACAACATTAATTATATATATATATGCTTCATGATCATCCATATATACCTCTCCATGAAAAAAGCTTCACGTGTTTCAAATTAATTGCCATCAATTAACCAGGCAAGTAGTGATGATTATTTTAATTTTAATGTGCAAAGAAAAGTAGTGCTTAATTTTATTTTGGTTTTTTGAATATTATACAATGTTATAATATTACTAAGAGCACTAATCTGAGGTTATATTGAAAAAGAAGCTAGTTAGGGACAAGAAAATAAAAAGAAAAATGTTTTATGTATGATAGGTGTCAATGTTATTTCTCCACTTTGGCACCAAACTCTCTTTGATATTTTAAAGATGTGCGTATATTACGTAACATCCCCAACATCCAATTGAGCTTGAGTGCCACAGTCAGAAAATGACGTTGATACCAGTATCTTTAACGTTAATAAAAAAAATAATCTAATAAGCTGTTTTTTTTTTTAATCACTGCATCAAAGCTATATATGATTCTGAAATAAGAATTTTTAAAATATGTATATATAGTACGAGGTGGTAAAGAGAAATTGAAACGTGGGTTTTGTCACAGCTCACAAATAGCATATACTTGCCTTGCTTCATGCATGTACTTATAATTTTAATTAATTAGAGTGATATATAACCATTGATTCAAATCCTATAGTTTTAACTTAATAATCTCTTTTGTTCTAAAATAATAAGGAATAAGTAGTGGAAACTTGATAAAGATGATAGCTTGCTAGCAACATGTGTCAGCCGCCCATTAAATTAATTAATTTACTGCCACTAAGCTTAGTTTTTTTTTTTTTTCTTATTTCACAATATATTTAATTAAAGCCAGAATATTAAGAATGAGATAGAAGCTCTCGTTATAATGTATTCTGTAATTTTTATTTTCTACATGTTTAATTATTAGCATCATGTTCTTTTTATAATATTTTCATATAAGAGAAATTATATGAATTATTTGATATAAACTTTAATAAGTTAAGTAATTATATTTCTAAAAATTATTAAGAAATTTATTTTGGTACAGTGACTATATAATAAACAGCATAAAATACGCACCAAATAAATCTCTGTACTGTACCTAGATCTTGGTGAAGCTCCTTGCACGTGCCTTATAAGGATTTGGTTGGAGGAGAGAAAACGCACGTGCGATCTACTTGGCAAAGAGTCACTTTGACTTTGACTGGAGCACGTGACGAATATACACGCTTGTCACTTACTGCATGTGATCAGCACGTGAACTCGCATTCCTATAATCTTTCGAAATAAACCAGATAACCAAACCAAGAATGGCTGCAGTGATTAAGCCTTTCTAACACATTCCCTTGTAGTTGTTCTATTCCTATAATCTTTTGAACTATACAAACATGTCAGAAAAGAGAGTTATCATCGTCAAAACTCCCAGCAAAAAGTTCATCAAGTTGTTCATCTGTCCACTCGGGCAGTGTAGCTTTAGAAATGAGATGCTGCCGCTGTTTCATAGCTTCAGTTGTTCTCGCACTTTCGCAGTTGCTAGAATGCAATTTTGCTGCAACAGAAGAAGCATTTTGGTATTCGTTGTTACTACTGTTGTCATGGAAGATTTCTCCTCCATTTCTGACTTCTTCACATTGTCGATCACTATAATCTACCAACGCCTTCTCTTTCACTTCCCTTGTAACTTCTTCATTCATGATTTCTTCTGCAGCAACTCTAATCACTGAGGTTGCCGCCTTCTCAACCATTTCCGGTCTAGTCTCCCTAAGTTCTGATGAAATGCGATTGGTAGAGGGCTAGTTAGATAACTTTGATTCTAAACTATTCTGTAATGCCAACAAAAACAAGTTGAAAATAAAAAGGCCCATGATCTATCCACCTGTACCAGAATGAATGTTTGCGATTGTAGATGCTAGATTACGTTTTGTTGGGGGTCCACAGTCTTTAGCAATAACCTAATGACAAAAAGATACTATATTAGTTGTTATTAAGAGAAATTTTGGAAGGATTACAATTTATGTGCATGGCCATACTCATAATAAAAAGTTTTTCCATCGGGAAGACTATCTTGGTTACGCAGAATGACTAAAGAATGCTTGATTTTATCTGTAATTGGTGTAAGGCATATGACGGGGAAAACACTGATGATATATATAACTCATAGGTTGCAAAAGTATTCAAACTTCAAAACTTATCTGGTTTTGTTAGGAAGCAGATTACACTACAAGACACGTTAAAGTAAGAAAGACTTTTAAGACTTATTGATTGCCTTTGATTCTCAATCATCATCATTTGGGAGGATAATTGCTCCCTCTTATGATTTGAAACTGATATACTTTCCAACAACAACCTTTCCTACATCTACATGAAGGCTAAATTATTTTACAGTTAACCTATTATGTTTTCAGTATGTACAACACTACACAATCTACAACTAAACAGAAGAACTAGCTGAAAAATGGGAAACTATCAGAGAATGTTACACGCCTAGAAGGCTATTAAATCCTAGTTTTAACTCTCTATTTGCTCGAATGATTAATCTATCTAGAGATTGACCTTCAAAATATGGACTTAATAGAAATTTTAGAATTGTAAAACTTGCAAAATATGGACTTAATTCAAACAGTAAGCAACATAACCAGTAGAGTTTGGCATGATCAATGTGTTTACCACTGTACTATTCTAATAAACAGAGTCAAGATGATTAAAAACCAACGACAATAACGAATTTACATGGGAGATGATCAATTAAAACAACTGCCAAACAAGTTGTCAAAGGAATATTCACCTTGACTACATTTCTTAGCGTGATATTGAGATTACGCGTTGAATGTGAAGGAGAGAATACAACAACCTGAAAAACCAAAAAAAATAAAAAATGCTTCTATCAGTAAATTCATGGAGCAGATGACTTAACCAGAAGTAAGCTATAGCGGATATTCATTAAACCATTCAAGAAACATAAAACTACAAAAAATCATGAATGATGAACAAGACATGAAATTCCAACCTGTGTTATGCTGGGAACGAAAACAACTATTAATTGCCAAGAAAAGAAAATTTTAAAAAAATGCAATACCTTCTGGAGAATCAACACAGACCCAACTGTTATGTCCTTCCCAAAATCACTCTTCGTAACAACGTTGCGATGGATGCTAGCACCACTCGTACCTGTGGGATCCTGAAACTCAACATCTTAGCCAGAATTTGTTACAAAAAACACATACCAATATAAACCCAATTTCTTCAAAGAAACATTACCTTTAGAGTAACAATTAGATCACCAAACCCATTTGGAGTGCAAGATTTAACAACTGCAACAACCTATTTTCCCAACCAAGAACATAAAAAATTAGTTAACAACATATGTCATGAATTAAAACTCAACTCAACTAAACCTTTTTCCAATTACATAGGATTGACTACAAGAATTTGCTTCCTCTACTCCGTTCTATCAACGGTGAGATTAACGTCTAAATTATAAATAGTTATATCTTTCTTAATTATTTCTGTAAATGTTATTTTAGGTCTTTCTTCACCTCTATCATTACCGTGGATTGTTAATACATCACAATTCCTAATTAGGGCATCTAAAGGTCGCGGTTATACATGCCCAAACCACCTTAATCAATTTCCTCTCATTTCATATTTACTTGGGACTATTCCTACCATTTATCAAAATATGTTCATTTCTAATTCTATCTTTTAATACTTCACCATATATCCATCTTTAACATGCCCGTTTTTATTACACTTACGCTGTTTGCGTGTTGTTTCTTTATTGCCCAACATTCCTCCAACAAAACAAAGCAAAATTAAGGGCATGAAATGAATACCTGAGGAAGTCGATCGGTGCTTCGAAAACTGTTAATCGAGCTCAAACTTGACCTTGAAACAAGATTCCCCCCATCATTCCCATCAACAAATTCAATAGCACAAAGCCATGGATTCATCTTGAAATCCTCATCTTCACCTTCTACTACTTCTTGCACCCTTTTCAAATAATCCTGAGTTGAAATTTCTTCTTCTCCATCACGAATGTTCCTCTTGCTAAGAACCCGCCGGTGCATCGCGGCCTGAACAGCGCCGGCCGGGCCCGGAATGAAGCGTTCAGAGGTTGCTAATGGAGACCCTTCACTGCTCTCTTCGAGATGATTAATGGGTTGTTGAGATTGGGATTGGGAATGGCGTGAGAGTTGAGAACAGGGTTCGAGAGAAAGAGCGAATTCATGGGAATTGTTGTCGGTAGTGATAGTGGTGTTGTTGGGTTGATTGTGAATTGATTGTTGTTGCAGAGAACGCCGCTTGCAAGGAAGAAGGGTAGAAGAAGAAGAAGAGGGTTTAGTGAGGAAAAGAAGATCAGAGTCGTCTACATCAAGGGCTTCCCATGAATCCATTTTCTTGGGGGTTCGGAAGAAGGATTGGCGGGTTTTTGAATTTTAGAAACAGGGGATATTTGTTTTTCCCTCGCCTTTTTTTTTTTTTTTTCTTACTGTGAACATTTATTTTAGTGCTAAATTATACTATTTTTGAGGTATTGATTAGTTACGATGATATAAAGGAGAAAATTTGAATAATTTGAAAACGAAAAAGAATTCAGAAAACAATTTTTTATCGTTCAAATTCACGAACACATGTTTTTATTTGCAGTTAAATAAGAAACTTTTTATTTACAAGTCTCCCAATACCTTAGAAACTAAAATCAAATCTCAGATAATATATATTTTAACACTTTATATTGTTAAATTTATAGTTATATATTAGGATTTCTTTTCAATTTTTCACCCGAATTAATAATGCGCGTGAGGTTCAAAATAAAAATAAAAATGATGGGTGTAAGATTAAGATATGGGTATCCAGAGCAACAAATCTATTTTACGAGTAAAGGGGGATTTTAGTTTGTAAAGAAACAGCAAACAAAGTTAAAATACAAGTCTTAACAGCATGGTTTCCTTCTTCAACAGAGAATGATTCATCTCATACCATACAAACCAAATGCATTTTCCATTCACTCTGCATCTCTATGACATATATACTTAGCTAAATAGAGCTGGGGAGGAGTTATTCAACAACTAACAAGTTGTTCTCGAGCATTCCTTCACCTACAGTCCGGAATTCTGGTGACAGTTGCCATTCCCCATCCACCAAGAATTTGATCTCGTACCTTCATTTCACAGAGTTGGGTGAGCTTGGACAGTGACAATGAACGATATACATACATACATACACACACACACACACACACACATATATATATAGAGAGAGAGAGAGAGATACCGTCCAGGTCTAAGCATTAACGTCGTTGAGAATTTGGTGAAAGAACCAGTGTACTCCTGTGACAAGGACTCCCCTCGACTCCACCCATCAAAGGATCCCATTACCTGAACACTCTGATCATCAAAGATATATAAAAGTTTCAGAATAAGATCAAGTTTTTTAATCTGTCTAGCAAAATGTAATACAAGTCCAGTCGAAATAATTAGTTAAATAAACAACAGGGCATTATTCAAGTTTGAAAGTTGCATGCTCATTTGAATAACAATGGTTGCTAAGAAGGGTATGAGGTTGAGCCCATAACTCGCCAGTTAAGGATGTGTTACGCAAGCTATGAGATCATCGGTTAAAATCCTATCTCTACTTTTGTAAATAAAATGAGAAACTTGTAGAGAATGCTTAATTACCTCAGCCATACCACACCAATATAAAGAAACCTCCTTGGATTGTACAGCATCTACATCCTTTATTTGTTCCTTCAGTTTTTCATGCACAGCTTCATGGGTGATAAAAGATAAAACAGATTAATAGATTATAGTCCAAAATTCTAATCAGACTTAAAACCTAATTGGAAAAATGAAAAATGATTTATCAAATCTAGGAGCACAAAATCAAAATTGATCTAGTCTGTTTGGAGAGGAAAATCATGAATGATACAAAATTCAAAAATATGAGAGAATTCGTTATTTGAGAGACAGAAAATAGCCACCCTACTTCCTACAAATATTATTTCGATAAATATATACACACATAAGTGCATTGAAGTAGGCCTTATATCATTGAGTTATAATGCTATTGCTACCTTCTAGTCTGGAAAGAAGGTGGGATTGGATGTACTTCCCATTTATCTTTCTTGAATCTGGTCCAATGCTTGACTTGGCTACTTCATCCGCCAGTTTGACCAAAGCCTGTTCATGAAAGAAAAAATAATTTAGAAATTATTAAATTTTTTGACATTACCTAAGGTTGACCCTGCATTTATATGTGATTGAATATGAAGATGCTTTTTACATACACCATTAACAGATGAAGTACGCTATGAAAATATAAGTGATTCTAGGACTTTTCTTGTTTTATTATTCTCTTTTTATCTTAATTTTGAGATATACTTGGTGTTGCCCATTTTTGGACACCGATTGGACTAATCTATGGCTGAAATTGACCAAGAAGCTAATAACACAGTTGCAAAAGAGAGACCTGAATTTCAAGCTCCATGACGGCAAGTTCACTTTTGAATTCAACCAATGCATCTTCCTTCGCTTGCAACTGCAAAAATAAAAGGATTGATGAACTGATAAAGAACATTCTATGAGGTCGCTTTCCCAAGATAAGTTATTTTCTTAAATTGTTTTGAGAAAACAATAGAATCGATAAAGTTTGTTCAAATCATCAAGCATTTTGCTAAAGAAATGATTTCCATTCTAAATGGATCTGGATGAGATAGAGGTTTAAGATTTGTAGCCATGATACACAAAATAAACAGCGTGACATCAATGGATAGCTCACCTCAGCCTTTGCTTTCATTCTTTATGTTGAACAAGAATTTTCACACAGCCATTTCAGCTGATTAGCACTTAAAAGCTGTTATGAACTAGATAATTCCCTTTAGAAATTGAATAATTCAATATCTTTTTTCTAGCATGCCAGGGGTAGTGACCCAAAATTTCATAAAATACGGTGTTGGGTAAACGCTCGTTTCATGCATTCTTTTAGTGTTTCTAATAGCTAAAACTCAGCATTAGTATATGTAATAGAAGAAGCGATGATGCATAATACAAGATCTTTGACTTACCTGTCGTTTGAGAAAACGGTTATGTTGATTAGCTTCACTCAGTTTTCTAGTAAGCTTTGATCTTTCAGTATCAGCCAAAAGAGATTTCAGCTGTCAATGAACTATGTTAGCATCAAAGACCAATCAGTACAAATAAATGTATAAAATTTTAGGTATTTTTTGGTTCTTTTATTAGTAAAATGTAACTCTTTTCCAGAACATCTAGATATTCTTGTAAGTAATAGAAATCTGCAAGTTATGTTCATTGTAATCTATGAAAAACAAGCATTTATCAAATACAAGTTTACCTGATCACTGTCCAATACAGTTGGAAGAACCTCTGATGTATCCTCCATAGCATCATCATCTTTGTCACTTGAGTGGCCTTCTTGTGGTGATGATGAAGGTTCATCATCAAGAGTACTAACGGGCAGTGCAAATATTTTCCAAGCTGGACAGAAATTGGGATATCTCCCAGTAAATATTTGGCGCGAAAAAGTTAAACTTTGAGAGCCCATCCTTGTATTGAAGAGAGCCAAGTTACATGCAGGTCTATGGGTTTTTTCAGACTTTTTCGAATGCCCAGTATGCCATGATCCGTGCTTGTAAGAACATCTGCAAAAATAATAGCATGATTCTTAGAAACCTAGGAGTATCTGAAACTTGTAAGTGATCAAAAGCCTCCATATTTCATAAATAAGATGAACAAAAATATTGACATTTTCACATACTTTACACGTATACATGACACCTTTACACAATTATACAAAAGGAAAGAGAAGTACAATCTAGGCTAAGATTAGCAAACACCATATAAAGATGATGTCCTAAATAGAGGCATTAAATTAAAGTTAAGTGATCCACATTAGAATAAACTCATCAAGTTGTTCAAGATAGCAGGTCTTGGATGCATACCTTGCAACACCTGCCATATGTACCTGGCCTGTAGTGAAGAATCCCTGATATGAAAATGTAAGATCAGTAAAAATATTTACAATTAGAAGGCTCAATCAATTTTGAGAAGTATCATTAAATCTTTTACAGTGATAAGATCTATATTCCTCCTCATCATAGAAACATATTGATGCAAAACAGTTTCTCTTGCTAGTTTCTACAACATGGAGGTAGTTGGTTGCAGTTATGCAAAATAAACTCATTGCAAACATGCTATAAAAGCTTGCGAATTTCATCAAAATAATTGCATTTCACCCAAATTCATTGCCTACTACCACATTTGAGTCATTTTATATTGATTTTTCAAATTTCCAGGGATTCACTCTCATTTCAAGTAGGGCCACAAATACATACAATTACAAACAAAAATATGAAATGGCCCTTAGAGAGGTAGTTTGGCAGAAGAAATAAAAATATAAAAAGATTTATTCATAAGTTTCCACATCAGTGAACTAGAGAGAATAAAGTTGTTTGAACATATATAACAAAGACATACATTTAGCAGTAATGATCGAGGAAAAAGAAGACCAAAGATAATGGGTAGAGGGGTTGTCTCACACATTTGAGAGAGAGAGAGAGAGAGAGAGAATAAAGTGGTTTGAACATATATAACAAAGACGTACAACAATTAGCAGTAACGATCGAGGAAAAAGAAGACCATAGATAAAATGGGTAGAGGGGTTGTCTCACACATTTCAGTAAACTAACCTATCAAAGAGCCATAGAAACATTAACTTCGTGTTTATCATAAAGAGAACCCAAAACAACATAACATGCAGCAAATTGAAACTCCTCTAGGTAACTTTAGAGAGCACTTCAGAATTCTATCAATTGAATCAAAATGCCAGTTGAGTAGCTAACCTAGGGAGAAAAACAAGAAAATAAATAAAGGGAATCGACAATTCCATATCAGTAGTTACATAATCAAATGGGTATGTATAGTACAGAACAGCTACCAGTGATCAATGAACTCAATCATCAAAATATTACACTGAATCAAAGACTTCACAAGGCCCAATATTCTTTCCGACCCACCAAAAAGGAAACTACAATTTCAGCAAATCTTGAGCTCAATCAATGGAAGTACTAATTAAAACAACTCCATATTTGAAAAAAAAGCGCCCGCCCCACCCCCCCCCCCCCCCCCCCACAAAGGGGCATTTCTTCAAACACATAGAATGCACTCCGTCAGAAACTCAAACTGCATCAAAACACAACCCATTAAAGAGAAAGAAAACGCAAGAGTAATTCAAGACTTACTGTATAATTGAGCTAGTTTTCTGTTGATACGAGCTTATGAAATTGCAAGTTTCTCTGTGTATGCCTCTGCGAGACACAAAGCAAGATATTTGAGAGTGGAACAAGGACGTACAACATCCCCAGAGCCATCAACGACAGGAGTCTTGGGACGATGACACGTGGCATGGTAGATAATAGCCATCCACGTGGTCGAACGAGAGTGACCGTCCATATAGCCTATTGGTTGGTTGGTGATTTGGAAGTTTTAATTCTTCAATATTAGCCCAAGCTTTCTTTCAAATTCCATTTTTTAGTCTTATTCTTTTTAAGAAATCTAGGGATGTCAGGTTAATAAAAACATATAATTTTATCACCAAAAATTATATTTGTAATAATGTAATAAATACATATTACAATATATTTAACATAAATTTTAATTGATTCGATTTAAGTTATTACGATTTTTAAATTTTTAATCGATAATCTAAATCGAACATGATAAAAATCAAATCTAAACTAATGCAAATAAATATATTAATAAAAAATATATATTTTTAATTCATATTTTGAACCATTTTTTTTATAAGAAATTTTTTATTTTTTATTTTTCTTAAGACAGATTTTGTATTATTGGTCTGCACTTAATATTCGTATAATAATTGGATGAATAAGTATAGAATAAGTCAATCCTAAAATTTAAGTTGACCCAAGTTTCTAGTCGATTTCTGAGATTTTTTTATTTTTTTATTTTTTTTAATCACACGTCGTTTTCATATATCTTCCATAGATATGAACGTAAAGCTGGACCCTATAGAAAAAGAAATCACTTGAGAATTTATATGTTCAAATTGCTATTATATTTTAAAATTTTAGTTTATATATCATATGCCGAGACTTGGGCTAATCAAGACTATCTCTACGTTGACTTAGTGTCTCATTTAAATGGATTAATTATGAGTGTCCACATGAGTGTATTTATAATTGCATACAAATTCACAAGTCTTTGGCTTTTATTGAAGCTCATGAGATTATTGAAGTCTTAAAAACTATAACATATTAATTACTTGGCATTTAAAAATTAAGTAAACCCATTTTTTAAACATACGTAGGCGCTCCGTAGGGGAGAGTTTTTTCGATAATATTTTTGAAAAAAGTTAATCTCTTTCAATTTTTTTTAATATAATTTAGTTAGAAACAGATGGTGTCAAATCCTTCTAAAATTACTTTTATTCCAAAAATATTTTGGAAATGGTCTCCTACACAGAGCCAACGGCAAGATATTAAAAAGAACCATTCATTAGTATTATTCAATTAAAAAGTATATGAAAGTTGGTATAAAATAACTAATTATTAATAAAGTTAATGCAGTTGGTAAGGAGATAACTTTAAATTCAACTGTTGTCATTGTCTTATTTTAAAGGATGAAGAAGATTAATGGGTTAGAAATGAGCTTGATACCTTCTGAGAGTGTGATATGGACCGTATGATAATAGAGTTGATTATAAAACTAATTATTAACACTGTTTCTTTTTAAAAAAAGAAAAAGAAAAAAAAAACAAGAAAAAAATATATTGTTCCCACTTACCTAACTCTCCACAGAAGTACGATTTTATTATTTCATCATCCTCGGCATATTCATCGATGACATTATCATTTTTTCTATTCTTAATTGAGTAAATTTATGGACATTTTCTCTTATAATTCTAGTCTGCCTTCAGTAGCCCCTTGTCTTGAACTTTGACAAGCTAACACGCTTAGCTTAATGCATTAGTATTTGACTTACGATCACATGCAATTTTTTAGTCTCGAACAGCAATGATATTGACACCTTCTATATTTGCAAAATATAAGAAACCAAACTATTGTTTTCTTAAAAAACTTTTAAAATTATTTTCAAAAAGAAGTTTTTTAAATGTTGTTTTCCATTTTTTTCACAAGTTTTAAAGTAAAATTCAAAACCTACAGCTCTTTATCTTCTAAAAACAATCCAATCCAACATATATCATGGAATCTTGATTTAAAAAATTAAATAGCAATAATTTTTATTGCAATTAGTGGAGGAGCTCAACTCAACATAAGTCGTCAAAATTGGCGTAGCTCATTTGATCAGGATACCTCCTCCCTTTTACGAGGTCAGTGGTTCTACTTTGATTCTTTATGGGTCTTATAGTAGTCTTATTTGATCCTTTAATTTGAGAATTGCTTGTTATATTAATAGTTAAAATTACCTTTGTATTGACGAAATCATTCTTAATCTATAATAGAAATTTATTAAACCACATACTGACTTGAACAACATGTAATAAGTGTAATCCAAGAATTCTTCATGTGATGTTTATTGCACCAATACCCATAATTTTTTTAAAATAAAAAAAAATTATGGATATTGGAGACTCTACTACCCACTGATCTCATGGGGTCGAACACAATCTAATAATATTAATAGCCAATAAATAATGAAAAACATAGATTCGAACTTTGAGACCTTTCCGTAAACTAGATTTTATATGATTTGCATCTATCCACTGTCTCCCTCAAAAGAAAAAAAAAAATCTTCAATAATACAAAATAAATAATTAAGGCCTTGCTCTGATCTTGCATGAAAAACGTGCGTAGATATATGTTACTAAGCCAACGCAAATTCATAATAATAAGAATAAGAAGAAGAGAGAAGAGACAATTGAAGAAAATACAAACTTTATTGGCCCACCCTGTTTGATGGTGCCCTTCATTACGGCTTAAAATGGGTCACATGGGCGACTGGATTGATACTGCCACTTAGTCCATGATGGCTGGCCACCTTAACACACTGGTGATCTGTAGGCTCATCAGTAAAACCACAATTATAAATCCTATGGTCAGTGTTAAATATAAAATGTATTATTAATTTAATTGGTCAAATGTGTCTGAAAGTAGCAGGATAGGCAAGTAGCTTTTTTAAAATTTAATTGGTAAGTGTAATATATTTAGAATGACAAGCAGACCTTTTAAATAAATGGGTTTGGTTTCATGAAGTCCACACAACTCCAAAAACAAAGTCTTCGTCTTCTTCTTCTTCTTCTTCATATTTCTGATGGAAAAGTGCATTGGTCTTCTTCGAATTCATGTTCTTCGAGGTGTTAATCTTGCAGTTCGAGATACTCATAGCCATACCAGTGATCCTTATGTGACGTTCACCCTGGGCAAGCAGGTTAATTTGATTTTCATTTCTTTGTATGATCATTTTGATATTTAAGTTCCAAAAATTGTTAGTTTTCATGAACTTCTTGGTGGATTTTTCTTTCTGGGCCGGTCATCTTTAATTTCTTTTAGTCTGATCTTATGTTTGTCTTGATTGATCAAGGAAGTTCTGTTTTGTTCAATTTTGTTTGTGTTTCTGCTCATAATCTTCTCCTTTGATTGTATCGAAATTTTTATTTCAACTTGGAACTCATCAAATAGCCATCGCAAAGAAAATAAAACCAGTTTTTTGGAGCTTCTGAATCTATTCATCCCATTCAAATAAAGTTAGTAACATCACCTTCATGTAGCTAGTGAAAAAAAAACACAGGCTCTGTTTGCTCTTCATTATAAAGCTAAAACCCAACTTAGGGTTTAAAGGAATTCAGTGATATCCATGTACATTGAGATTATGATCATGACCCTGTACACTCTAAACTTAAGAGAGAATAAGACCCTTAATAGAGTTAAATGGTAAGATGAAATTTGTGAAAAGTGACCAAAGTGATGCAACACAGGGTTTATGTTAAAGGTAGTTGAGGGGAGGAGGTCTAAGGATCGAAACTCATACTCACTTTAGTCCCGCCACTTGGAAAGAGCCCCAATGCCTCCGCACTATAGTGCTTAAACGCGGATTAGTCTCTTCGTTCGACAAAACAAAATGGTACCGGGCCATTTTGTTTCATGGTATTTCGCTCTACATGTGTATTAATAGAATTGTATTTTTTTTTTTTCTTTTTCTTTCTTCTAATGTTGTTGAGTAACTTTTAAAACTTGTGACTGACAGAAATTGAAAACTCATATCGTGAAGAAGAATCTCAATCCAGAATGGAATGATGACTTGACTCTCTGTGTTGAAGATCCTGATCATCCAGTAAAACTTGTAAGTACCTCTTGATCTCTCTATCTAAAAACACCCTTAAATCTTTTGCTGAAGGGCCTAAAAATTTTGATGTTTCCTCAGCTCCAAACGTTCTAAATTCGGGTTATCATGCAGGAAGTATTTGACCATGACACATTCAGCTTTGATGACAAAATGGGAGATGCAGAGTTTGACATTAAACCCTTTACAGAGGCAGTGAAAATGCACTTAGAAGGCCTTCCAAATGGCACAATAATCAGAAAAGTGATACCAAGCAGACAAAATTGCCTTGCTGAAGAGAGCTGCATTTTCTTTAAGGATAACAAGGTGTTTCAAGATATGTGTTTGAGACTTAGGCATGTGGAATGTGGTGAAGTTGAGCTCCAAGTTGAATGGATTGAGCTTCCTGGTTCAAGGGGTGTGCAATAGAGTTCTTGTGTTTAGCTCTACTTGCATGATTATGTATATATTGGGTTCCGGTGCTAGTTTGGTAGCCTTAAAAGCTCCAGAGACTTATAGAGAGCTCAGAAAGTAAGAGGGACCCTTAATTTCTTTGTTTATTTTTATTTTGGGCATTAATTAAATGTCACTTTGATGTATAATGGAACATAAATATGATATATGTCAATTAGTTAACAAGTTGAGTTGGGTTGCAATTACTCTTCAAGTAATGGGAGGTTAGGGTTCAGAGAATATTACTTATTCTAATGAAATTCTATGTTGATCCTATCTAAAATGACCACTCTAATGGTCCCAATATATTAAATAGCCAACAAATGCTAAATAGGTATTACATTCCACTTGATATATATATAATTAGGCCTTTATGCATCAGCTACATGTAGAACCTATTTGCTAAGCATTTGCTTGTTTCTCAAATTTATTAATCTTGTCTCTCCACATTGGAAGTACTAATGTTTATGATATGCTTAATATATATAGTTGGATTGTAAGTTGTAGCTATAACTTTTAGGTTATGTAAACAATTTGAATTATTGGGATATTATAAAATGGAAATAATGTTAAAATCTATCTATATTAGCTTGATATATATATAGTTGAGTCCTTATATGATAGCTATAGCTTTTAGGTTGAATGGTTTTTAACATGATATCATATCTGACAGCCAATGAACTCACAAGTTAATTAAATCTCATAATATTGACATAAAAAATGTTGCTATCATGATTGGGCAATTGATCAAGATGTAAGGTGTTGCCGTTGCCCTTCAACATCTTCCACTCGTTGTGGTTTGGAATCTAATCGTTCATGAATTGATGGGTCTGTGTTTACTGGTGGAAATAATGCATGTGTCAACATAAATGTATTTCATCCATAACAAAATGGATATGTGCTCTAGAAACAATCAAATAATTTTATCTTTATCTTTTTGTTTAGAGACGTACGTGATCAGGTCAGCTTGCGCGGATTCGACTAATTCCTTATAAGCTCATAATCTATAAAAGGGACACCTCCTGAAACTTTTTTTTAAAAAAATTTCTTTCCGACTTTTATAACTTGGAGAGGGAATAAGTGAATGATGATCAAACTTGTGACCTCTCGGGAACTTACTCCTTTACCCAATTACTTGGTCCACAATTCTTTGATAATTTTATCTTATTTATGTTAGGTGAAAATCAAATTTCTCCAGAAGTATCCAATTTCCTTTTTTTTTTATACTTTTTTTTATCATTTTTTCTATTTTAAACTCTCTAGAAGTCATGACAAAAGAAAGGAGGAAAAAAAAAAATTCTCCCTAAAAAGTTTGACTATGTGGGGCAATTATTGTACATGTAATTGTCCAAAAATACGTAACTCTTTAGGTAAATAATCCATCTAATTCCATTTTTCAATATGAAATGTTGATTTTAAGTGTATATTTTGCCATATAAAACCCCCCCACTTGGTTTGATGTTTCTAAGCATCAACACCCATCAATTCATTAAGAAGATTCCAACCGTCTACCACACAAATTCAAATTGTCATCAAAGAAGTGGGCCACCAACACATAATATATTTTGCCTGTGAATTACTCGGTAACATTGTTAGCTTGATTGACTCTATTTTATTACTAATATATATATATAGATGCTGTGATTTTGTGAAAAAAAAGTAGTTTGCATTCTTCTTCTTCTTCTTCTTCTTCTTCTTCTTCGTCAACTCATCTCACTTAAAACTTTCGTTTTTTTGAATGAAAGGAGGCTCAGAGCAATTGCTAAGAATTCATGTATACCGAGGCCTTAATCTCGTAATTCGAGATGTTCTCAAGCGAAGCAGCGACCCTTACGTCTTCTTCACTTGGGGAAATCAGGTTAGTATATATCATTTTTTCGTGTAAGTTTATAAGTTTTATATCTTTTTGGTGAGTTAATTAAGCATCATTTTATATTTTGTATTTCACTCTGTTTCAATTCCTCTGTTAACAGATGAAAAAACTATGATGGGCTTGGTCTGTTTTACAAAATTTCACACTGAATTTTTGTTCCAAGATGTTCATGAATTACATGCAGGTTTTTGGGTTTCATTAATTAATATGGGTAGAAGATCTCAGTTTTAATAATAGAAAATTTTTAAGACTAGTACCATATAAGAGATTAATGGTTATAACTCTTGTGCTCCTTAGTTAATTAAAGATTATTTTTTGGCTTGCCCTTGATATGATTAATCTTCTTTGATGCTAATTAAATTGATGTTATGTGTGATAGAGAGTGAAGACTAGTTTCTTGAAAAGGCAACTGAATCCTGAATGGAATCAAGACTTGACTCTTCGCGTTGTAGATCCTAATCTTCCCGTCATGCTTGTAAGTATGAAGTACCTTAAAATGCTTATTATTGCATTAAACTTGTAAGAAACTACCATTAATTCCATACACGAGCGTAGCGTCTCGTCCTTGAAAACGATATTAATTTTATTGTTGATTGTCTTTCTTATTTGCAATTATAGGAAGTATTTGATCACGACACCTTCAGTTGCGACGACACAATGGGAGTAGCAGAGTTTGATGTAAGACCCCTTTTGGAAGCTCTTAAAGTACACCAAGAAGTAGAAGAAGGCCTTGCAAATGATACTATTGTCACAAAACTCATACCAAGCAGGAATAATTGTCTAGCCGAAGAGAGCTGCATTTTCTTTAAGAACAATAGGGTCTTTCAAGATATGTGTTTGAGATTAAGAGATGTTAAAAATGGTGAAGTGGAGCTTCAACTTGAGTTGATCCATGATGCTGGTTCTAGGCTCTAGGGGTCTTTTACTGTTTTCAAATCTGTATTGTAAGATTGATTTTCATACTAGTTTTCTTTGGTAGACAGTTTTTTTTTCTTTGGCAGAGAGTTTTGTTTTTATTTTTTGTTTTTATTAATATATATGTGTGTTGGAAGATGCTAAAGTGACATCCATTAATAGAAATATTTTGTACATATTAGTAAATGTTGAACAAGGAGTTTTTTTTTTTAATGTAATTAAAAATATTTTATTATTAATCCTTTTTCCCTTCTTATGCTTTAATAAAAATTTTAATTACTTAATTTTCATTGACCGAGTCAAAAAAAGGTTTTTTTTTTTTATGTTATACAATTTAAATAAAATGTCAAATATGTTAAATCAACAAGTAATCAAAACTACTGCTCATGCATATTGGTGAAAATTGAATTTAAAGAAATGCAAATAATCATTTAGTAAAATCTCATGAAGTAAATACAATAAAGCTCTTTTAAACAGGACATATTTTACTAAAATATTTAAAAAAATTTATTGAGAGCTTATCCATCTATATTCTTTTTTGTGGTTTCTCACAAGTTATTTTCACGTTATAAGTATAAGATTAGTACTCGTTCAAGACAAAAATAGAATGATAAGATTTCTTCAAATAAAGCCCGCTTAAAAAATTGAATCCTAAAACGTACCAATATAATATCTCATATCACTTATGGTATACATAACTTGAGGAAATTTGACGAACACACGTGGTTGAGTGTGATCAAGAGTTTAAGCGTGAGTGCGAATCATTTTCCATCATTGATTAGAGGTCCCAGTGCTAAGAAAACAGTATGAATGACAAGTAGAAGAGAAAGGGACACGTGGCTTTCTCTTAACTTTTTCTTTGTGGCTCTCTCCACTTGTAATGCTTTTAAGCCTTACAATCTCTAAGAAGATCCAACCTGACAATCTCTTACAGTAGCCACTTGCCAATAAAAGACTTTGAAAAAATTTGATATTAATTCTTTTAGAATTTCACCGCCAATCTTCGATCTTGTGTAATAAATTAATCTCTAAAACTATCGAGCTAATATCTTATTGGCTTGTTAAATATTAATTTAATTATAAAAAAAATTATAATTTAAAGTAAGAACAACCATTATATTTTAGTGTGACTATTATTAATGTAACATGATATAAGAGGGTGGTTGTTTTGAATTTCTTATTTAGTCATCTTTTGTGATATAAAGGTAATTTTGATATCACGCCACCTCAATTGCAGTCATTTTAAATTATGACTGTTAAAATTAATTTAGCATTCCTCTTTAAAATATAATTATACATGCACAAATTATTTATCATACATCTTAATATAACACATATCTATTATATTATAATTATATTTAAATTTGCACTTGTTTTTTAGTTAGATTAGCAACCTCCTTTATATTTTTTAAGAAAAAAGGACAAGTGTGTACATGCACAATTGGGAAAGTAAACTTGTAATGCTATTCTTTTTTGCATTTGTGTTTTCAAAATGCATTTATAATGACTTGGCACTTCAAGTCGGCGAGCTGTACAGCACAAAAACACTTCCTTTTGCCCTTTAATTCTTTCTAAGTGCCTATCCTCATCTGTTTCTCTGCTCTTGTCTTATCATCCTTTGTTTCTTCATTTATTTGGGGAATTAAGATGGAAAACGTAATGGGTCTTCTCAGAATTCGAGTTCATCGGGGTGTTAATCTCGCAATTAGAGATGCCCACAAGCGTAGCAGCGATCCTTATGTTGTAATCACCTTGGGCAGGAAGGTTTGTACCTTTTTTTATTTTTTTATTTGCCAATAAAATATATTTTTTTCTTTCATGAATTAATTTCTTGCAATTAATTCTTCTTATATTGTCTTTAACAGATTTGTAGGACTTATTATTACGGTTGTTATGGGTCTTAGTATTCTCGAAAGGATTGACTGCAATATTCCAAATTATTTTATTTTATTTTATTTATTTATTTAAGTTGCTATTGTTGTTTTGATTCAAAGGTTTTCAATCTTGAGTTCAATTTCAGTTTTTGATGGCAACAATTCTTAATTTCAAGAAAGAATTTAGCTGAATAATACCACTGTACTACTGATTGTGAATTGTGATGGAAGCAGTTAATGATATTTAGGGTGCTTATCAATAAATTAAGAAAAGCTATTAAAATCATGTGTTATTTCATACTTAATTGCAATTCCATATAGTAAATTCTATGGTGTCCCTCTAATTTTAAAATGATATTGAAATTTATAACAGAAGTTGAAGACTCGGGTGGTGGAAAAGAATGTCAATCCTGAATGGAATGATGACTTGACTCTCTGTGTTGAAGATCCTAATCCTCAAGTGAAGCTTGTAAGTATCCTTTAGATACTCTGTTTATAGCTCTGACATATGAAGCATATGCTTTATTAAAATTACTAGTTATCTTAATGCTGCTAGGTATCAAAATATCAGAATGACACACACGCCTAGTTATGAAATCATGGTAGAAAGTGTTCTTCGTACAATAAGTGTTAGCAATAATGCAAGGACAAATAAATAAATAACTGAAATAATATTAACATAAACAATAAAATTCAAACAAGAATATGCTTATAGCCAAACAATAGAATAATTTTATAAATAAATCAAATTCAATATAACAAAGGTTGAGCAAAATAGAAACGAGACCTGTATAACACACAGTGTCCTTAAAATAGATTCACCTTTCATGTTAATGCAAGAGGTAGATAGGCCTGTCTACTAGGATACAACGATAGATGAGCAGCTGACTAGCACTTCGTCACTACTCGAACGAACTGAGTTTTGCAGAAGACTATCATCATGAACCAACACACCTCAAAAAAAAAAAAAAAAAAAAAAGCAACTAAAGAGGAAGAAGAAAATTACAAAAGTAATATAAAACTCTGAGAATTAGTATGTTTAAAATGAGGGAAGACACTCCATGTCTTCCCTTTTATTTATTTATTTGTCCTTATATTATTGCTAACAACATGACTAATTTTCTAATTTAATTCGAATTTAAGACTCAATTAAATTTAAACCGTTACAAATCTAATTTTCATTTAATAAATTTTCCAACAATGAGATCTTCATACGGTTAACATACTTGCATGTTCTTCTTCTTCTTTTCAACTTTTATGATCTAAACTTCTTTTTGAGCAAGTAGGAATCTTATAGAGTGCCCAACTTCGGTTGTACAAAATAGGTGTCATTTTAACATTTTCTTATCTATATTTGCTTGATATAACTAGTTCGGCCCTTACCTAACAGCTTATAACTTTTATGTCAAAGTGGTTTCTAACTTGTATCAAAGTTTTATTATTATAGAGGTGTGTCCCAAGCATTTGCTTATTTCTCTCATTCATCAATCATGTATTTCCCCCCTGTTATAAATCTAATTCATCTGCCATACATGAAGGAGAGTATTAATATTTATGTTCGTTTGATATAAAGAGTTGAACTCCTATCTAATAGTTATAGCTTTTAAGTCAAGCAGTTTTTAACATATTATGTACTAAAACAAGTTTTTAAGTGGAAGATTGTAAAATGATAGTTGTGATCTCGTGTCGTTGCAGGAAGTGTTCGACTATGATACACTCACCTTTGACGACAAAATGGGAGAAGCTGAGTTTGATATTAAATCCTTCATAGACTCCGCAAAAATGAACTTGGAAGACCTATCCGATGGTGTCATAATCAAGAGAATAGCACCAAGTAGAGAAAACTGCCTAGTTGAAGAGAGCAGTATCATCTACAAGGACAAGAAGGTTGTGCAAGATATGGTTCTTCGACTGAATAATGTTGAAAGTGGCGAAGTAGAGATCCAACTGCAGTGGATTGAGCTTCCTGGTTTGAAGCAGTGTGCTTAAGAGATCATATAAAAAGTAAGGTCACAAGGTGTTATATATGTTCATATGATTTCTGTATTTATATTTACTTATTGTGTGTGTTGGTGTAAATATATGGAGATTTGGGACATAGTTCAGAACTGTGTTTGGTTTTGCTCGTGAAATAAATATGACATATATGTTCATAGTTTTTCAATATATGTTGATCATTTTCATGGATGCCAAGATTATTCAGAAAACCTTATTATTTTTATTTTTTTTGGTTTCCTACGCTATATTCACGTCCTTCGGGCGAGACTAATCTATATTCGAGCACTGTAGGAACATTGAACAATTTTCAACAAGTGGGCACGAGTTTTAATTTTGAGACTTTCACCCTTTAACCACCTTTAGCAGAAACCTTCGACCATTTGTACTCCAAAACCTTATTGGGTCATTGAGAAAAACATTAAATCAAATATCAATTCAACCTGTTACTTTGAATCTATATATGAACATGAGTTATGTCCTTAAGTTGATGGAATTATATATATTTGTTTACATTCTTTATATTAGATGACACCATCTTATTATATGTTGAGTTTCAGGTGAACGTGTTACAGCTTAGATGACAAATTATGTGATGTAGCGTTTGGCATAGTGTATTTAAAGGCTTCAAATATGCAATTAGAATGGAAGGCCTTCCATAGTTCCATATGGTACCATGACCCAACCAATTACAATGGGCGTTCAATCCAATTTTAGTTATGGGTCCAACCTAAACAAAACACGAAGTTTTATAATATTGCTGTAGGTTTACACTTTTAAGGAGTAGTTCAGATATAATGTATAATTTCTTGAGAAATTAATTAGCAATGCTAATTTAAACACCATAATTATCTATTCTTTGCATTTTATATTTTTGCAAAAAAATTTGACAACTAAGTCTTAAGTATTCAAATAATAATAATAATAATAATAATAATAATAATAATAATAATCTCTTCTAAATCAAATTTGAATTGCATTTAATTTAACTTAATAAAGATTAGCTATATATACGAACGTATTTTCTCCGCTCCACTTGATAGGTACTAAGTTTGCATTTACACTACAGCTACGTAGTTTTGTATTTTTTTTTTAAGTGTACGTGGATATTGTTAACCTCAGGTGTGAAGTTTTACTCCAAAAGATCTCGGTACGATATTAAAATCTCAATTTATATTTTATGTGATAAATTTGTCTATATTTAATGTGAGACTATTATTTTAGTCTACATATTTTCAGTAGACATAGTATTGTCGCACTTCAATTTAGCTTCAATTGAAAACCTCCAATGTAATTGTCAATTTCTCATGTTGCACGTTATGAACCAGGTTTCTCTTCTATCTTTCTTGCTTTCTTTTCTTAAAAAATAAGTTTTTTTTTTTTTTAATGAGAATGATTCTTTTTGTAAGATGCATTTTCTCATAACAATAAAATAAATTTTTGATATCTGTGTGCCATGAAAATCAAAGTGCTCTAGAAGTACCCAATTTCTTTTCTTTTCTTTTTTTTGGTCAATTTTTTGAACTCTTTAGAGAATACCCAACAACTCTCAAGATAAATAATCCATCTAATTCCATTTTCAACTATCTCCAAAAAATATAATTCCATTTTCAATATGAAATGTTGATTTTTAGTGTATATTTTCCTATATAAAATTGCCCACTTGTTTCTAAGAATTTACACACCTATCAATTCATGAAGAAGATTCCAAGCACCAAACCACAAATTTCTAAGTCTCTTTTGTTAATGCAAATTGCTCATTTCTGTAAAAAAAAAAAAATTGTAATGACACTCAACTTATATGGACGTGTAGTTAAGAATATCTTATAATATATGTGTGTCCCTAAAAAAATATTTTAAGAAGTTAAGTGTCAGCGTTAACTTCCATAAAATATATATTTTTTAAATAAAATAAAGCAAGACGAGTAAATGCCCTAGACTAGCAGGGTCTAAGACAAAAAAAAAAGTAGTAATATAGTGGGCGAGGAGGCACTTGGTAATTTTGTATTGGGGAGGGAGATGTCAACGTCCCGTAACCAACACACTTGAGAAAATTTTAAAAATAAAATAAAATGAAAACTCATTAATCAACCTTATTGACTGAATTTAAACTAATGGATGGTGTGGTATTGTGAAAAAAATAGAATTGCTTAATTGTGTTCATCTTCTCAATATTCTTCTTCTTCTTCAACTCTTCATCTCTGATCTGATCACTTGCTTTGTTTTGAATGAAAGAAGGTTCAAAACAACTGCTTAGAATTCATGTTCAACGAGGCCTTAATCTCGTTGTTCGAGATGTGTTCAGCCGCAGCAGCGACCCTTACGTCCTGTTCACTTGGGGAAATCAGGTGATGTGTATACATCATTTCTTTTTTATTTCTAAAATTAATTCAACTTCTCATTTAGAGGACTCAACGAAGGTAAACGGTTGAGTCCTCTTAACTCGTTAAGGGATTGAGATACCCATCATCGCTAAATGATATTCTTTGATGTTTTTGGCCATGATGCACTAATTAAATTGATGGTACATATGACAGAGAGTGAAGACTGGTTTCTTGAAAAGGAAACTAAATCCTGAATGGAATGAAAAATTGACGCTTTTTATTGAAGATTCTAATCTTCCTATCAAGCTAGTAAGTATGATAATTACTTAGTTACTCTAAAATGCTCATTATAATTGCATTAAACCCAATATCTCTTGTAAAATTAAGACTCTGATATCATATTAAAAATTACTTAATAAAAAAATTATAACTATTAGATAAGGGTCATCAAATAATGTATATCAAACGATCATCAACACGGCTAATGATCTTTTATCATTAATTGTTGTGCAATTGTAGGAAGTATTTGACCATGACACCTTCAGTCGTGACGACAAAATGGGAGTTGCAGAGTTTGATATAAGACCCCTTTTGGAAGCTCTTAAAATATGCCAAAAAAAAGGGCTTCCAAATGATAGTATTGTGATGAGGAGAGTGAAAGCAAGCGAGCAAAATTGTCTAGCCAAAGAAAGCTGCATTATCTTCGAGAACAACAGGGTCTTCCAAGATATGTGTTTGAAATTAAGAGGTGTTAAAAATGGACAGGTTGAGCTCCGATTGGAGTTGATCCATAATTACGGTTCTAGGCTCTAGAGTCTTATGTTAGCATTAGTGGGTACAATTAAGATGGGTATAAGTCATATATTGCAAGATTGATTTCACATCAGTTTTTCTTTTGCCAGAGGGTTTGATTCTAGTAGTTTATGAATGTATTGGTTGATGATTATAAACTTTCTGAGTCTACTATTAACGGAACAATATATGTATGTAAATTTTATGATTTGGCGAAGATGTGTTTGAAAGAGGTGGCTTGGGAAATTAAGTATAAAACCTGATCAGATTTATTTAATTATTTTTTTTGTATTATATCTAGTAGTAATTTGATTATCTACTTAGCTCTCAGTAGAAGAGAGTAAAGGAAGCGAATTTATATAATTAAAAGAAGACTTAGTTCAGTGAAGTTTTCATCGAATCAAGTCATTTTATAAATTGTGTTTGACATGAAAATGCTACAGCTTAGACGACAAAACAGGTGAGGGCCGAGGCACATGCAGTTTGGGATTTTACTGTATTTGAAGGCTGCAAAGATGCAATTGGAATGGAAAGGCCTTCCAAATTGGACCATGGCTCAACCAATTATAATGGGCCTTCAATCCAAGTTTAGTCATGGGTCCAACCCAAACCAAAAAGAAATTTTATTTTTTATTGGTTAATAGTACTCCAGGATCTATAATTAATAATCTATTCAGATTAATTTGTCTGATCATTTGAATTTATATTTAATTTCAATCTTTGTGTTTTACATTCTAAATGGTATTGGGTAGTTCTTGGATAGACCCAAATTAATGCATCTGCATGAGGATCCATTAGTATTATAAATATAAATATATTAGATTCATGGTTAATTAAGATGATGAAGAAAGATTGCAGCAAAAGTGATGGTGGAGCATCCACCAGCACGCAAGTACATCCATATTTCAAGCAATGCAAAGCCGTGTCTCACTTTATTCCTTCAAACCCATCAAACTTTCTCATTCACGATCTGCTCTCTCATTTGGTATTTTCTTTACTTTTTCAAGAACTATTGGATCACTGTATAATACACTGCATATCCACCACCACCACCACCATCTTCTTCAACAGCATTATTCTCCAATATATATAACCAATATCACTTGTTTTTAGTGCTTTGCCGCCAGTACCTATCTAGCTAGCTAGCTAGCTACAACTCCTACTCACTTTTACCTTTCTAATGTGCATCACTTAATTTCTATATAATCTTGTTTGCAATATAGATGTATTACTAGGATCAAATTTTTAGTAAAAAAACTGGCGGGAGTCGCAATCCTCAACACTTTTTTTAATACTGTATTACATTATAATGTGTGATGTAACCATCTTTGACCATTTAAAAAAAAAAATTATATTATATATTAAATAACGTCACATCAATGATTCACACTAAAAAATAAAGATGCTTTAACATTACTTTTTTTTTTTTTTTAGTATGAAGCATGTTAATTGTGATATATAGATGATTGTGTTTCTTTGAATTGCTAAGGGTAATTCTTGTTTCACTTTAAGGCACCAATTTATAATGTTTTTCTCCAAAAATATTGACTGATGAAGAGCATATCATGTTTACATTAAGAAAATTGCATTTTAATTGGTCTTTCAACTTTATCTTTCGACACTCTTGTCTTCAAAAGAATTAACATGCATGTATGTTTGACTAATTTTAACTAATCTCTTTAGTATATATTCAAAAGAGCTGAGGAAAAAAAAAATGTTTACAGAATATTATTTTCATGATTCTACTAGTATATATACATTATATATAATCGGTGGTCAAGCTAACTAGCTACTTTCAGAAAAGGTTTTAATTATTTAACATTGATTAATTTTCTTTTGAATGCAGACATATATTTTCTTTTGTCATGTGGACTTTAGACCCATTTCTTCACTGAAGCAATATATCACTGAAGATATAGAGAAAAGATAAATCACTTCAGTTTTACTGCTAAAAGATTTGGAAAAAAATAAAATAATAATAATAATACTTTTCATTCAATTCATGAGTGCAAAAGAATAGCATAATATTGATGTATAAGCTTCTCCCAATGGCATTAATGATATTACTGGACTTAGCTCAAACCCAAATTTAATTATAAATATGTAATCATGAAAGACATATATATGAGCCTTTATATCATTTGCATATTAATTGTCTAAACTTTTCTATTGGAGTAATTGTAATTAATATTGTTCTAAGAGTACCGCAGCCTTCTTATTATATCAATAATATCAAATATATAACAATTAAATTAATCACATCTTAGGAAATTGTATTATTTAGTATTTCCCTTCTACCAACTACCCTAATTCATTCTTTAGTTATAATTATTCCATTAATATAGTAACTAATATAATTTAAAGACAGTTATTCAAATAATACTTCTTTTCAAATAAATAGAAATATCTATGTATATGTTGAATAATGAAAGTAAAATATTGTTGATTACGTGGAATCCATTGGAAGCAGTTTTGTGGAGGAGCGTGGCTATCGAAGCAAAGTCCGCAAGTACAGATTAATTTCACGCGCAATCACACCATCTCGTCTTCTTCAACGCAACTACTGAATACTGATCGATCATGCTCACATTTTTCTCTATTTTCTCACTTTCTTTCTTTTATTTTATATTTTAATGTCCTTAAACAAATCAAATAAAAAATGTCCGCTGTCTACATATTAATGCATTTAATATATACTTTCAAACCGCCTCTCATTATCTTCAAGAATTTAATTGGATTGTTGAGGGTATGTCCCTTTTGCTTTCTTCTTTTATTTTCTTTCACTTCGTTACCATAAAAAAAAAAAAATGAAAATGAAAAAATAAAAAAAGAAGAAGAATTAGGGTATGTTTAAGGTGCATTTGGCCTATGATTCATATATATTTTTTTTGTATTTAAAAATTTTAAAATATAAAAAAAATGTTTGGTTAAAATAAATTTGAAGTTTTTTTTTTTACTTTTTATAAAGAAAACAAGTTATTTTTAAAAAATGATAAAACATCATTTTTTAAATTTTTTATTTTTTGATTGAATCTAAATTTTTGAATAAGGGAACCCAACCTAACAATTTCTCTTGACTCATTTACAGTGCACGTGAATTTTTCATGTACGGTGAAATTGCCTCAGAGAAATAATATTTTAATTGTTAAGAATGTGAGTACAAAAATAATAGTAGCACATTATATATACATAAGTTCATCACTTAAAATATATTAAAATTTCATCTTTATTACTTTTGAGAACTTTTAATTCAATTGGAACCCTTCTAGAGGGATTTCATATTACAATTGAAAAGTGTACAGATCAAATATTTGAGTCTCGTATCAACATGATACCACTCGATACATTCTCTATATGCATCCAAAGAATTGAAGTATCCAAATACACTTGCACAGGAAGTATATTGACTATCCAAAGTATTTTCCACCCTATACTTAAGTTTGGAAGTACGTAGTTAAGATAGAGATAAAATCGATATTAGTGCAAACGTTGACTAGCTTCAATAGTATACATTCGAACTTTTTTACTTGAAGTCGGAAGTTCGATTATCTTCTTTTATAAATAAGCGAGAACTTTCTCTTCCTTACTAAAAAGTGAAAGCAAGACCATGATAGTTAGTTCGCATGGTATTCATCCGAGCTATTTATACCCTTCACCTTTGTGTTTGCCTTCTTGACCCTACCGAGATGTCTCAGCCTCGTTTGATCCTAGTGCCAACATCTCTGACCTTATATCTTAATTCAAGACACTAGGGCTATTAAATAATGACTATATTGCTAAAAAATAATAATTACTAGATTTAAGTTTGAAGTTGAGCGTTTAAAATATTATTTTTAAAAAGCTAAAATGATTTCTCATAACTCTAATTATAATAATAAAAAAAAGTTTTCTAATATAAATAGATTTGTTTTAGAAGTTTATTTTTTTCGTCAATATAGTATTTATTAGAGAACAAATGATTATACAAAAGCTCGTAAAACTATAAAAAAAAATATAATATGAGACGTAATTTTTTAAATGTTAAAGAGATTTGAACCTTCTTTCTCGTATAAGAATAGACATCAATTATATCTTAAAAGTTTAATGACCTAGATCTTTTTTATGACACATAAATCTTTATAAAAATAAAAAAAACTATGCTATGTTATTAGATAATTAGTTATAAGAAAATATTGTCATGAATTTTACAAAAAATGAAAATAATGTAAAAAAAAGAATGTGAGAAAAAAAACTAGGAAGGAAAGACGAGAAGGACGAGAGGGGGGGACACGTGCAGGAGAGCGGTGGTGGGGAGGCGTGAGAAGCTGATGCGGACGACAAGTAAAGCGGTGGTTGCAAGAATCGATGGTGGAATTGCACGCCTTCAACAATATCTCCTTTTTATTCATTCCCCCAACCCACAAATATTAATATATACATATATACATATATATATATATATATATATATATATATATATATATATATATATATTACATTCATATTTTTTTTTTAATTTTGGTATTTAATAGGCATACAGGCGAGAATGGTTGAATTATCTTGAATTATGCGATAATACTTTAAGACAATCTAACTACTCCTACTTGATATGTTAAAAATGTATCAAAAAAGATATCATTGTAGTATTACCACATTGGAGCGCCCCAAGTGAATATATTTGCAAACAATAGTTTGATATTACTTTATATACGTAGAGTTTGATAATTATCATGTATTTCAAGGTATTATTAAATCAGTAATATGATAAGGTATAACACACCAAGGGTCAAATTGTTAATATTGATTATTACTCCTTAGAGGTGCAATGGATTGAATTGAATCGGGTTTAAGTCAAAACCTAACCCAACCCAACGTAACTCAAATTAGTTCAAGTTGATTTGGGTTGGCTTTAAGTTTAAAATCCAACCCAACTCAAATTAGTTCAAGTTGATTAGAGTTGGCCAATCAGGTTGGCTTTAAGTTTTATAATAATTTTAATATAAATTAACTTAAATAACATGAGAGTAAAATAATTGAAATCCAACTCAATGGGCAACTCAATCTATTAGTTTTTATTCAGTTCGGTCGGGTTAACCTAGACCCCTGTTACTCTTATAGAATGATTGTTAACTTCTTTAAATTATAAATTTTTTATTAATATATTTGAATGCCGCCTTATGTATTCTGTTGTTGACCCTTCGCAATGGAAATATTAATTTGTTACCCTATGTTGGGGGGTTTCCCTAAAATTATATGATGAATTAAGGGTCATATCAATGTCATTCCTCCTATTGTTTATGAAGTTGTACTAAAAGACTCTCCTTCCCTATCAATGTAATCCAGTTCTTTCCCTTCAAAAAAATAAAAATAAAAATTATCATTAACATATCCTCCCCTCTTCTTAAATTCAAAAAGATAAAACCTTTGCATTTCCAATATAAAAACAACCAAACAAAACCCGACAATATATTTCCTATTTTATAAATTTATATTACTTTCTATTTAAAAATTTACTTGTATTATAATTCTCAAATGAGCCAGAATAAATGTAACATATTTATATATCTAACTCGTGCAATTAAAAAAAGCCTTTGTTGAATTAAAAACAAATCAAAAAACAAAAACTCGTGTTTACATATTTAATTATATGGTACAATCACAAATATTAGCTAACTCTAACGGTGTATATCTGAACTTATTCACTCGAATCCCCAATAAAAATATAAGCATGACTATAATAGTTAATTCATATAATTCTTATTTGGGTTCTTTATTAATATCAATATTCTTTAATAAAAATAAAAAAATAAAAAAAAGTCATATGGTGCAATCATTAAAACAAAAGGCTTGGGTTCAGTAGTGAAGGCCACCAAATGAGAAGTTGGGTCTAATTAAAGAGTACACCTGACTTGACCCAAATAAGGGTACGATCGAACCGGGTCCTTCTAAGAAATGGACTAAGAATCGGGTATTAACCCGTTATGCACAGTAAACGATAGCTGCCATGGCCTCTTTTGCAAAAAAAAAAAGATAAAAAAAGCCAAGAAGAAAAAAAAAAACTAAATGGAAAACCACACACCCACATTACCAATCAATGAAAAGCGAATCCAAGAAGAAAGTAAAGAAGAGCGTCTCCTCAAAAAGAAAGCTCAAAAAGCTTCCCAACAAATACTTACGACACACACCACAAAAACCCAATTTAATTCTTCCCCCTTCCCCATCTCTTTATCATTTTTTATTATTTTTTTCTTCTTCTAAGCATAGAGAGAAGAAATAGAGCTAGATTCACAAAGCAAAAAAACTAAAAAAAAAAATTTAATTACAAAAAAAAAATGTAAGTATATGTATAACCAACCACACCTTCGGTGCAGGTCGATCAAATGTGTAAAATACATATATTTAAGGATAACGCTAAAATAACCCAAAATATATATGATCATAGAAAAAAAGTAAAATTAAAAAAACAATTATCACTCACTACTTAATAGATGTATTGAGTTATTTTTATATTTAATGATTATGAATACGTAGTTGAACCTATAATCGCACTTTTTATAATTATAGAATAATATTTTTCAAAATAAAAAACACGGAGATAGAGAGATAAAGAAGGAAGATGGAAAAAAATATAATCCTCTTTCCCTTGCTTTGGAGACTGGGAGAGAGAGGGAGAAAGTGAGAGAAGATGGCTCCAACCAACGCAATTCTCAAAGCTATGAAGTGTGTTTGAGTTGTAGTACAGTAAGTTGTGTTAGTCTTCTTCTTAATGCTACCCACTACCTTCACAAAAACAAAAGCCCAAAACACATGCTCCTCGGTCTACTAAACACACCCTTCTTCTTCTTATTCTTCATCATCTCTTCTAAAAACCATTCTTTCTTTACTTCTCCTCCTCCTCCTTCTAGCTTTCTACACTTGATCATCATCATCAAGAAAACCTTCTTTCTTCTCCAATTAACACAAGAAAATGATCACCTTACTAGATTTCTACCATGTTATGACAGCAGTGGTACCACTCTACGTGGCCATGATTCTAGCTTATGGTTCAGTAAAATGGTGGAAGCTATTCAACCCTGATCAATGCTCCGGCATCAACCGATTCGTCGCACTTTTCGCCGTCCCTCTCCTCTCCTTCCACTTCATCTCCACCAATAATCCTTACAAGATGAACTTCCGATTTATCGCCGCGGATACCCTTCAAAAGATCATAGTCCTAGCAGTTCTAGGTGTTTGGAGTAGATTAAGCAAAAGAGGCTGTTTAGAATGGGCTATAACACTCTTCTCACTTTCAACTCTTCCAAACACACTTGTCATGGGAATCCCATTGCTCAAAGGCATGTATGGTGACTCTTCGGGGAGTTTAATGGTTCAAATTGTTGTTCTTCAATGCATCATTTGGTACACTTTGATGCTTTTCTTGTTTGAGTTTAGAGGAGCTAGGATGCTTATAACTGAGCAGTTTCCTGATACTGCTGGTTCTATAGTTTCCATTACTGTTGATTCTGATGTGGTTTCATTAGATGGGAGAGATGCTTTGGAGACAGAAGCTGAGATTAAAGAAGATGGGAAGCTTCATGTTACTGTTAGAAAATCAAATGCTTCAAGGTCTGAGATTTTCTCTAGAAGATCACAAGGCTTGTCTTCAACTACACCAAGGCCTTCAAATTTAACAAATGCTGAGATTTATTCTTTGCAATCTTCAAGAAATCCGACACCAAGAGGGTCTAGTTTTAATCACACTGATTTTTATTCAATGGTGGCTGCTGGTGGAAGAGGGTCTAATTTTGGAGCTGCTGATGCTTATGGGCTTGCAAGTTCTAGAGGGCCAACACCAAGGCCTTCAAATTATGAAGATGATAGTAATGTTAATAAATCAAGGTTTCATTACCTTGGGCAAGGTGGGGGAGGAACAGGAGCAGGAGCAGGAGCAGCACATTATCCTGCACCAAACCCAGGAATGTTTTCTCCAACTGGTTCAAAATCTGTTGTTTCTACAACTAAAAAAGGAGCCATTAATGGAGGAGGGCAAGTGGTGCAGCAGCAGAAAGGTGGAGAAGAAGGAACAAGAGATCTTCATATGTTTGTTTGGAGCTCAAGTGCTTCTCCTGTATCAGATGTTTTTGGGAGCCAAGAATATGGTGGTGGAGATCAGGGAGTTAAGGAAGTGAGAATGGCTGTTTCTCCTGGAAAAGGTATATACAAATTAAATTTAATATTATACTACTAAATTAATTAATTAATTTTTTTTTTTTAAATTTCGTTCGATTTTTGTTCTAAATTAATACTGTTTTTCTTTCTTGTTTTTTTTGGGGGGATTGTTAATTAGTTGATGGTAGAAGGGAGAACCAAGAAGACTACTTGGAGAGAGATGATTTCAGCTTTGGAAATAGAGGAGCAGGAGATAGAGAGATGAACAATATGGAACCTACAAAAGTTAGTGATACAAGAGGGAAAGTTATGCCTCCAACAAGTGTGATGACAAGGCTGATTCTGATAATGGTTTGGAGGAAATTGATCAGAAATCCCAATACTTACTCCAGTTTAATTGGTCTCACTTGGTCTCTAGTTTCATTCAGGTTTGTAATTCTCTTTTTTTTTTTTTTCAAAAATAATCGGACCCCCCAAAATACACCCAATAAGTCAAGAACAAGAAAACATTCTTAATTTTTTTTAAAAAAAACCTATTAGCATGTAGTACTTCGATTTTTGTGGGTGATTTTTTTTTTTTAATTTGCAGGTGGAACGTTCAGATGCCTGCCATTGTAGCCCAGTCCATTTCCATACTGTCAGATGCAGGGCTTGGCATGGCAATGTTCAGTCTTGGTCAGTATTATAATTTAGTAGTAATATTAGTACAGAGTACTACTACTAAATATTAATTCAATAAAACTTGCTCGCTCCTCAAAACCCAAGAAATTCCCTATTGCTTTCTCCTTTGTTTTTACTCTTATCCTTATTCTTATTATTCTTATTAGTAGTATAGTATTGCTAGCTTGCTTTTGTTCTCTCTTTTCTTTCTTTCTTTATTTCATGCTTGCTTTACTGAAAAGAAAGATAAAAAAGAAACAAGGGGAAGTGAGGATGATGATGATGATGATGGATTAGTGGATGGCATGGTGGTGGTGGTGTTAATGATGATGATGATTGATGAATGTGTATGGGCATATGGGCATGCAGGTTTGTTCATGGCATTGCAGCCGAGGATCATAGCATGTGGGAATTCCATAGCAACTTTTGCAATGGCCGTGAGATTCCTTACAGGCCCAGCTGTCATGGCTGTTGCTTCCATTGCTGTTGGTCTTCGTGGTGTTCTCTTACACGTTGCCATTGTACAGGTCATTTCCTTCTCTTTGCCTCCTCTTCACATAACCATTCCAAATTTTATTTTTTATACCTTATATATATATAACATATTCATATTTAATTTTTCTATGTATAGACCCTTAATTTTCTGACCATATTGAAGAAAAAACATGTGTTTGTTTGTATTTATAGCTACCCTTTTGACATGTTTGTTTGCTGTTGGTACTTTGATGATGATTTTTTTTTCATTTTCATTTTTATTTTTTTAAAATGAAAAACAGGCAGCTCTTCCACAAGGGATTGTCCCCTTTGTTTTTGCAAAGGAATACAATGTACATCCTGATATTCTCAGCACTGCGTGAGTACCACCCAACAACATTTCTTTTACTTTTGTTTCTTCTTCTTGTTGTTTCTACTGCTAATATATGGACATGTCAAACTTGTATAACTAACTTACTCATTGGATTTACTATGATCATTCCAGTGTAATTTTCGGGATGTTAATCGCGTTGCCGATCACTCTCGTTTACTACATATTTTTGGGTCTTTGAGAGAGGCTGAAGAATGGATCATTCAAGATCTTCATCGGGTGCTTTTGGATGGTGGGGGGGAATGGAGCTGGGTCCTTGAAGAACCAGTTCCTAGAATTGGTAGAGCAAAAAGGAAGAGGAGGCTAGAAGATGATGAGAATGAATTAATTTATGGGGTTTGTTTGGTTGGAAATTACTGATCCATATAGATCCAAGTGTTGTAAAATCATGTTTGTAGTGATGATCATCAGCTAAGTTAATTAAAATTAATTAAGAAAAAAAAATCTCTCACTAATTTCTCTTTTCTCACTTTCGTTTTCTTTTTCAATTCATCAGTTCCAACAGTTCTCTTATTTGACAAGCACCAACAAAGAAAAGAATTAGAGAACTCCCAAAAAAACAAAAAGTTAAGAGGTAGTGGCTGCTCATGATGAAGTGAAATCTGATGATCCATTACAGTTTACAGTACTATAGGTAAAAAAGAAAGAAAAGGACATGAAAAAAAATGATGGGTCATGCACCCTTTTAAATTTCATTGTTTCCCTTTAATCATCCCATTCTTTCTTTTTACTGTTTTTAAGTTTTTTTAAAATTTATTATTTTTTAAAGTAATAACAACACGGCATTAATGAGGATTTGTCGTGTGTGTTAAAGCTAAGTGATAACCTTAGCTAGCAAGATGATCTTGAAGAAGAATGCAATGGGACCCTCCATTAGAGCATAGGGTTTGATTTGATTGAGACCTGTTTAGCATATTAGGGGACAGCCATTTCTCTTTGGTCTCAATCTCATTTACACTTTTTTTTTTTTTTTTTTCAATTTTTGTTTTGAAATTCATATACTTAGATTTTTAAAGAAAAAAAAAAAAATTAAGAGCAAACAAGATAGCTAGGAAAAAGTTCTGGGAAGAGAAGAAACTTGTTATATAAACTGAATCAAAATAATTAAAGAATGCTTAAAAAATATATTAAATTTTATTCTTTATTTTTTATTATTTTTATTAACTTATTTTTTTTTATCTTTTTTTCATTCTTTTTTTTTTTATTTTCTCTACATTATTTTTTACTTCTCTTCATGATCTCTCATATTTATAGGAAGAGATTTACATAAAAGATTATTAACTTACATAATAAGTAATTATGCTCTCGTATAAATAGGTAACTACGTTCTCACATGATTCATGTAAGATACGTATACATATTTATTTATATAACTTGAATATCATACTACTTAAAATATGTGATAATATATATATATATGTATATTTGTTTCTCCTCTTCATAACACTTTTTCCTAGCTATCTTGTTTGCTCTTAATTAATTTTCTTTTCACTTTAAAAATCTAAGTACTTTGGTAGGTGATTTTTCACTATCTTCTCCAACCAATATTAGTAATTGTAGGATTTTCCTGCAAGATTATACATATATATATATATATATATATATATATATATATATATGTATGTATATCTGTTTCTCCCCTTCCTAGCACTTTTTCCTAGCTATCTTGTTTGCTCTTAATTAATTTTCTTTTCTCTTTAAAAATCTAAGTACTTTGGTAGGTGATTTTTCACTATCTTCTCCAACCAATATTAGTAATTGTAGGATATTTCTGCAAGATTAAGCTCTGAAACCTACAGCAAGGTCTTAATGGGTGTTTTTGGATTCCTCAACCCCACCAAAAACTGAGTTTTTGAATATATATACTTGTGGTTTTGGCTCCTACACATATAGTAATAACCAGCAATTAATGTGCAGGCCTTGTACTCCTTAGGTCTTGGTCTCTTTGGCAATTATTGCTGCTCTCTCTTATGTTCTCATTATTTATTTATTTATTTAGTTTTCGTGTGAGAGGGATATATTTTTGGTAGGACATAGCTAGTACAGTATTATTTAATTTTAGGAAGATAAGCCATTACTGCAGAGTAGTAAAGATTTGGCAGTACTAGTACTGGTCATAGATTGGCACAAGCAATTGGCTCAAATCTTGGATTCATATATAGTATTGAAATATAAATACAAGGTTGTTAATAGAGTCTGTATTTTACCTATATGCCAAAAATCTGCTGAATTGATGATGATATATATAGTTTGTTAGCTAGACTAGGAACATTTATCATCTTAATGTCAGTGATTTATATGTAAAAAAATTCTGCTTGATTAATATGTGTCTAATATATAGTTGCTGGATATTCTTAAAAGTCTGGAATTGAGTTAATTACCTGTGGGCATTAAAATTATTATTTTTTCTTAATTAAGAGTTAGCTAGATGAGATTATATTATCTTGTTAGATTAAAAAAATTGAAATTAACCAATAAGCATTGATTAGTATATATTGACTTGACATAATTTTTTTTTTTCGTGTGGGGTCAGACCCTACATTTATGAAGAGAAAAAGAGAAAGGACTTATTATATATGGTTCTACCTTACAAAAATAAATATGCCATGTTATATATTGGAAATTAAGAGTGTTCGACTAAATTAACTTTCCTTCTTTTCATGGGATCAAATTTGAGTATTGTATGAGAAATGTACCATGTGTTACTTTTTGATTTGACATAGTAAAGAATGATATTGGGCTGTGTTTAAAAAAATACTTCATTAATAAAATGTATGTGTAACAAATATTAACTATTCAACTAATCAAATAATTGGAATATTTGTGTAGATGCGGTTCCCCGATTTTTTAACTAAGTCGTTTTCTAATTCTGTGAGATTGATAATTAATAGTTGATCTAACAAAGTTTTATACTAGTTATCATTTACCTAATATAATCTTGTTACGCACTCATGTGGTGTCCTCATCCGCTTTGCGGTGAGACTAATCCACTTGAATTCGATCCTAGTTGGACCACAAAGGTGCAAAGCTCTCTTAGCAAATGATAGTTTCATACAGGAAAGAGGTTTTGAGCTTACGACCTCGTTTAAAGAAAACAAATGTCAAGCCATACGAACCAACCAAATATTGGTACACAATCCTTCTTCTTTACCTAGGCTTGGGATTGGCCATGATGGAGTTAACTCCATTTACAAAAATAAGAACATTGATATTTAGTGTTATTCAAATCCAAAATATGTGTCTTTATATTTGATTTAATTTATAACTAAACTTTCAACTTAATTGTTATATTTTAACTGATTTTTTTTTTTAAAAGATATAATGTTAGTACTATAATTGGCTTTATCACCAAATCATACTTTCAGAGAAGTATAAGCCCTTTCCAAACCCATTAATCTCTTTCACTCCTTAGGTGAGACAGTGACAAGAGTTGAACCTAAAACTTTTGAGGTTCTAAAGTCACGTCTTTAATTGCTACTTAGTTAATTTTGATTAACCATATTTTTTTTAATTCAATATTTCTGATTGAAAATTCAAAAAAATAAAATAAAATTGGATGGCCGTATTTCAAAGAAAATTGATTAAGTGTATATTTTGAACTTAAAATCAAGTTGGGTATAAAAACTATATAAATATCTAATTAATTATTATTAAGTGTTACCTAGACTCGAGTTTGCAACAACCCTATTTTTTCCACCCGTAGTTAAGAGCTAGCATGTTATGTATAGCTGTTGGTGTCAATTAATTTGTACGAGTAAATTAATATTAATCACCCACAAAAGTGAACCAGATGGAAGGGCAAAGAGAACAAGATAAAGATTGGCCTGGAGGGTGGTACTCTTCACTTCATACTATATATATATGTATATGATATAGTGTTGTGCCCTTTAAATTATAGGCCCATGTCTCTCTTGCTCTTGTATATATATATAGAGAGAGAGAGATGTAAGGTGAAGAGGCCCATGCCTGTGCACAAAGTCAACCGAGGAGCGTGTGCTGGGCCAATTCATGGTAATTGATGGCTTGCCAACTATATAAAAACGAGTGCTAGAATTATGCGATATGCCTCATGACACTGCATGGCATTATATATTTATATGTATTGGTGGGTTTGTCCCGCTTTTTTCAACCCTTCCTTTTCACCGTGCCCTACTGACACGTCCAACCCAACCTTACCTGAAACTTGGAACTAAAGGGTATGAAAGGAAAAAAAAAATTGATGCCACATCACCTCTAAATTGATTTTTTTTCTTTTAGTATTACTTATATATATATATATATATAAGTTATTTAAATGTGAAACTCAGTGTTAGAAGCTACTGATGATCAAATTTAAAAGCTATAGCTATTAACTAGAAATTTAACTATGTATATTAAGCAACAAACGGTGAGTTGGTTCAGTGATTAAATATAAGCGCACCTACCTTTAAGGTATCGAGTTTGAGATACCTCTTATCATTTGTTGGCTAACGGTATCTTCGAATATTTATAATCGTACTCTAGAGAAATTAGTGAGAACGCAAGTCTCGATACCCACTAATCTCAAAAAAAAAAAAAAAACACTATATATATTAGGCAAAGATAGACATGAACACTTTTTATTATGTATTAAACCAGATAAACAAGTAAATGATTAGGCTTAAATATATATGGACATCAATAACATGTTAAACATCGGTTGACCTATAAAAACTATTGCTAATAAGTAGTGGCCCAATTATTTATATTAAGTGCGCATACACATGAACACTAGAAGACTTTTATTCTTCTACTTCTTGTTTTTATTATCTAGGTAAGGCAAACAAAATTTATGTTTAACATTTTCTCCCTTACTTTCTTTTGTAATTTCAATTGATTTGACATAATATTGCAATATATTTAATAGTTAATATTTGTCAACCATGCATTGTGTACATGCACAGACATTTAAAACCGTTGATTTGAAATGCCTTTTAATTAATATATCATTAATATTATTAGAAACTAACAAGCATTTGCCTTCATTACAAATTGGCTTGAAAGGTTTGAGAAGAAGTTTGATCTTGTGGGTAGTCTTGTGGGTAGTCTTTCGTGTCAACTTTATTAGTTGTTTGATATTGTCCAAGTTGTAGGAGTTGGAACCATTGCCTATACAACAGATCATGAGTTCAAACATTAGTTTTCATATATCTTTAGCTATTGAAATATATATATATATATATATATATATAATCTTTTTTTGCTTATTCTTTCAAAAGTTTTACTTCCTATTAAATGAAAAGGGAATCAATATGCTTATAAAAATTGTTTTGTTTGTAACCTCCATTTAGAGTTATTTTATTTTAAGAAAAAATATTATTCTAATTGAAGAAAAGAGTAACTACTAATTGTGTAATGATATTAATTGTTATGGATTGGATGTGTATATGTTACATATCTTAATGTATATAATACATGATATTATGATCTGACAATATAATATTTTGTGTTAGGCATCTCAATGTAAGTATTTAATAACATTTTCCCTTATTCTACATTAATACATCTTTTTTTTTTTTAAAATTACATTAGATTAGTATAAAGAAATATTACCACTAAAACATGAAAGATTAAAGGGTTTCCAAAGGTGGATCTTGAAGATAAGATAAAAAGGGTAAAAAGGTTTTCCAAATGATTTTATCATGCAGTCAATATCATGATGACAAAGGCTAGAAAAGCATAAGAAGATTTGGAGAATGACATTGAAACATATATATATAAGAATCCAAAGGATACACGACCAATGCCTACGATAAATTAAGTTATGACTTAGAGTATTAACATTTCCGTTTGGAATTTCTGGTATTAGATGTGGAAGATGATGACAATTCAAAAAGAAAAAGGGATGCCTCCATTAATTGTAAACAAAAGTAATATTGATTGTGCATTGCATCTAATGATTCTCAAATTAATTTTTTGTAAAACTAATAATGTCTAATTTAGCACAATTAATTAACATGACTGAAAAAAAAAAAAAAAAAACCTTTCATTATCTTGTTGTTCTTTTAAATAACATCATAGCATGAGGGAAACCTTTCTTTATGAAATGCCTTTTTTCCATGAAACTTTTCCCAATATGCTGAGTGTTACATCAAAGGGTAAATGCACCACTATAACTGCCTCTACAATTAGAAAACGCACTCAAACCCTTCAATTTCACAGATTCAATAAAAGAAAGAATAATAGAGATCAACACCCACAACTCGAAGATATACGTGGAAAACCCCAGAATCAAGAAAAAAAATCGCGGGAAAAAATAATTTACTATCAATTAAAGTACCTCAAAGGAATTAAACACCTCAAATACTTCTATATCAAATAGTACACAGATCTGAAACTTTG
The DNA here is from genome assembly GCA_035771175.1 of Paratinospora sagittata. Classification (NCBI taxonomy): domain Eukaryota; kingdom Viridiplantae; phylum Streptophyta; class Magnoliopsida; order Ranunculales; family Menispermaceae; genus Paratinospora; species Paratinospora sagittata. Next base: position 2,802,802 of record CM069605.1, read on the forward strand.
ATACATAAGAAGAACAGAAAGAGAATACTCAAGAAAAACCTAGAACTCCAACTGCATCACCCACATAAGTTCTAAACTCTACACTCTTTCATGAAACTTCCAAGGATATACAAGGCTCTCCTTGGCACAAGCTTCATCTTTTTCTTAATCTCTCTCATGTTGAGATCATCAAAAAATAATGAGAGATCTATTATATATAGACTCTCTACCCACAATATTTAAAAATTGTGACCAACAAAGATTTCTCGTTCTACACTAACATAATTTTCTTATTTAAATACAACTAGATCATAAAATATTTATCCATATTTAAAAAGTCTTAATTACTTTTTAAATATATGGTTCATGTTCTAATACAATAAGGAATCTATGTTCGAGCCAAAATCCAACATCTACTACATATATATATATATATATATATATATATATATATATATATATATATATATATATATATGTGTGTATATATATATGGGGGAGATTTAAACTCCCGATCTCATGAAACACAGGGGAGGTACTTTAATCACCATTTTAGGGAACCAAGTCATTATGAGGCATTAATCGAAATTAACTTTCATAAGATCTAATAAATAACAATACTTTACCAAATTAATTACATGATATTTTTTAATTTATTTAAAAATATCAAAGGTATAACACCTATTTGAGTTATTGATAATTTCATTTATTCAATTATGCTCTTGTATATTAACTAGTTTTAGTGCATTCTTCAATTTTAATTCATAATATTTTGAAATGGTAAACAAGTATATAGAGAACTCTAAAGAGTTTTTAACCATTTTTTTTTTTTTTGATTGGGCATAATGGTTCATGTAAGACGTCAAGAATCCATTTCATTAATAAAAGTAAATGATGACTATAGATACAAAGCAATGCTAGAAGGATTAAAAAGACTATACTAATTGTTATAAATCGCTGTCACATCAACTTTTAACTTTAATACATCAAAATAACATATTTTTTAATGAAGTTACAAATCTGATGTAAATGACAAATTTGATGTAGATGCTTGACACATCAAATTTGTAGTAATTAATGTAAGAATTTCAATCTCCATAACATTTTTCATATATATATATAATTCTCGCTCTCAAAAGGTTACTATCTCTTTCACGCCGTTGAGACATATATAATCATACTCTGAAAGAATATTGAAATAGGCTGCTAAACTCAAAATATCACACAGCTTGACAAATCCATCTCATCTCTCTTTCAAATCACCACATCAATTTGCATAGAAGATGCTCCATCTAGTATCCCTTAATTTTCAATGAATTTAAGAGTCGCAACTTGTATGTTGTTTCATTATTATAGTTGGACCATTGAAAATGAGTTATATACACACTGTGGTGTCTTCAATAGGCTTAATTCATCAACCAAGTCATAAACTTCAAATTAAAAGTAAGCTTTTTTCCAGCAATTTAAAATCTTTAGAAGTTGAATTTGATACAAGTATCTTGTTGCTGGGTGGGCATTGTTAAGTTATCTCTAGACTCAAGCGGGTAGTTAACTCCTAAAGACCTTGATATTAATGATGGTAAGACCTTAACTTATATTTTATACAATAAACTTGTTTGCATCGGATATGAGACTAATACTCAATATTTCCTTTCTTTTTCTTTAAAAGTCCACTAAAATAATACAATTACATCTTTGAAACCACTGATGCAATTAATTTTGTAAATAAATTAAGTTAATGTGAAGAAATTAATTGATGGTATTTATGACCCAAATCCCAATATCCAATTCAAAATTAGAGTCTCATTCACTCCATTAATTGAAAGGTCCAAATGTTACAGCATTAATCTAGCATTGTCATCATTGTGCATCAAGTCTACCTTGAAATATGTATCAGTAGTGACAATAGGATAATCTATTAATCTCTCGATCTCTTTTTTTCTTTTCTTTTGAAAGATGTGTTTGAGTCAAGCACAACCCTCCAAACTATACTACCAAAAAACCTAAGAAAATGATAGCAAGGTGATGGGTAATGCTTCATGCCCTACCAGGCTTGTCCTTTTACACTCTAGTCATCTTAATTTGCTTTACCTATTCTTCCTCCTCTTCCTCTTGGAATGATGCAAGATGTTTACTAAATGAAAATATGTATATCAAGTCTTTCACAACTACCTAGCTACTACTTCTTCACTGTTATTAATAGTTTTATTGATTATACTTACATAGGAATTATCCTCATGGCAGAAAATCTTAAGTGAAAAAAGAATTTTATTTTTTTAGTACAATTTCACTTGCGCAAGCTGAAATTAATATAGGATAGCTTGTATATTTTATATTTGTATTTTGATATTATTTGTTAACTACACTTGTAATTTTCTTTCTTTTTTATTTTTAAAAAACTTACATATGTTTGTTGAAATTTATTTGTTAGGTCATGTTATAACAGAAAAAGAAGAGGATAAAGTTATCAAATAGACCCTTCCAGAAAGATTAAAATAACATTATCTTTGTATTAATCACTAACTATATATTGGTCATGCCAATATGACATTTGTAATTGACATATATGTAGAGGCCATGTGATCAATATATCAATAAATCATCACATGATTTTCGTTAAGCTTTTAGTGAAATGTCGGCATTTAATTGTATCTATGTAAAGTACAATTATTGGAGCGATCTATAATTAATTTGCCATATTAGAGCAGTGTAATCATAATTATTCAACTACATTATGACCATTTTTTTTTTTTAGTGTTGACACAAAGTCAAAGGATGCTGACACTGGGGCCAGAGGAAGTTGAGACCCTTCAGTAGGACCAAGAAAGCTAGCATAACTATGAGAGGCATAATGGGCCCGGATGAGGATCATACGAACCGACTACCATGGTCCCGCTCCCACTTTTTATTCGGACAGAAAAATTCTCACTTATTTACAAGAAGAGATAATCGAACTCTCAACTTCAAGTGAAGGGGTCCGAATGCACACCGTTAGAGCTAACCAACATTATTACATATCTGAACTGGTGCATCTTATGATTTTTAATCGTGGTATCTATTTAAATCATCTTAATCAATTACTTCTCATTTTATTCCAAATTAAAGTTATTTTAGTCAATTTTTAATGAATGTTTTTATTTTATTTTTTTAATGATATGCCCATTTCTAATCTTATGGTATGTTTGATAGTGGAGAAAATATAATCGTGATTGTTTAATTGTACATGAGAAAATATTTTTAGATATTCATTTAGTGCAAAGAGAAAAAAAACAGACTCAGAGGTATTAAGAAAAATTCTTAAAAAACTAAGGTCCCGTTTGGTTTATGATCTAGATATAATTTTCTGTATTCGAAAATTTGAAAACACCAAAAAATTGTTTGGTTCAAAAGATTTTAAAAATAATTTTTCACTTTTTTTTGTTAAGAAAACAAGTTATTTTCATAAAATAATAAAAAGTTATTTTTCAATATTTTTTTTTTTTGGATTGTATTCTTGTTTTTGGGTCACAAACCAAAAATCTAAATTTTTTCATAAATAGAGATAAGAAAATTTGGATAAGAAAATAAAAAAATAAAAAAAAATCTCAAAAAAATATTAACAATTAATGCACAACTTTTTCATTTTCTCGACTACACCATCTTTTTTATTTTTGGCTTCCCTTCTCTTAGCTTTAAATGCTTGTTTAAAAATATTAAAAGTTGAGGCAAGCATATGGCCCATAGATAGGACATGCCCACCATGATACAGACCACAAGGTTTCAACAGATTGTTTAATTAAAGAAAACAGAACCGGTTATATTTTATTTTGAAACGGTAGATAGACATTAGACATATAGGTTCTTCTTGGTAGGGGTGAAGTTTGAGAAACAGATCACACGTCTCAATTTATTCTATGGGTGGGAAGAATTTAATATAGTTAGATGTAGGTGTTATATGGCTTATTTAACTTTAGAAGTGACTTTCTTTATGGAGGTCACTGCTGGCTGCTCAGGTAACACAAAAGACCACTTACCTAGCCTAGCCTATCGAATAAACAAATGAAGACTTAAATCTCCAATTAACTTCATAAAAAAGTTACTATTTGTATTAATGCCATTTTTTAATGTTGATATATTTAATATATATATATAAAATATTTTTTTAAAAAATAATTAATAAATAAAAATTATTTCTTAGATGCAAACACCATTAAATGTGAGAAAATATAACATTTTTCTCCCAAAAATGTCACTCTCCTTCACTACTCAAAAGGCATAATATCCCTTTAATGAGTGTTTCCCCACCATAAATGTCATATTAATATTTGCATGGAATGATGGTTATTGATTTGAAATATGAAATTGTAAAAAGTTTTGAATAGAATTTTGTTTATATGGATCACAATTAACCTCCTTTAAATATTAGATTTTAGGTAAATTAAATTAAGTTGAGGTTGAACAAGCATCTCACAAAGATAGAAATTTAATAGTTCAACTACTCCCCCTTCAAAGCTACTAAAATTTTCTCTTTGGTTTTATAATTTCTTAAATTAATTGGAATTAACAACACAAATTAATTAAGATGACAAAATTACGAAATAATGAAAATATTTATCACATACATAATATTTATTTTTATTAGCAAAAATATATTTCTATTTATATAATCTTTAAGGATTTAGGAAAAAAAAATATTAATTAGAATAATTTAATTATGGATTTTCACAAAATGACAACACACAACCTTTGATTTTGTCCACAACCTATAAAGAGACCCCTCTTCTTGAAACTACTTGTTATTAGTTGGACCTTAAACCTTGTACTCTTATTTTAGATTGAAATGATCTTTTCATTTGAAGAAGAGCTTTAGTGTACTGTTTCCATAGAAGAACAACAAACCATGACATGATGTCTTGTCATGCAGGTATGATATAGCAGTTGCTCCCTTCTACCCCTCCATGCCGTGCCCTTAAGGATATCATCACAACAAAGTCAAAAAAATAAAAAAGTTAGTGAGGGTGATTTGGACATATGAATTTTACATCATCACTATCTCCCTCCCTTCTACCTGCTCTCACCTCATGCATGCTTTGCCATATGTCATGCATCATGTGACATAGCCATCCAATTATACAAAAATCAAGTGTTTAATTATATTAGTGGCTATACACACATGCACATTTGTGTTACAAGTTACTTTAATATCTTAATAATTCAAAACAGTTACACCTAGTTATAAATAATTTTTATCAAAGTAAAAGGGTAAATGTGTAATTTTTACTTGAGATAAGAACAATAATTACATACCAAAAAAAAAAAAAAGCTAAAAGGGTATAATATAATAACAAGACTATTTTTTAAATAACTCAGCTTTCGTTTACGTAAGGTTCTGATTACTTTTAAGTCTATTGCAAATAATCTTATAAGCCGTTTTCATACTCAGAAATATGATTATTGATTATATGAGGATAATTTTGACAATTGTGATAAGGCTTTCCTTCTCTTAATATATATAAATATAGTTTATTAAATATTATAATAATTAAGAGCCCTCAGCTCCATTAGAAGATAGAGATCAAATCATTAAAAGGGAGAAGTTGTAATATTGGTAGTATTAATGTAAAAGATGATGAGCACTGCGCGCACTAAGAGATGAAGGAAATAAAGAGGACAAAAGGGTGTTGGGAGGGAGGTGAGGTCAGTGTTGTCTCTGTCACTGGACCCAAGTAAGTGAGTGTGAGTGAGAGAGTGTCGCCCACTATGCAGTGTTGGGTCTGCCGTTATTGAGACAAGCCTTTGTGGGCTTGTCCCGTCTGTAGTAGAATTGTAGTGTGCTCTGGAAAGATATAGATAGATGGCAAGGCAAATTAATAAATAAAATAAATAAAAAGTGAGATAGATAGGAAGATAGGTTTTTACTTGTGTACATGCGTGTGTGTGCGCGCGTGTGGGTGTGTGCTTTGTTTTATTCTTAGTTTGGATTCTCAGGCTGGAGATTGCAGCCTTTCCCATTATTTAAAGTTATTTGTACTCTTCCCTTTGTTACCTTCTTCCCCCCTCCTAGATTTTATGCATTTCTTTTTCTATATATGAGAATTTTGTAAAGTTAAAAGAAAAGTAACTAATGATCCATTATTGTATTGTCAATTAGGAAATTAAAATATTATAATTAATAAGAATTTACTTTAACACACACGTGCAAGGTCGTCTAGGTTGAATCATGATTTTGAAGGTCGTCTAGGTTGAATCATGATTTTGATATCACTTGTCGAAACAAGCTTGAATCTTAATTAGTAGCAATGTTGTCTCCAACTTCACTTGCTTTGACCCAGATCATTTAGGTTTTAATTCAAAAAGGCTTTGAAGGTAATTAATGATGAGAGTAAAATTTAAATTTATAATATTTTATATGATGAACTTGTTCATACAGAATGTAAGACTATTATTTCAGTCTATATAAATCCAACATCTTCCTCTTTTTCAGGAGGTAGGAGATCAATTCTCTCCACCATTTTATATACTCAACTCACTTTGGGTTCTTGAATCTTAATTGCCCACTTTCATTGTGCTTTGTCCTTGAGGTCTTAATCCACGTTAGTGACGATTATTTTCATCGGTCATCAAATAATTAAGAAAAATATTAAAGTGACATAAGGCAATTCAATGATAAGGGTGTAACGAGTTGGGTTTGAGCCAAATTCCAACCTAAACCCAACTTAAACTAGTTTGGGTTGGTCAATCGAATTGACTTTAGATTTTACAATAATTTTAATATTAATTAACTCAAATAGTATTAATCACTTCATTAATAATACATTTTATTATATAAATAAAGGTTATGATAAAAAATAATAATTTAGTTTTAAGTAATAAAGACATCGATGCAAAGTAATGATTGATATTAATAAAAAAATAATTGTTTGGTGTTTCGTTCTAATTTTAAAATTTATAGATATCATTAGATGTATTCAGGTTGGATCGAGTTGGGTTAAATTGATGTGCGGTCAAATCCAAACCAAATTAGATTGAGAATTTGTCAATCCAACCCAATCCATCGATTTTTGTTCATTTGACTTACATGATTTAGACCATGGATATATACTTTAAATTTTAATATAGCATTACTTAATAATTAATTAATAAAAATTTTCATTTTCACTTCCTGTTGTTCCAATCTCTAATCTTGCATCCTACCATCTTTTTGAAAATTCTAGGCCTCTTACAATATTTAGGTCCCATCCCATTTTATATACTGACCCAATAGGATGTTTGGTCCCATGTCACTTTAATTAACACCAAATAAAAGAAGAAGAAAAGAGAAGAAGAAGAAGAAATGGTGACATGACAGCATATATATGCAACTATGCAACAACACAAAGCAACATAGAGAGCAAAACATAAACAAGGATACCAGCTTTAGTGTTCAGTGCCAGAAGCATAATTGGCCCCATGGGACCTGCCTCACCTTTTTAAGTTTCTGAACATCTTCTCCTTTGGTTGTTCAGATGTTTTTATTTCATCTTAGATACTTGCATTTGTCCATGCCACTTGTCATATTTATATTGCAGTCTAGCTTGGAGGATTATTTATTTATTTCTGTTCTCTTAAGCAAAGCTTACATGAGGTACAGCGTCACACACACAAAAAAGAAATTTAATTAATAATGCACCCTTCTTCTCTAACTACATGATCTCTATAGCTTTCATCATCCGCATATATAGCAATATCACTTGGCCCATATGAGCCCACCTATCTAAAATTGGATAGTGAAGTATAAGGGTTTGAATCATCTTCCTATTCATATATATATAATTCATAATAAACAACCCTACAAATCCATCCATAACATGTAACATCAATACATATGGCTTTTCAATAATGAAAAGTTATTTAAATGTGACACCTATTCTTGTGACAACTTATTATTACATTTGAATTGGAGGGTTATCTCTCTATATCACACCAAAGATAGGTTATTTGAATTTAGTAGATTTATAGTCCGCAATTAAGATGATTGTGACATAGAACTCAACACTACCAAACTTCGTTAACTAGGAGTGTACATGGGTCAAGTTCTGGTCGATATTTTCACTATTTAGTAGATTTGTAGTCAACAATTAAGGAAAAAAAAAATCCTTCATCCATTGAACCTAACTATTCCTTCAATATTAAGATTATTCAAAGGATTATGAATTCGGATAGGTTATGTTTGCAAAGAAAGAAATGATATAATGAATGAAAAGGAATGACCTCACTATATATGTCGTGCTTGTTATTTGATCATTGGAAAAGTTGTATCATTTGCTAGGGAAGTGAAGGCGTTGTCGGTATCATGGTGGGCACATTATTTACATGAAGATGTTCACCAAGAAGAAGAAAGGAGAAAGAAACATTGAATCCTTGATCCAATAGTTTAACACAGGGACTGTATGTTTTGAGTTCATGTGCTCAATATCACTTCTCTTGAAAAATATCTTTTAATTTATATCATATTTTGTACGTATTCTCAAACTCAACTCAACTAAGGTTTTTTCCAATTATATAGGGTCGGCTTGTAAGTTTTCTCATGTCTAATGAAATAACCGTGAGAATAACATTTTGTTAAGAAATTTTCCTTAAGAAAACTCAATTAATTGTGTTTAGAAAATATTTCTAATTTATCAAACACATTCTTAGAAAGAAAGGAAACATGAGTTTTGCCATGGATAAAAAAAAGACAACATACTTGGGCTAAGCGGGCTTTTCAACTTTATGCCTTGTTGTTAGAAAGCTTTTAGGCTTTAGGTTTAGGAGATCTTGTGTTGTTTTATAAATCCGAGGCTCGAGTCCAATGGAATATATTATATTGGGCTAGGAAAGAAAGCCCAGCAGACCGAAGCCCATTGAATTGGGACTTCCTACAGATGGGCTATATTATACGTCTACAATGTCAATGTGTGTCATAAAAATCAAGCATTGATTAATAAAAGGTGGCTGTTAAATTCAACCACCATTTACTTTCTCACCGTTCACCTCTTTTAACCCACTCTAAAATTAAAAATTAATTAAATATTCGCTTTCTCTTTATCCTCCCATATTTTTATTTTGCCCCTCTCATTTTTTTTCTCACTTTTTTCAACATCTCCTCTTTTTCTCTTTTCCTTTCTACTCCTTTCTTCTCCTTCCATTCCTCATTTCTTCTAATTTTTCAACCATTCAATAAGTTAGAACAACATTCAAGGTTCGTTAGCAACAAAGTAGCGAGATTATGGGGTAAAATCAGGAGATTTTGTCATTTGAAAGTATTCTATTCAAACCTGGTGTAAGAAAAAGATTAGATTTTAAATTAAGTAAAACATAATTTTTACAAGTTATAAGTTGATTTTTATGTGTTATTTGTAGATTTGTACCTTTTTTTGTCAAAAAAAAATACCAAAAATTGAAGAAAAACGGAGTGGAAAATGAGTTTCTACTCCGTTTTTCCAAGCCCAAAATGACCTATCCAACTGGCTAAGGCTAGACAGATCCCATCTGTCCTGCCCTAGTTGGCCGGAAAAAATATATTTGTTTGGGCAAAGCTGGCCGAATAGAACACTCTGTCTAGCCGACCATGGCCGAACAAGGTTATTTTTTTCCACATTATTTTCAGTAATTTACTGTAATAACGTTTTTTTTTTTTTTGTATTTTCTTATTTAGATATGTTGCCAAGAGGGTGAAAAAACGATGTCTCTCTTATCATCTTGATAAATTACAAGTCAAAATTAGTATTATATATATAACAAAATACACAAAAACTGTAATTAATAAAAAGATAAAAAAAAAACTCAAAACGATTTGTCCGGTCGGCCCCGATCGGATAGAATGGTTCTATCTGGACCTGAATGGGCGGACAAGTTATTTTGTGGCGCCAAAAATGGATTTCAAAAACTATTTTCGCCGCTATTTTCTTTAATTTATAGGTATTTTTAGACAAAAAAAATGTTTACAAAACTAATAGACACCCATAGGGCGGAAGAACTTTCCGTTAATTTATTTTCCTTCCCATTGTCGATCAAATGACTTGATTGGAGAAAATCACTTTCAACACTTCCCGCACTTCTCAAACTATTGAAAAATGCTTTTGAACATTTATAAATGCTTTCAAGACAATAAAATTGATGAAAATATTTGATTTAATTTTGAAAAAAAAAATGATATAATTGGAGATTAAAAGGGTTGAATAGTTGAGGATTTTGAGGTTGAAGGATGGGTGGGTGATGATAGAAGGGGAAGGTTTAATGTGTTTTTATGTGTCATTTTTTGTGATTTCACACGAGGATATTTTTGTCTTTTCATTTTTTAACATACATGGTTGGACATAGAATAAATAGAGGGTGGATTTAGGGTGGTTTTTATATATGATAAAGTATTAGGGGATCATTTTTATGCACAATTATGTAAATATTGCACCTAAAAATTTCTTTAGAAACACATTACTCGTATTTTCAATTCTAGTCAAACAAATTTTGCGAAATGAGAAATTCTCGTTAATACAATTTAAATTTTCAAAATCTGGTTTTCGATCACTAAATCTCTTTACACTGAAGTTTCTTAAAAAACTTTAAATGGGTATCTAATTTAAGCTTCCAATGGTTGTGGGCAACATGTTAAATATAAGGAAATGTTAATATAACTATAAAAAACTGCGACTAATATATAATTACACATTTATATTTATTAGAATATTTATTACACACTTCGAGATGTGTATAACATATACATCTAATAAACATAAATGTGTAATTACACTATAATTATATTTTTTTATAGTTAGATTAACATTTTCCTTATATATATAACATATACATCCAATTACACAATATATATGTATATTGTTTGAATTAAGAAACTAATTAATATTAGCAATACAAACAAATGAGTTGCATCTATATTTATAATTACTTTTAACCTGTAAAATTTTTCTTAAATCTCATGAAATTAATGTATTATTTTTATAATTAAGTACTGTCATAAAAAAGTTCTAATAACTTTCTACCACAATGCGAGCTCAATTGCAAAAATTCGCATCGATACTCCTAACCATAGCAAAATAATCTTACTGTATAATTTTGGAGGCATTTTGTCTTTTCCAAAAACTTTACCCAAGTAAATGAATAGTATCCCACGATTTTATTTTCATCGTTGGGGATGTAGCTCAGATGGTAGAGCGCTCGCTTAGCATGCGAGAGGTACGGGGATCGATACCCCGCATCTCCAATCATTTTCTTTATTTTTGTCCACAATGTCTAATAGTTGTCTATCATTTTAAGTATTATATTCAATCGAACTAGTTTTTATCAAGTGCCCACTTTTTTAATTTTTATAGGTGAGATTAATTCGCGTTTGAACAGAGACCTCGACTATCTGTACACACCATGTGGGGCAATTTCCGTGTTATAAAAGCAATTTTCTCCCTGTATATACTTTTTCCCAATGTAATATCATCGACTCTTTCTAGAGACGAGTTGTATATATATAACGAAAGGATTATTATCAAGTATATGTGGGCCATCACATCAAATTCAATGTGTGGAAAGTGATTTGGCAAAGGCCGTAACGTCATGGGCTTCAAAATTTGATTCAAGCCCAGTTCACACTAAAGCATTTTTTTTATATACGGAACTATATACTCTGTCAAATAATAAAATAATATTTCAAAAACAAACTCAAATCAATAGCCAAAATGACGAATGTATACCATGAATAGCATTTTTATAGATTTTTTTTTTTTTTTTTTGGGTTTAAGAGTATATTATATTTCAAGGCATAAATATTAGATTATTCTGTAGTTATGTATAAAATATACTAAGCCAATGTGTGCTTGAACCAGATATGTGGGCTCCATGGATATTATTTGTGAACGTGAACAATGTTTCCATGGCTGACAATCCCTACGCAGAATATCCCATTTGGGTCTCAAATTCAAACCATTCAAAAACTATCAGAATGAGTTCAAATTTTGATGACTGAGCAGTAGCACTACTAGACGTGAACAAAAAAAAAATCTCTACTTTTTCTCTTGGAAGTTTCCCCACTAACATTGCAGATATTTTTGTTAGTAAGAAAGATGTAGAACCATAGGAATTTATAGCTAGTATTGCTCTTTCTCCTAAACATTACTTCTTCAATACAAACTTCTAGTTAGTTCAATTTGTCTCCATGGCTACCACATCAACTTCCTTAATATCTCCTCAAAACATCAATGCCCGAAAATCCTCACACTTCCTTTCTTCACCATCTTCAACCCCTTTCAAACCCACCCAATTCCTCAATTTCCCATTTATTCACTTCCCTTCAACACGCATAACACTCAATAATGAACCCTGCAATAATGCTACTAAGTACAATGAAGCCATGGTGGCTGAAGAAGTGGACAAGATTAGAAGACTTCAAAATGGGTCGGACGTCCGTGGTGTCGCGGTCGTGGGGGAGAAAGGTAGACCCGTCGACCTAACTCCGGCCGCTGTAGAAGCAATTGCCGAGAGCTTCGGGGAGTGGGTAATTGATGGTTTAAATAGGAAACGAGAAGGATCAAGAATAGCTGAAACTGTTAAGGTGTCCCTTGGAAGAGACCCTCGCATTTCGGGTGCATCGTTGAGCTCAGCTGTGTTTGCCGGTTTGAGACGCGCCGGTTGCATTCCATTCGACATGGGTCTCGCCACTACTCCCGCTTGCTTCATGAGCACTTTGCTCCCTCCATTTTCCTACCATGCTTCCATCATGGTATGTATATAATATAGAAAAATGATGGGCACGCAATTCTCGTGTTATATATAAATAACACCACATCAGTATGAGTTGGAATTTGCGTTGAAAAATAGAATTGCTCTAGCATTACTCTATGCTATATATACATCTAATGCACATTTGACAGTTAAAACAGTTAGCGTGACAGTTAGAACGACCCATTTGAGGGAGGATATACTGTGTTTTGCAGATGACGGCATCTCACTTGCCGTATACTCGGAACGGGCTGAAGTTTTTCACTCCGGAGGGTGGGCTGAGGTCGACGGACGTGGAGGAGATATGCGACCGAGCCGCGATGAAGTATGCGAATAGGCTGGCCAAGGGTTCAGGTGGTGGCTTAGGCGCGGTGGTGCCTGCGAGAGTTGATTTCATGAGCACATATGCAAAGCATCTCCGGGAGATTATCAAGGAAAGAGTTAACCATCCGGTGCACTATGACACGCCTCTTAAGGGATTCAAGGTTATTTTTTTTGTTTCTTTCTTTGTTGGAAAATATAATTCTGGCCATGCATGCAAGAGTACCCTTATCTAACAACTTGGAAGCCTGGATTGAGTGCTAGTGGCTGTGACTGTGTGTGCACATCGTGCTCAAGGACCTGGATAAGAGTATCAAACTCTTCATATCTCAGTCGCGTAATTAATATGATTTCTTGGACTACCTATTTTAGCCAGAGTCTATCAATTGGCCCATGTGTCGGGCTTGGACATAATACAAGCTAGTGAGCCTAGAAGTGGTGATTATGTGGGCCTAGTGGAAACGTTTTTCATGGGCTTAGTGATGGCCCATGTACATTACTTTTAGAGGAATGCATCAACCTATGTACTCAAATCTCAAGCGATGTGGCAATACATCACGTCACCACATCATGAATATGATTTTGAATATAATTTTTGAGTCGTAAAATTATTTTTCATATTTTTAATACCCAAAATATATACTCTAAACTAAACTAACGTGGACGAGGTGCACGGTGACTAGTGGATTTTTTTTTCTTTTCTCTAATGATTTAGTAATGTAATGTATTGTCAGGTAATTAGCATAGGTATAATTTTGGATCATTTTAGCAATACTACTCCTTTGAATTATACAAAAAAGGTTATACTATTTTAAAATTTACAAAGTTTACTCAACTCATATAAATTCACTCCTCTGACAAAAAAAATATCTATATAAATTCACTCAACCCATTCAACATTGCAACTAGATATGGAATTATTTAAAGGGAGGAAGAAAGGTGATGGTATGGGCATTACATCCTATACAATGGGATGAAGTTAGGATAAAATTATTATGATGGATTTAGAGAGAAGCTCAAACTTAACTCGCCAAAGTCTTTTCTCATTTATATAACGTCAATCGCATCAATTTCATTCCACCACTTTCATTCTACTAAAGATTAACTTTTATATATTACAAATAATATAATTGTTTTATTAGAAATAACAAAAAACTAATATTTCCAAATTTGTAGGAGGGTACATAGAAATTGTGGGAAATGAGAGTCCAATTAGTTAAACCCAACCTGTATTGACCTAGGGAAATGAGTTAAAAATTGCTGTCTTTTGCACTTGAAATTGCAGATAATAGTGAATGCTGGAAATGGCTCAGGAGGTTTCTTTACATGGGATGTATTGGACAAGCTAGGAGCAGACACATTTGGCTCTCTAAACCTAGAACCAGATGGAATGTTCCCAAGCCACATTCCCAGCCCTGAAGACAAAATCGCCATGTCCCTTACTACATCTGCAGTGTTAGAGGATTCAGCTGATCTTGGCATTGTTTTTGACACCGACGTAGATCGAAGTGGAGTAGTTGACAACAACGGCAAAGTTATCAATGGCGACAAGCTCATCGCGCTCATGTCATCCATTGTGTTGCAAGAGCACCCTGGAACAACCATTGTCACTGATGCTAGGACCAGCATGGCACTCACTAGGTTCATCACTGCAAGAGGTGGTCATCATTGCCTTTACCGCGTTGGCTATAGAAACGTCATCGATAAGGGCATTCAACTCAATAAAGATGGCATCGAAACACATCTAATGATGGAAACTACTGGTCATGGTGCCCTGAAAGAGAACTATTTCCTAGATGATGGTGATTGAGTAATAATTTTTGTGAATTTTTATGTATTTTTAGGTACTTGAAAGTGTAAGAGTTTAATCGATCGTATATATTATTGCAGGTGCTTATATGGTGGTGAAGATTATTATTGAAATGGTGAGAATGAAGCTTGCTGGATCAGAAGAAGGGATTGGAAGCCTAATAAAAGACCTTGAAGATCCAGCTGAGTCCATTGAGTTGCGAATGAACATTATTTCTGAGCCTAGATATGCTAAAGAGAAAGGAATCCAAGCAATTGAGACATTCAAACAATGCATAGAGGTACCTTTCTCTTTCGTTAACATATATGCATCATAATGTGACAATATGTACCAAACTTATTGGAGATATAACCTGCAAGTCATGGTGTGTTTGTGTTATAAACCACTAAAATCTAAAAGCTATGGTGAATAATATATATTTGGAGGCCTAGCAATTGAGATCAAGCTACCACTTACACTCTCTTTCATTTTCAACCCTATCTTATGGAGATACATAAGAGCGATAAAAGAAGAGAAAAATAATAATCATAGAAATAGAGAATATGCAAATGGTCAACAATATGAGACTTGAACTCAAGACTTCTTCGTGTTAAAAACTACTAAAGCCAATATCTATAAAGAACATCCAACAATAGGCATAATATATCATGCTATCATTAATATGTTCAACAATGTTGTCAATTAATTTAAGTTACTGATCACAGGAAGGAAGATTTGAAGGATGGGAACTAGATTCTTGTGGAGACTGTTGGGTGAGTGAAGGGTGCCTTGTGGATTCTAACGACGAGCCTTTTGCCATCGATGCACTCATGTACAGGTACATCATCATGAATATGAAATTAATTAATTAGATGTAATTTGGTTCTTCTTCAGTGCTAATTAAGAGTAGTACTTGTTCATGACGATCACAAATTAAACGAAAATATAAACATGATTGCAAATGTGTAGGGCTAAAGTTTCAGACAAGGAGCATGGAGAACATGGTTGGGTGCATATTCGGCAAAGTATTCACAATCCAAACATTGCTTTAAACCTGCAATCAAGCGTTCCTGGAGGTTGTCTGTCCATGGCAAGGACTCTCCTAGACAAGTAATTAATTAGCTACATGCATTTGATCCCTTAATTAATTTTGTTCTGCTTATAAAGCTAACTAGCTAGCTAATTTAATGGACATTTTTGCAGGTTCCTTTTGTCAAGCGAGATGAATAGGATTCTTGACATTACTCAGGTTGATAGCTATGCAAAAACTGGATTCCAAGTTTGAAATATACAATATAATTAGCAGCCGAAATTCATATATATTCTACATTAATCTTCATAGCAACCTGTATGTTTTATTCTTGTTACTAGTGAAGGGACCGTGCGTGGCACGTGGACAACAGTTATCTTCAAATAACCAACTTAAAATTATTCAAGTACCCAAAATAACCATACCAGCTTAGTTGGGTAAATATGGTTTTAGATTTTAAAGAAATTAGTAGTAGAGATTACAGAAGTAGTAGAAGAGATTAAAGTATTGCCTTGATTAATAATCCCTCTTACCAATACTAATCCAACATCTAAAGAGAGAATTAAGGATAAAAGAGGAAGAACATATAGGAGAAGCCTATTTCCCAATTAAAATATAAATTTTTTTATAAAAAATAATTAAAGAAAGAGATAGCAGTACCCCTTAAAGTAATACCATGATTAATCTCTTACCAATACTAATCCAACATCTCTAGAGAGAATAATGAAAATATATATATATATATATATATGAAGAACATATGAGAGAGGTAATGGTTATTTTTTTCGTCGAACAATCCAAAATTCCCCCATTTTTTCTACATTCTCAAAATTCACCTCTAAATGTTAAGACCCATTTTATTGTAACAACTGGTGCAATTCAACAAATTACAGATGAGATTGAGTTCAAAACTCCCCAATTTTTTCTACATTCTCAAAATTCACCTCTAAATGTGACCCATTTCATTGCAACAATTGCTGCAATTCAACAAATTACTTCAAAATCAAGAACAATACAGAGAAAGAAAAAAAAGAAGACCCAGATGAGGTTGAGATCAAAATTCCCCAATTTTTTTACATTCACAAAATTCACTTCTAAATGTGAAGACCCATTTCATTGTAACAACTGCTGCAATTCAACAAATTACTTCAAAATCAAGAACAATACAGAGAAAGAAAAGAAGACCGGATGAGATTGAGATCAAAATTCCCCCATTTTGCTTGTACTTGTAAATTCTAGGAGTCTCTTGATTGAAGTAAAAAACATGAAGATCTGCAAATTAAACATGATTATAATTGGTATAAAAAGAAATGGCATACCCAAATTGTACTAAAAAACATGAAGACCTGCAACATCTTCTTATTCTTAACTGCTTTCACCAACCTCGTCAAACGTTACCTGAAAGAGCCAACCTCTTCAAACGTCACTTGAAAGAGTATTTTAGATTCTTTTTGGCAATAGATTTAGAAGACGAATGTGTTTGATAGACGAGAAAATAATAAAAAATTATTATTTTTTAGTGTTTAGTTGGCAAAAGAAGTGAGAAAAAAAATTAAAAATTTTTTCGGTCTACCATTTTCTCACCATAATTTTCTTAGCTAAAGGGGTGAGAAAATAAAATTTTTACACTAATTTGAATAAGTTACAATTATATAACTGAATAACTAATTAATAACTAACTATGACAAATTTTTTTCATGTCCAATCAAACAACTATGAAAAAAATTTGTCAAGTACATTTTCTCTTAGAAAATTTTTTCAAAAAAATACTATTTTCTCAAAAAAAAATAAAAAATTTAACTATCGAACACACCATCAACGAAAATGTAATATTGCCATCTATTCTAATTTAGTGGCTCCAAAATGTCTGCCAATTTAAATAATGAAACAACCACGTTTGTATGTGGGATGTGATGGGTTTAAAGGGTTCGAATATAAAATTGAGTTGTTAACAACTGCAAACGGGGATAGAGTGATGGGTTAGAGGTGTTGGATAAAAAAATTAAGAGTATATAAACCTATTAATAACTGAATTTAGACTTTAATTGAGATGTGAACACGTGTAAAAAAATTGAATAAAGACTTTGGTTGAGATGTGATCGTTTAGAAAACAGCAAGAAGTTTGCTTATAAAATCGAAAAACTTAGACATAATTTGTGGAAATTATCAAATTACCCTTTTGTTAGTTGTATAACTTATTGGAAAAACAAATCTTCAATAATAAAAAGAAGGATATTATGGAAAATACCTAAAAAATGGCTTTACAGTGTAAAGTGTAGTAAAGGTATAGATATTATTGTTTCAAATATAATTGCCGGAGCTTCTTTTGTCAAAAAAAAAAAAAAAAGAATTAGTGTAATTGATAAAGAATTAAAATCTAAAGATTTCAAGTTTAAACCGTAAAGGTCGAGAAAAATTAATAGATTAAAAATAAGCGTGATATTTTTAAAAATTATGGTATGGTAATAAATAATAACAAAATTAATTATATAATTAATTACTTAATTTTAGTTAACATGATTTCTTTTTTAAAAAAAAAATATCATATAATTCAAAATATAAAGGGTGCAGGATGCATGGTAAAGGTGCAAATATCACTTGGCCATCTCTGCTTCTCAATAATTCATTCAAAAAGCATTCTTAGAATAAATATTTAATTGCCTTTTTTCTTTTAATATGGCAAAGAAAATTATAGCAATGATTCGTCTACTAGTGGACTCCATAATACTTATACGGTCTTCAGATTGGTGGCTTTTGATGGTTGAGAGAGCCAAGAACCATTGCAATAAGTGGATATCGACAAGTACTAGTGGACAAGTCAGTCTAATTTTTGAAGGACTATAATAATTGATCCATTGAAAGAACTCCAAACACCCAAAAAATATATATATATATATATCTCCTCGTTGATGGACAGTACCATATGTTTATAGTCTATGAAAAATGCCTCATTGTCCTTCATGTGATATAATTGTTGAGTATGTCAAATTTCTTTCAGAACCAAACCCCACACTTAGCCTAGGAGTGGGGTTTTATTTTATTTTATTTTTTATTTTACATTCTATAATATTTACATGAACTCCATATATTCACGAATCTAAAAACACAGCAACTCAAGCTAGTGAGTGTTAGTAACTTGGAGGTGGTTTAATAGAGACAATGTCTCGCTATTAATTGAAATTAGGCCCCACCCACCATTAAACATGTATAAAATGTTGGATCTAATGAAATTTCCATCTTTCTCAATTCTTAATTTATAAGGCATTTTCGAGTTTTTGAGCTAGGTTTCTTTATTTTATTAGTAAATTAAGTGGTGTCACTCGTGTCAGCTTAAACACACCATAAAAATTAATCTAGTTAATGAGCAATATGACTAATTTAGTGGTGTTTATTATGATAGATGAGTATTGTTTCCACCTATAAATTACTACATAACGATTTGCGTTCTTGACAAGGTTGTCACTCCACCTTGCAACGTATAGAAAAAATTTTTACCTACTATTAAGAGTGACAAATCGAGTTTTGGTCCACTTACATTGCACTTCAGTTAATTTAACTCGATATAAATTTTATTTTGAATTAATTGGACGAGGTTGATAGCTGCACGAGTCTTTGTATAAATTAATTTTCTTGAAAATTGAACAACCAAAATAATAATAATAATAATAATTTTAACTGGTCCTCACAGTATATATTGTCTGCCTTTGATTTGAATATTTGGTCCATGATGAGATTTTTTTCATCAAACATGATATTAAAACTAGGATTTGATTTTAATATTAGATTCGATGAGTAGAATCGCGTGCAATATATAAAAGTTTGATATAGTTTGACGTAATTATATCAGACATTGGATCCCGTAATATCATAGGGTTTGTCTTTTATCCTTCAAAAAATTTTCGTAAACTCTTCCAACCTGAGATTCGGTCCTGTTAAAGGTCGAATGAGTATTTTTCTTCCATTTTTCAGTTTTAAGTTTTAACTTCTGTCAGCCCACACCCCACTTCTCTTCTTATAGACAGTTCCTCTTGTTTAGTTTAATTTTTTATTTATTTATTGTACACAATCCAGCTAAACGGCAAAACTAATTAATTTATCTTCATGCAACGCAAGTGCTCTTTCATTAGTATTTTTAATATATATTTATACATACCGTAAAAAGATAAAAGATTCTCATAAAAATATTAAAAATTAATTAAAATATTAGAACAAGTTATAATATAACTATCTTATAATAAAAGTTTAGACTATAGTATAAATTTAAATCCATACAAATTTATTGTCAAATGTTAACAAATTGAATAATTAATTACTTATTCTAAAGACATTTTAATTACTGGAGTGCTATTGGGCATTTGGAAATAATGTCACGTTTTTGGAAAATGTGGGCCATCAAGGGCTTGTCATTTCATTGGTAAAATAGCACACGTGCTTTTTCAAGTCTATACGACTTCCACAGAAAATTATTGAGCGTCGAATGTGGCCTTCAACACTCAAATGTACATTGAACAATTCTATTTACTAAATTGAGCGATGAATCATTTTTCCCGTATAAGGCAAATTGTCTTCTTTTAGCTAATTACTTTTATTAGATAATATTCATAAACTTATATAAATTAAAGTAGTGTTAGTTATATTGATTGTGATACAAATTATATCACTCCAATACTTTTTAAATTTTCATTAAATCACATATATGTATACGATTCAATACAATTTAAAGGTGTTATATGTTATAGTTTACATTACAATATAACATTATAGTATAACATCTCAAAAAATGTAACAATGTTTATGACAAAAAGAGTAATGCTATATTTATTGAGGTGTATATTATGGTACAAACTACATCACTGTACACCTTTGAGTATGTAGTGAATTACATATAAATACTTGATTCGAGTCAATTCAAAGGTATTGAAGTGATATAGTTTGGAATACAACACACACCTCTATTTCTTTAGTATTATTTAACAAAAGAAAATACTAATATAACTATAAAAATTGTATTTGTATGTATAACTATACATTCATATTTTTCATATTAATTAAATATATATGTTTTATGTATTTTAATAAATATAATAAATAATTCAACGAACATAAAAATACACTTGCACTTTTTAAAAGTGAGATTAACATTTTCCTTCAAAAAAAACATTATTATATGAATTATCAAATATATTTTTTATTTTGATATTTACTATATAAGGTGTCGTAGGGCCACATAACATGTCACTAAAGAATGTAGCCAGAAGTGATTACACAAAAATTTGAATTTTTTTCATTTATAGACATGATTATTTTGTTATATTCACAAAAAGGTATCTAAAAATAGTACATTCAAAACTAGACAAGTTTTGGACACGTTGGCACTAATGTGTTCAAAATATGCCTACAATTTTATTTATTTATTTTTAAATTGTTTGGATTTTGAGGTGCCACCCATAAAAAAAATAAAAATATGCATGTCATGTTTTCTATTTTTAATATATATATATATATATATAATAATAAATTTTTTTGAAGAGGAGCCTACAAATGAAAAAAAAAATTTAAAAAAAAAAATTGTTAATAAAAAAAAATAGAAACCATTGCTAAAAAAACAAAAACAAAATGTGGAATAAAGTAAAAAAAGACAAAGTGAATGACTATTAAAAAAAGATGGAACAAAGAAGATGGAACCATCTACAGACAAAAAAAAAAAAAAAGTCAAACCAACAAAATTAACCTCGATCGATTTCTCCGAAGTATAAAAATTTCACAGCACAAAAAAAAAAGAACAAACTCTTGTCTCTCGGGTGTCATGATCTTCGACGTCTTCATTTTTTTATGTCTCATTCATTTATTTCAAAAATCGCACAAGAATTTTTATCCTTTTGCTATTTTTTTTTATTTTTCTTAAAGAAGCATCATCAACTTTGTTCCATATTTTTTATCATTATTTAATAGTGGATGACACATCTTGAATAAATCTAGAACACAAAATCTGAAAAGTAAAAAAAAAAAAAAAAGTGAATGGTTATAAAAAAAATATCCGGAACAAACGTCATTCACTTTGCTACAAAAATGAAAAAAAAAATCTCATAAGGTTAATTTTTTGTGCGATTTGGTTGGTTTAAATTTGAAGAGGTGTCATCTTATCACGATGTCCCTGACGTAGGCTGACGTCATGACTGGTACAATGTATTATATACCGTATATACTCATATACAATATACAATACACTGTCAGCCTTCACATAATCTCACAATCCTTTCCAAAATTTATAGAAATTTCGACAGCACCTCCACATAAAATGGATTTTTCCTTTTCCCTTCGACTCAATACCTAAAATATTGGAGGAAATGGAGGGAGCAAACAACAGCTCAGTGAATGTATTTCTTGAGATGACAATTATATACATTTAGAAAAATTTGACATTTAAAATCATTTCAATCACTTATTAAACACATGTATCATTCAACGAATATATTATACATGTCAACAACATAAATTTCATGAGTTTTCAAGAAAATAATGCATTATTTTTTTTCCACGAAATCCACAATCTCCCTCCTTCAAGGCAAAAGAGCGAGTCTAACCCTTATATGGCCGTTACAAGGTAGTCACAGCCTCTCATTACCCAATTCACAGTCATTTCAAGGATCTCTAATCTTTGTTAGCACAGGCCTACTGACAATGAGGTTACGCATAACACTCATCCCGGTCTAATTCCTAACGAAATGACACCAACTTGCCTTTGCAAGTCTCACATGCTCCAATGCTAAAAATATTATTTATGAATGCAAATTAAAGCACAATGCAACAATATATGCATAACATATTTACATTCAAACAGTTCATATATATAAAATGTCATATAAGAACCAAAATCAAGAAAATATACTCACAGTACAACACGTTCCAACTTAAACCCAATCATCGTCGCTTTCGAGTTCAGCTCTAATTTAAATCCAACTAACTTAACGTGTCACAACCACTCCATAATTCAATTTCATTTATTCATATTTATTTATATCTTCAATTTCTCAACTCACTTTAAATCATTAAGAATAAAGATCAACCTGAATAATCTTATATTCATTCTGTGAATTTAGATTCCAACTCACTTTAGGACGCATAAATAGTTGAAGAAACTACTATCTCATTTATGTGGTCAATCTAGATATTTCCACAATAAAAAACAGTGAAAATAGATTTTCCATTTCATATTTCACTAATTCTCAGTTTATTTTTTTACTGGAACATATATCAATTTTATTAAAAATATAGAACATTTCTAAAATTATTTTGTCCACATCGACACGTGTAAAATCACTCATTCTATCATTCTACTACCTTCAACATGTATTTTATTAAGGTTTTACACGTTCGCGAAGGTCACGACAGTAAATTTTACTCACCAAAACCATATATTTAGTTACTAAAAATATCAAATCATATCCAAAAATCATGATCTTAACATCGAAATGTCCGGAATTCAATTCTCTACGATTCTATGATCTCAAACCAGAGTTTCATTGGATTCTAATTCCATTTTATTTACTAGAAATGATCATAGTACTATTTACGTCACTGTTCACGCATCACTATTAATTAGAAACATGTAAATTTTTACTAAAATTGTCAAACGGTCTCCAAAAATCATGCAATTAGCATCGATGGACTCGCAACAGTTCATTCTACCATTCTATAGCCTTAAACTAGAGTTTCATCGGGTTTTAAATGATTCAAATGGTCTCCAATCGAAACTCTAAATTCCAACAAACTTCAAACGGCTATAAAAATTTCGAATGAACACATAAATTCAATCTAACCACATATTCGGGGTCCCTACAGTCTATGAAGTATTTTTCTATCTTTCTAGCGGATTTTCATTCACATTGGGTCAAAACCCTAATTTCTGAAAACGCCGTAAAACGACTCTCACAACAAAAATTACTCCGCTAGAATCGTCATACACTAGTTAAAGATCAATTTCACGACGAAAAATAGCAAACCGGCACGTCAGATTTGACCGTGAATCCATCGTTTCCTTTTTCTTTCTTCTTTTTCTTTCGTTCTTTCGTTTTGCTTCTCCAGCAACTTCTTCCTTCTTTTAACTTTTATTTCTTTTTATTTTTTTTCCATAGTCCTGTTTAGGTACTGTTCTTTGAACCAAATGAACAGTAATATATTTTATTTTATTTTTTTCTTACTTCATTCATCCTTATACGTGTATTATCTATAAATTAACCAAATATATTGATTAAAAACACGGGTGTTACACATCTACATTAAATTATTTTTTAATTTTTTTGTTAAATAAAAATATCTAAAAATTATTGTTAAATAAAAAAATTATGAAATAAAGTTAAAAAAAGTGAACTATAATAGATGACGTCTCTTTAAAAAAAATAAAAAAATCGAATAAAACCCTTATGCGATTTTTAAAATAAATAAATGAGACAAAAAAAAGGTGGACATTTCTTCTTCTTCAAGCTCTATAAAATTTTTATACTTCGGAGAAATCGATCAAGGCTAACTTTTTTATCTAATTTTATTGGTTTGATTTTTTTTTCTGTAGATGACGCCGTCTTCTTTATTCCATATTTTTTAAATAGTCGTTCACTTTATTTTTTTTATTTTTTATTTTAATTTTTTATTTAACAATAGTTTCTATTTTTTTTATTAACAAACTTAAAAAAAAAAGCTTTTTTATTTCTAGGCTACTCTCCAAATTTTTTTATTGTTTTATATATATATATATATATATATATATATATATATATATATTATTTTTTAAAATTTTTTTTTTTCATTTTTTATTAGCGAATCTATTTTTTTATTAACAAATTTATATATATATTAAAAATAGAAAACATGAATCCTGTTGAATGGCCCCATATATATTTCTTATTTTTTTTTACGGTGGCACCACCCAATCAATTTGGAAAAAAAAAAAAAAACCGTAGTCATAATTTAAATACATTGACGCGGGCACGTGTCTAAAATTTATCTAATTTTAAATATACTATTTTTAAATACCTTTCTAGGGATAAAAAAAATCTCTATAAAAAAAAAATCCCGAAATCTGTTACGAGCCCGCCGACCTACTGATTGATGCAAAAATTTCACCATAAATGGCGGACCAGGTGGCTTTTACAATCGGCATCCACGTGTTACCAAACAATTGCTCGCTTGACATCACAGAGTTACACAGCGTTACCGCCATTTGGCATTTTCTAAGACTCTAAAATCTTTCAAAGACCAATAATAAAGCTCTCTTTTTCTTTTCTTGAAATATGAAAAAACGCAGAGCAGAGCAACCAGTGAATCTGGGTTATAAATAGAGTGAGCGAGGGCAAGAGCGAGTGCGTGAGAGAAGGAAGGTGATGAAGCAAAGAGGAAGAGCTCATAACCGCAGATGCAGGAGCTTTTCTAGGGCTCGCGTTGCAGTTGAAGGCCGTTAGCATTTACCAACATTCGTTTTCTTCGATCCTCTTTTCTATAAAATCTCTCGTCCGCGCACATTTTGAGTGCGAGATTCAATTCAAAGCTTCTTCGTCTTAGTGCAGTTCGATCGACGATCTCGTGCTGCAATGGCTGCTACAGGTTTGATTAGATCTGCTTTTCTTGTTCTTGTTCTTATTCTTCTTGTTGTTCTTCTTCGTTATGTTACGTTGTTTGTTTTCGTAGGAGACGAGAGAGAGATCCAGAAGAGCTACTGGATCGAGCATTCTGTGGATTTAACGGTTGAGGCTATGATGCTGGATTCAAAAGCATCTGATCTCGACAAAGAAGAGAGGCCTGAAGTAATCTACCTATCTATCTATATATCGGTTCTCATGATTTTCTCTAGATTCTACTGCTTTTTCTTTTTATTTGTTCTAAATGTCTAGAGATGTTACGCCTGAATCGTATTCGTAGATGTTGATATCAATGTGAAATTGATTTTAGGATGTTTAGTTTCATGATAAATGAATGAGCTTTTATGCTTCTTTGACTTTTTTTTCTTCTTTCATTGTGGTCTAATTATGATGATTTCAAGCCTAAGTTGAGTATGTTGCGTGATCAATAGGGCAGGGATTTTAAAATGTATGTGTTTATGATAAATGGATGAGTTTTTGTGCAATACGTTTGATAAGCTCTGTAGAATAGGCGACTGGTTATATGCTTTGTTTGTTCTCTGATTGGAGGTGGGTTATTTTTTATAAGTGATGTTTTACCTGGTTTCGATGTTTGACTACTATTGATGTGACGCTGTTCAACTGCTATAATCGATTTTAATACTCTGATTTTAGATCTTCGGGGTTTCTTTATGTATGTGGATGGCTATATCCTGTGTGTGAAATTGACTTTGATTGTAACTATTACAGATCTCAAGTTTCGTTCTTGTTTATTCTTTTCGGTTTGTCATTTAGTGTTATGTAAAAATGAGGTTCTTCATATATGTTTTTCGCTGTTTCTGTGCCTTTTTTAATTGCCTGGTTTTTTTAATTATGTTTCCAGCTGTTAATAATATATTTTTGCTCATCTATTCATTTTGGTTCTTTCCCCGTTGTATTAGTGTATCATGGTTGCGATAATAACTTGTTCTGTTGTGGAACCTTTCGTTGGCGGTACTCAACTCTTAAGAAATTCTTGTTCGTTAAGATTGGTGGTGCCAATAAAAATGATTTTTTCATTTGTTTGATTTATATCAGGCTCTCATTACATAAAGGATGCTGCTAGATTTGTAAATACTTAGGTTTTTCAGTTCTTAGCCTGCTCTTCCCTCAGGGAGGAGAACTGACGACTAATTAGTGTACTTGAAAGGGTAGCACCAGTACTGATTAGAACTTCATCAGATATTGTGCTCCAAAATAAAACTTGGTTTCTAAGGCGGTGATATCAAGGAATTTTAGAAATCTTCTTCCTGTAAAAGTCCATTGAAACTGAGGTATGAAACATAAAATCGGAAAGTTTTGTTCTTTCATTTGAGTAGTCAATTATGGTGTATATAATAAGTTTAGTGGAACAGTAATCCAACTTATACTCATGTTATACGTATCACATTTGTGGAACTATACTTCAATTTAAGAATTCTTGTTCTTTTTTATATTCTTCCTTTGAGTAGTCAAGATTCAGGGTGCAAAATTATGACTCTGATTATGACTGACGCTCTTGTTTACAACTAACTTGTTTCAATCAGTGCCTTCTACATCTGTAAGATTGATATATTCAGAATTCTTTCTTAACAACTTGATTGATCAAGGATATAAGTGTAGTTGCATGCTTTTCTTCGCCGTTGTTTATCATATTGTCTTGTTAGCTCTAAATTCTAAGCTGTACATCCCTGATATCCACACAGGTTCTCTCTCTACTACCCCCTTTGAAAGGGAAATCTATTTTGGAGCTAGGAGCAGGTATTGGTCGCTTCACTGGTGAATTAGCTAAAGAGGCTGGTCAAGTACTATCCCTTGACTTCATTGAGAGTGTGATACAGAAGGTAGCCTTTTTCCCTGTTCTTGTGAAGTGTCTTGGATTGCACTGGCAAAATAGGAAAGTAATCGGTGTATTTCATAAGTTTATGTCTGGAATTAAGCTTTTTGTTTGATTTCTCTGAGCCTTGCAGAATGAAAGCATCAATAGCCATTATGGAAATGTCAAATTTAAGTGTGCCGATGTAACTTCTCCAGCCTTGAATATTACGTCGGAA
Organism: Paratinospora sagittata; assembly: GCA_035771175.1. NCBI lineage: Eukaryota > Viridiplantae > Streptophyta > Magnoliopsida > Ranunculales > Menispermaceae > Paratinospora > Paratinospora sagittata. Next base: position 2,830,324 of record CM069605.1, read on the forward strand.
TCTATGGATTTGATATTCTCTAACTGGCTACTGATGTATCTCTCAGATGATGAGGTAATTTAGTTTTTGCTACTTTTATTTTCTATTGTTTGTTTTCCTCGTCAACCTAATGTAATTAATTTCTAAATATGGGCACTCATGTTGAATAGACTTAGGAATCTTCTTCTCACTTAGGTTAAAATTGATAGCAACTCTGTTGTCAAGCATTTTATTAGACCTTTTTTTCCTTTTTTCATTTACGTGGGACATGCTTTGCTTGGGACCATGTCTTAATTCCTGGTCCTGGTTATGTATGAACTGCATCATAATCCTGATTTTGGTCACAGTTATTCAGTGATTAACATGTATTACCAGGGCCTGGACTGTTAAAATTTACTGACATCCTGTTATATGAATATTTGTTTGTCTGAACGGGAACTGCACTATTAAGATCTCCTCCCCCAAACACACACACACACACACACAAGCAAGTGAAAATTCCGGTTAATTGTGGTAAAAGGGCACAAGGCCAGGATTTGAAAACTTAAAAAATAATTTTAGCTAGAAAAGGAAGCTAAAGGCTTTCGAATTTCTGTTGCCGTTTTTATTGGATGCTAGATCTTTCTTCGGTCTTTCTCTTTGCATCTCTCTCTCTCTGCTTTCTATGAATAATACTTCTCTTGGGGTGTCCTTTATCACATTTTGTTTAGATTTTACATATGAAAGCAACATAATTTTTATAAATGAAATGGTCATGCTTCCTTTTCGCATCTGGCCGTGGCATAATTATCTTTATTATTAATATGACTGTGTTCCATGTGTTATAGTGCTTCCATTTTGTTTAATATTTATTTTCATGGATGCCAGGTCAAGAATTTGGTTGAAAGGATGATAAAATGGTTAAGGGTTGATGGTTATATTTTCTTTAGAGAGTCCTGTTTTTATCAATCTGGTGATTGTAAGCGAAAGAACAACCCAACACACTATCGGGAACCAAGATTTTATACCAAGGTAGCCCCTATATTTAAGTTTTCCTCCCGCTTTATATATTCCAATGTATTGTTCAATTGCCTTGAAAAAATTGATAATTTCCACAGAGTGCTCACCATCCAGTGCCCGTCACATCATTTTAACAGCTGTACTTCATCTATGATCTGGACAATATTTTATCACCATATCAGACTATGTCAAACTAATTTGCATCAGCTAATTGTTTCCATTACTCTATATCCTTTGATATGTGGATCTTCAACTCTTAATATCATATCTCAATCCATGAACTTTATTTCTTCCCGTAGAACTTTGGCCTGCCCAATGGGGGACTTTCTCATGGGCAGTCTGTTCATTATTCATAGTCAAACCATCTAAACCAACTCTTCTCTAGTTATTTTATTATTTTTTTTCACCTGTTGACTATTGCTGCAGCTATTTCTCAGTTTTCTCATATACACTGACGTTTGATTCTGTTTTCCCAGCTCCTCTTCCATTTGTATCAGTTGAACTCATGTATTGCAATAATTCTTTCTTCCTCCAACATTCCTCAGATGACCATAGTTATTCTTGCACCATATGTGTATCATTTTTGTTATTGGAAATTGTCTTATTTATGAATATCAATTAAATAAGGACAATTTGTTACTAAAAGAGCTGGTGACAGAAAATCATTTACCACATGCATATGTGCTCTTAGCTGATTCGTCTTTGTTCACTGCACATGGGAACTTGAATGTGCAGGACAATATTTTACTCGTATTTGCCTTGGGGAAAAACTTGATTAAGGCATCATTTTTTTTACTACAATTTAATTGTATAACTTGTATTCTTATTGGATTTTAATGCAGATTTTCAAGGAATGTGGCATGCAAGATGAATCTGGGAACACTTTTGAGCTCTCTCTTATTAACTGCAAGTGCATTGGAGCCTATGTGAGAAACAAAAAGAACCAAAATCAGGCATTTTTTTTCTATCTTTTTTCTTTTCCTTCCTGACTCATTCTCATGATTATCTGCCCATATAAACTTTGTCAATATAATCTTTGTACAATCAGATTTGCTGGCTATGGCAAAAAGTTCGTTCACATGATGACAAGGGGTTCCAACGATTCTTGGACACTGTACAGTACAAGTGTGATGGCATCTTACGCTACGAGCAGGTCTTTGGAGAAGGTTTTGTAAGCACAGGGGGGATTGGTAAGACTATTCCGTGAAAAATGAAAATTTCCTTGGTTGACTCTACATTGACAGAATGCCTGACACATTGTGTTGTATATTAATTTGTATTATTGAATGTGATTTTAATGAGCAATAGCTATGTAAGATCATTTTTTTGATCTTGAAACAATTAGGAGTACTCATTGTTAACCTAGAATGTTAAGAAAATTGTGATATCATAGGAATTTTATTTTGAACTTAGACTGATTAAGTATGAGACATGAGCTCTTGAAAAAGTATGAATTTCTTAAAAGTGTCCGTTCCTTCTGTTTCAAAGGAAGAAAATGTTAGAAATTACAAATAGTGCTTGTGTCCAACCCTCAAATGCAACTGCAAGTTCTCCTTTTATAGATAGATTTAGTTAGTATACAACTAATTGGGGAGAGTTGGCAAACACGGAAGCATATGATCAACAGCGATTTGTTTTGTGAATATCTTTTGGTGAGTTGTTGACCATCTTCTCAATGATGGATTCAAATCCTTGGGTGAACCATCCTTTTTGAGGCAACTGGTTTGACTTGGGTGCCTTCATCTAGCCTATTTAGATTGGTCTGATTAGAGAAGAGCAATTCTCTTGTCTGAGAACTGACATGGGGGATTTGATAATAATGCGAAAAGTTTCAACGATTGAACAGGCTGTTCTTAGAAGATTCCATGTTCAAGTGAGAGGTTTTTATGATAGATTGCAAAAATATTGATAATGGGTTTTTTTTTTTTTTGCCTTGTGTTCAAATAGGTCTCTAGACATAACTGCTTCTTTGTTCCTCTTTTCTTTTTCAATTAGATGTACTTATTGGAAGAGAGAAGTGGTTAGTTAGTTAATGTGTGCTTGCAAAAAATGATAACTGAAAATTTGATTTATGACCATATAGTTGTACCTTGTTAATATATCTATTTCATTGTCAATGGCATTTTTCTTCAAAGAACTCTTTATTTTATTTCTATATCATTAATATAGAAAGCTGAGCTTAAAACTCTTTCCGTGCAGAGACAACAAAGGAATTTGTTGCAAAGATGGATCTTAAACCAGGTCAGAAAGTCCTTGATGTTGGTTGTGGTATAGGAGGGGGTGACTTTTACATGGCTGAAAACTTTGATGTTGAAGTTGTTGGGATTGATCTATCCATAAATATGATTTCGTTTGCTCTTGAGCGTGCCATTGGGCGAAAATGCTCAGTTGAATTTGAGGTTGCTGACTGTACCAAGAAAACATATCCTGACAACACATTTGATGTGATATACAGCCGTGACACTATTCTCCACATACAAGTAATCTACCTTTTCCCTTTTTCTTATACTTTTGGTTATTTTCTTATATATATATATATATATATATATCTGAAACTTCATCATTTAACTTGTAAGTTAATCTAAATCACATCTTATTGAAAAGTTCTATTAGCAAACTATTAAAATAGTCAGTGAGATGCTATGAAGAATGCAATGTGATTCACTTAAAAAGAAAGAACGAATCAATGATGATGACTACCATTGCATGTTCCATCTATTTGGTAATGACGTTATTAGCTGTCTTTGGCAGTTCCCATCTATCTAGGGCCTTTTTTTTTGTTATTCTCTTGCCATTGTGAAGCTTCTCAGAACACTGCTAATGCATTAGTATCACTATTATCTCTGTGGCAAATGCCATGTATCACTATAGTCTCAAAAAGAGTTTCTCAACTTAGGCTTTATTTCACATGCTTTCACCATTGGTAAAACCAATATGAAGTTTTCAAAATTACACTTCCCAAAACTTTCTAGTTTTAACGTTTGAAATTGCATATCTATAGGACAAACCTGCATTGTTTAAGACATTCTTCAAGTGGTTGAAGCCAGGAGGTAGGGTTCTAATCACAGATTATTGCAAGAGTGCTGGACCCCCAACAGTTAAATTTGCAGAGTACATTAAACAGCGTGGATATGATCTTCATGACGTAGAGTCATATGGTCAGGTGAGTTTATCATATCCTAATCTCGATTATCATGAACATGTCTCGTACTCCACCATTCTCTGATATAAACTCAAATGTGGTTTCCTTGTGTCATTGGCAGATGCTCAAGGATGCTGGTTTCAGTGAGGTCATTGCTGAGGATCGAACCAACCAGGTCCATTTACATTTTTTGTGTTGTTTTACAATGCTTGATGGATTGACCACCGTCCATGGTTTTCTGAAGCTAACTTAGTGTGTTTCATTGTGTTAGTTCGTAGAAGTTCTGCAGAGGGAACTGGACGCTGTTGAGAAGGACAAGGAGAGGTTTATTCAGGACTTTTCCGAAGTGAGTTTTGCGGACCTAGCTAACTTTGTTTGTATTTTACTTATCACTGATACTAACTCTTCTTATTTAATCTTACCTGGTGTGAAATGATTTTCAGGAGGATTACAATGAAATAGTTGGTGGCTGGAAGGCAAAGCTGGCTAGGAGTTCATCATCTGGTGAGCAGAGGTGGGGCTTGTTCATTGCCAAGAAGAACTAAATTCCTCCCTTCCCCCAGTAGATTTACATATTATATATAGTCTAAAAGGGTTGTTGAATTTCAATTTCAATAATATGGTTGGACAATTTGAGTTTGGAATCCAAACTTATATGCTGGTTTTATGGGTCTTCGAGCAATTGTCGCATAAGTTTAGCATTAAATAAAAGTAGATGATGTTTGATGACGTCCCTCAAACTCTTAAGTAGTTGGAAGTATGGTTCTGTATTTTAATTCTAGTATGTTTGCATCTTCTTCTTTTTCTTTCTCTTTGGCTGAAGTTTGCATCTTTGTTAATATTTAGACAAATGCAAGAATCTGAACTCAATTTCAGATAATGGTGTATGTGGGTAGGATGGGTTGATTTTGGGCCAAGTAGCAAAGCAACGCAATTTGGTTTGGTTGATAACAGTATATGGCCTGAACCGACCTGCAGCCTATATAACCATTCAGCAATACACCTGATTTTGGACTTCACCAATCTAAACATAAATATTAGATTGAGTGCATTTGCTTGTAAATTTTATTTGAAATTTTTTATGAGATTATTATTGTATACTTTTGGTGGAAAAGCAATTTGCAGGGGTTGAATACCTTTATTCTTTTCAAATGCATAACTTTTTAATTGATTCATGAATCATGAAAATGCATTCCCTTCTTCTGTTAACGATGTGATGGCTCAGCTCATATATTGGGCCAATTATGCGAAACTTGCAATCGAACTGACGCCAAAATCTCAACGTTTTTATCTGTTAGAAATTACTCAACTTTTGATAAGAGGTCCAATAATTTATATTAAGCTACTACTAATACTTTTCCTTATGTGCAACTTCATTTTGCATGTGGAGAGTCAGAAGAGAGATAGAAGAAAAAAAATATCAATTATGCAAATGAGTAACGCGCAAATATTAATAACAAGACTTGAACTCAAATTTTTTTGTAAAACCAAGGTTTTAATACTACATTAAAAATTACTTAATTCAAAAGCTATAACTTATAAGTAAAGGTCGAACAATGCATATCAAGCTACTACTAACATTATTGTTTTAACATTCAAATCAATGAGTTACTCACTTAAATTTCTTTCCAAAAGGTCTCAAGCACATTTTTGTTAGTGAACACAAGCAATTCTACATGTTAGTTAACAAGCCAATTGGTTTTGTTACGCCAATAAAGTTCATGAGTTCAAAATAATATAATGAGGTACATAAGAGCTGATAGATCTAGAAAATTTAAAAAGAACGTATGAGCTCTTCACGAAATCGCAAGTACTACAATGGATTATTTAAAAAAACTTACTATATATCCACATATATGTTAATAATAAGAGTAACAACAACATTGAGAGTGATTAATTAAGATTCCCCTCTTCATGCTTTCAGAAGATAAGCATCCAGCTTTTTTGAGGCCTCATCTAATATATCTATAAAGTGATTTGGAATAGGGACAGCTTCCTTTGCTTTCTCAAGCTCCCATCACCCTTTGCAGAAACTTGAATTTTCAAAGTGAGACTTCTATAAAGTTCCAAGACTTCTCCTTCAATTACCCTGTAAGTTATTGATCGGTTCTTGTCGTCTATCGCTTCGATCCTCTCCTTTGTGACCAAAACATTAGGGCTTACTGTGATCAAAATTCACCAAAATTAAACTAAGTATATTAAAGGCAAATATAACAGTAAAGATCAGCGAGAAAACTCCGTTTCAAACTTTTTTATACGTACATACATACATACATATATATATATATATATAAACATATATATGTGTGTGTATATTTACTTACCTAAAACATATTTCCAGAGCATGACAGACCCAGCACTTTTTCCATTTCCTTGAAGAACTTCAATGGTCTTGTAACACTCTGGGAAGATCTTGGTGAGTTCCTTCATGTTGTTCCTAACCATGTCATAGAACTTACTTGCAGGGGATTTAACTTCTGTTTCTACCTGAAGCTTATGAATCTGAGCCATGGTTGCTGATGGAATAGGCTAGATAATTAAGCTGCTAATTATAAGAACAAGCTTACCTCTGCTGCAGATTGCTATCTTTTTATCAGATTCAAGTTTATATAGATGTTAAGGGAATTGGGTAGAAAAAAACTGTATCAGATACCATGTATGTACAAGTTCGATTTCCGGATTGGTTCAAGAAAAAGATTTTGCAACTTTATTCGGTTCATTGCGCAAGTAGCTCGGACGGAATTAGAAAATAATACACACTAAAATGTGTTTGATTATGAACTCAATCTGACCTTCTGATGCATAAGTTCAAATAGATATGAAAGTACTGAACTTTGGTCAACCTACTATCCTTGGTTGTTCTCCAACACCACATAGAATAAAGTTCCAAAGCACCTACTTCATCAGAAGTGAATAATTTAGGGGCCACTAAGAAAAACAGTTTTACTTTAAGTGATTGGATTCCAAGGAACCAAATCTTAATTTCAGCAATATTGGTATATGGCTCGGTAATTAGTAAAAAGGTTGAGAGATTAAGATAGATTTAAAGTGGGAATCAAGACTCTAGAGACAACTTTTTCAAAGAAGGGACTTCTGATGATGATAAATGCCTTCGACAAAACATCATGTTAGATCCAAACTTTTTTCCTTTTTGCAATAAAATCAAGTTTCTAAAAGCATGTTATTCTAAGATTAAAAGCTATAACTGATAGGTGAAGGCCCGACATTAATGTATATCAAATATATTATTAACACTTCTCCTCACGACAGTCATGTACGAACGCCAAAAGAGAAATTGAAGAAACAAATATCAATTATACAATATTACAAAACCTATACTCTGATATCATATTAAAAACCGCACTCGACCTAAAAATTGTAGCTATAGGTGTAAAAATGCATGTTAAACTACCATATTAGCAATATGTCTTACCAAGGTACTTCAACACTCTTGTAAATCTCAGGGAAAATCTGAGGAAGGTGGGTAAGATTGTTCTTGATCAAGTCATAGAACTTGTCTGCTGGGCATCCGATCTCATTCTCAATTTCAAGCTGCTCAGTTTCAGCCATATTGTTTTACAGTAAAATATATATACAAGTACTGCTATTGCAGAGTGAGAATATCAGAAAAATGAGAATTGAATGAATAAGTAGCAGTACCGCTAATGTTGATCTCTTATATATATAGCCAGCTCGAATGCTAGCTTTGTGGTGTTATAATTAAGTACGATGTCATGCTTTCATGCAATAACGTTGACACTGTGATTAATAAAGCTCTTGATGCTGTACTAAACTACTTTAGTAACTTTTTGATAGAAAAGGACAATGGAACATTCTACTAATTATTGAAGTTTTCATCTGCATGTCAAACCAATTTGTCAACTGGTTTATGGTACCCTATTCTTGTGAGGACTGTCTAGCTTTGGATAATGCCCATGGGTTACAAGGTGATGGTGTTAAGATCATTAGGGTAGCATTGTTGACAACATTATGGTTCATTTGGTTAGAGCGAAACAGACGTGTTTTTTAGGATGTCTGAAAGTCTTTGGAATGAAATTCTTGTAACAGCTTCTTCTTGGCTTGTTACTTTTAATCTTAGTAGCGGGTACTCCATCGGTGAATGAATTAGGTTTTTGGCTTTTGTTTTGCTGTTTTTCTTTGCTGCTTGTTTGTCTTATTTTTATAGTTATGTTATTTTGTAATTGAGCACTCCTAGGACTCTCGGCACTGTTTTTGATTATTAATATATATGTTGTTTATTTTAAAAAAAAACCAATCTGTCAACTGGGCAATGGATGGGCCCAATGACATGATTACCCTTAAAAAAAAAAAATCTCACAAATGCCATTCACATACAAATAATGACCAATTTGCTATATTTTACTGTTCATTGCACAGTCAGCACGCCAAACAAGCGTCACGTCGGCGCGGAGGTGGCATTTTTTTTAAGTGAAAAGACGCCTTCCCTTCATAAATTTTTTTTTAACGTGAAGGGAAGACATCTTTTTCAAATTTTTTTTTTTTTATAAGTGAAAAGACGCATTCCCTTCAATTTTTTTTTTTATTATTTGAAGAGAAGGAAAAGACGGCTTCTCTTCAACAATTTTTATTTGTGAGCTTCCATTCTTCATTTCCAGCGGCTTGTTTGCAGATTCTCCGTTCAAAAATGAGAGATTCCTATGATTGCAAGGAAACTTGAAATTGAAAAAACCAATGACAATGATATGCCTGCTGAGAAAAGAGATGTACGGAACCAGAGAACTGCTTTGCTACATAAAGAAACCCTCATTTCTGAAACATCAGAATTATGTGGTTCAACAAAAGAAAAGGGAGAAGTGGGTTTGAACCTTTCATCTCTGCTGGCTGATGAATTTACTTTGCCAGAACCCATAGATTTTACAGTAGAGATGCCGGAGGTTCTACCAGATATAAGCCCTGTCAAAGCCGTGCTAGGGTCTGAGTTGCCTGGACAAGTGGTTGAACTTGTCTCTAGCACTTCTTCTGCATCTTTAAGGCCTGCAACAATAGAAACAAGTGAAGATTATAAGCCAAGGCATGAAGTGGGTAAAGGTGTTGGGCATCCATATTCTGGCCAAAATTTTCTCTTCAAAGCATCTAGTAGAGAAGAACATTACACATTTTATGAGGAAAACAAGTCTGGGATGAGACAAGCCGCTGGAAAAGAAGAATGGATGCTCAAAAAATAAAATTGTTGAAGAGAATGCGTCTTTTCAAAAGACGCATTCTCTTCAAATAAAAAAAAAAAAATTGAAGGGAAGGCGTCTTTTCAAAAGACTCCTTCCCTTACATTTGTAAAAAAAAAATTTTTTTGAAGGGAAGGCATCTTTTCAAAAGACGCCTTCCCTTCACTTAAAAAAAAATGTCACCTCCGCGCTGACGTGGCGCTTGTTTGGCGCGCTGACTGTGCGATGACTATGCAGTGAACAGTAAACTATGACAAAGGTGATATTATTTTTGAGGGGATGACATTTGTGAAATTATTCTTTTTTTGAAGGGTAATCATGTAATTTCTCCGCAATGGATGTACCAAAAAAACAAGAGGTTGAAATGGACATTGTAATTAATTAATATATTTTAAAAATTAGTTCACTGACTCTTTGAATTAAATGTAGATAAATATGATGAAGTGAAAAACTTTTGAAAAAACCTTTTGAATGGCAAGTTGACGATGATTGTATCATTGATCCTACTTAGAATCATGGACTAAATTTACTGTAAAATATATATATAGCTTTGTGAACTACTAGGAACATGTTCTATTTTCAAAGAGGCAATTGAAAAACTAATAAATTAACAACACAATAATAAAAGAGTAAAGAAAATACAAATGCTTATCTAAAAAATGTGGTAAAACATCAATATATATGTGTGTGTATATATGACTTTATTTGGTAGAATATTTTTGAAGGTGTTCGACAATACTTATTTTTTAGTTTTAGCTAAACTGTGGTTTTTTTTTTTTTCTGCTTTTGAAGAATGCTGAAAGAGACCAACTTGTAATAAAAGTGTTGTTCCTAGCTATAAATTCTTTTCGAAACATCGCTTTTAGAAAAGCTCTCCCTCGCCTATATATATATATTGAAGTTACTATAGCATTTACTTATTATTATTAGATACAAAATAATTTTAAAATAATAGTTAAAAGTTTAGGAAAACTATAATCCCTCTCCAAAAAAAAAATAAAAAATAAAAAAATGCAAGAAAGCCATTTAACTAAAGTGATGTTGGAGCACAATATCACAAAATTGAAAATATAAACCTCACTTTCTAACAATTCTAACACTTAACCTTCACTTTCCCTCCTTTCTCTTTCGTTCTCGCCAAACCATTCTCCGCCGGTCCGTGTTGAGGCTCGCCGCTGCAATCCTCTCCGGCAAAAGGGTTGTCGCCGTCTCAACACAACAACTGATCGATCTAGGTCAGGTCACTCTTCCAAACTCTAATTCTCTACTTCATTTTTTTGGTTTGCGAATGGAGTCAATGTTGGTTTTCGAATATATAATCTCGACATTTCGACAGACTTCGGCGAATTTGTGTTTTTTTTTTTAAACTTTAAATTGTGATTTTTTGGCGAATTTTTTCCGATTTTTCCGAATTTCTCGCCGAATTTCTGCAGTTCCTCTTTTACATGTACTCTGCACATCGGTACCGAGAAAAAAACTGAAAAATTCATCGAATTTGGCCGAATTTTGTTGATTTTTCGACCCTTGGGTAAAGCTTGAATTGATCTTTTGATTACATGTTTCCTTTTGCATATATTTCTTCCAACCATTTATTTATTTAATTATTTATTTTTGAATAGATGCATGTATTGACGGTAGAAAGATTAATACATCACAGAAGACATAAGAAGAGATGTGGAGGGCAACACCCTAACTCTAGTCCAGAAAGTCTAAACGAGGATGTAGTTCTTACAACATTTTAACCCAAGCGCAAAACCAATCAGAAAGGTTACCATTGGGCAATTTGATTGACGTTAATTAATAGTGAGATGCTGTAGACTTAGATGATTTCCAGACCTGCTAGGGTCACACCTCTTATCCTCAAAGATAATGTGGTTTGTCACTTTGTCTCCAGCCATATAGACCACATGGTTGGCAACTACAAATCTCCCACAATCTTCCTGAAGTGTCAATGGGAGGGGATGTAAGGAACATATTTGGTTTTATAAATTTCCCATTAGTAGAGATTTCTCACTCCTTCCAAACTCTGCTTGAAAATTGACCAATCCAATTTAAAAACTGGCCTTTTCCGACTCCTTCAAAAATCTGCTTGAAAATTGACAACAGAGGAAAATGACTTTGAAGATTCCCAACGAAGAATGGTGTGACATGTGAGAGATAAATGTCAGCACCCTCGAACAATGGAGTGAGTACCATCACGTAGGGAATGGTACGACAACAATGGAGAGTGTTCTGAAGAAGATAAATGAGAATGTGAGGAAGATCGACCCGCGTCCGCGTGCAAAGGGCCCAAATGAGAAAGAGCTCAATCATGATCACTTTGCTTCGACTGCTCTTACACAGTAGGATGACACGCAAAATGATATTATGGAGGATGTGGGGCAAGGGCTTAAGCGTGATATTAGATAATCGCTTTGGGACAAAGTCAAATACCTCACCCTTTGACAATTCATTCAATGCATCCAAAGAATTATACGCTTCAAAGACCGGTTTTCCATTGCGATCGAGAGCATATGGATCATCTGTAGGAAGATTAAAGAAAGTGGCAAACTTGACCAGAGTTATGTGAACACGTCTACCCATCACCGTCTATTGATAGACGTAACGATTGGCCTTGGAAGGTTTGGTGAAGACCAGAGTAGAATATGCGAATGAGAGTGGGATATCATGGAGCCATAAGGGTGAGCAAGGGAATCCAACCAAATTCATAAAAAAATTCTAGAATAGGTAAATGGGCCTTTGCGAAGAAGTTAAGATTGACATAGACATCGGGAGCAAAATCTTTATTGGCAACTTTTGAAGTTGTGAGCTTGAGCAGCGGAGGAGGTGAAGGGGTGCGAGGATGTGAGGGATAGTCATGATTGGACTTAGACTGATCCTCAGAGTCCGGGGATGGAGTCCTACAGTGCCTACGGCGGCTAATTTTAGTGGGATTTCGCCTAGGCATTTTTTCAAACACTTGGTGGGCTAAGTGAGGAAGTGAGAGGTTTGAGGAAATCTAGGCGTGGGGTGCATTGCTCCTACACTAGATATGGACAACTTTTTGAAAGAGACAACGACTCTAAAAGAGGAAGGCGAGATCAAATGGTGAGAAGAGAGGGGTGTGTGTGTGTGTGTGTTCTTTTCCAGTGTTCTGTGTACATTGTGTCTTTTAAGTCTAATCCCTAGGGTATTACATTAAGGGCAAAAATTATGATTTTTTTTATAGGTTATATAAGCTTACGAAAGTCCCATTTGTGGTGAAAATTATGAATTTCTTTATATAAGCACATGAAAATCCTATTTGGGTTGAAAATTATGATTTTTTATATATAAGCATAAACAAGTCCTATTTGGGTTGAAAATGATGAATTTGTCTATTTTAGCATATGAAAGTATTGTTTAGCGTGAAAATTAAGGGTTTATTTATATAAGCACGTGAAAGTTCAATTTGGGCTGAAAAATTAGGAATTTAATATGAAAGTCCCGGTCGATATGAAAATCGCATTTGGAGTGAAAATTAATAATTTTTTTACATAAGCACTCAAAAGTTCGTTTTAGGTTAAAATGAACAATTTGTTTATATACACATACACGAAAGTCTCATTTAGGGTGAAAATGATGAATTTACTTATATTGGAACACGAAAGTACTGCTTGGGGCGACAATTAGGAATTTGTTTGTATAAGTATAAAGAAGTCATATTTGGGTTGAAAATGAATTTGTTTATTTTAGCATATGAAAGTATTGTTTAGGGTGAAACTTAGGAGTTTATTTATGTAAGCAAATGAAAGTCTCTTTTGGGGTTAAAATTAGGAATTTAACATGACATTCCCCATCGATATGAAAATTAGAAATTTGTTTAACTAGGCACATGGGGTTAAAATTATGAAGTTGTTATTGCAAATAACACAACAGTCCTGTTTAGGTTGAAAATTAGGAATTTATTTATATAAGTACACGAAAATATTATTTTTGGTGAAACTTTAAAAATTATTTATATGAGCGCATGAAAGTGCTATTTCAGTTGAAAATGATGAATTTATATATATAAGCATATGAAAATCCCGTTTATGATGAAAATTAGGAATTTGTTTGTATAAGCAAAATAAAGTTTTATTTGGGTTGAAAATGATGAATTTTCAGTCTAGGGTGAAAATTAGCAATTGATTAATATAGGCTCACGAAAGTACAATTTGAGGTGAAAATTAAGAATTTGTTTATTTTAGAATACGAAAGTCCAAGTAGTGGTGAGAATGATGAATTTGTTTATATAAAGTACATAAAAATTGCATTTGGGTAGAAAATTAGTAATTTTTTTTTTTACATTAGCACTCAAAAGTTCGTTTTAGGTGAAAATGATGAATTTGTTTATATATGTACACATGAGTCTCATTTGGGGTGAAAATGATGAGTTTACATATATTGGAACACGAAAGGACTACTTGTGGTGACAACTAGAATTTTGTTTGTGTACACGAAAGTCTCCTTTGGGTTTAAAATGATGAATTTGTTTGTGTAGGCACAAGAAAGTCTCGTTAAGGGAGAAAATTAGGATATTTTTATACTTTATAAAAGCTCGCGAAAGTTCCATTTCAGTCGAAAATTATATTTTTTTATATAAGCACACGAAAACCCTATTTGGGGTTAGAATTAGAAATTTGTTTATATAAGCATAAACAATTTCAATTTGGGTTGAAAATGATGAATTTGTCTATTTTAGCATATAAAAGTGTTGTTTAGGATGAAAATTAGGAGTTTATTTATATAAGCACATGAAAGTCCAATTTGAGCTGAAAAATTAGAAATTTAATATGAAAGTCCTGGTCGATATGAAAATTCGGAATTTGTTTAGATAAGTACATGGGGTTAATATTATGAAGTTGTTCTTATAAACACACAAAAGTCCCGTTTTGGGTGAAAATTAGGAATTTGTTTATATAAGCACACGAAAGTCACATTTGGGTTGAAAATTAAGAATTTTTGTTTATAAAAGCACACAAAAGTCCCGTTTAGGTTTAAAATTAGGAATTTGTTTTTATAAGCACATGAAAGTATTATTTTGATGAAAATTTGAAAACAGTTTATAAGCACACAAAAGTGCTATTTGGGTTGAAAATGATGAATTTACGTATAAAAGCACATGAAAATTCCGTTTTATGATGAAAATTAGGAATTTCTTTGTATTAGCGTAATAAAGTTTTATTTGGGTTGAAAATGATAAATTTGTTTATATAGCTACACAAAAGTCCAGTGTAGGGGGAAAATTAGCAATTGGTTAATATAAACTCATGAAAGTACAATTTTAGGTGAAAATTAGGAATTTGTTTATATTAGAACACGAAAGTCCCATTAGCGGTGGAAATGATGAATTTGTTTATATAAGTACGTAAAAATTGCATTTGGGTAGAAAATTCTGAATTTTTTTACATTAGCACTCAAAAGTTCGTTTTAGGTGAAAATGATGCATTTGTTTGTATATGCACATGAAAGTGTCGTTGAGGTTGAAAATGATAAATTTACTTTTGGAACACGAAAGTACTGCTTGGGTCGATAATTAGGATTTTGTTTATTTAAGCATAAAGAAGTCCTAGTTGGATTGAAAATGAATAATTTATTTATTTTCGCATAAGAAAGTGTTTTTGAGGGTGAAATTAGGAGTTTATTTATATAAGCACATGAAAGTCCCATTTAGGGTGAAAATTAAGAATTTAACATGAAAGTCCCGGTCGATATGAAAATTGAGAATTTCTTTATTGCACATGGGGTTAAAATTATGAAGTTGTTATTATAAATACACACAAAAATCTCATTTTGGGTGAAAATTAAAAATTTGTTTATATGAGCACAAGAAAGTCATATTAGGGTTGAAAATTAAGAATTTGTTTATACAAGCGCACACACATCTTATTTGGGTTGTCAAATCATATATATATATATACTCATCTACAATATCCATTCATTCATTCGACAATAAATAATCCTCTGAATATCACAAGCATTTCATAACCCAAAATGTTCAAATACTATTCATTTCTCAAGCCATTTCATCCACCTTGATCATATGATTAAATATATCATCATTAAATATTTCATAATCCAAATACCAAAACCCCTATTCCCATTCAACCCAACTATGTGGTAGTATATATATAATAATGTGATAATTATACCTATCAAAATAAAGAAATATTTGGAACATTTATAAACACATATTTCAAAATCATTTGAAACATTTATAAACACATATGCATCATTCAACAAATAATTCATACATGTCACAATTCACATTTTATGAATTTCAAATAAACAATGCAAGGTTTTTTATCAAAAACCACCATCTCCCTCCTTCAAGGTAATACTGCGGGTCTAACCCTTGTATAACCGTTACAAGGTAGCCACAACCTCCCATTACCCAATTCACAGTCATTTCAACGATCTCAAATCCTTGTTAGGACATGCTTACTGACAATGAGGTCACGCATAACACTCGTCCGGGTCTAATTCCTAACGAAATGACACTAACTTGCCTTCGCAAGTCTCACATGCTCCAATGCGAAAAAAAACCATTTATGAATGCAAATTAAAACACAATGCGGCAATGCATACATAACATATTTACATTCAAACATTTCATATATATATATGTATAATGCCATACAAGAACCAAATCAAGAAAATATACTCACAGTGGTTAACCGATGTTTCTAAGAAAGTGCACACTCTACTATTCAGTATTTCGCTCAATTCCAAGATGTCCAACACAATTGGATCATCACCCAATTCAATACACACCCAAAATGTCTAGCATCAATGTTTTTCAAGTTCAATCACCAACGCACTATATCACATTTTAAGCACTGCAAACATGAAATTCATACCATAATTAAGCATTATAATCAACTAGACACCATTCAATCTCACTTAAACACCGTTTCATCGATCAATCTAGATGTTTTCATAAGAAGAAATAGTAAAAATAGATTTCTAAACCGTATTTCCACTAGTTCTTAATTTTAATTTTCTACTGGAAACATATATCAATTTTATTAAAAGTATAAAACATTCCTAAAATTATTCTGTTCACATCGTCACGTGTAAAATCAATCATGCTACAATTCTAGTACCTTCAACATGTATTTTATTGAGGTTTTATATGTTCGCGGAGACATCCAATTTTAATTTTACTCACCAAAACCTTATATTTAGTTACTAAAAATATCAAATTATATCCAAAAATCATGATCTTCACATCAAAACGTCCGGAATCAGTAGATTTATCTTTCTACAGTCTCAAACGCGAGTTTCATCGGGTTTTAATAGGGTTCAAAAGGTCTCCAATATCAAATCTAACTTCCAACAGCCATAAAAATTTTAAATGAACAAATAAATGAAATTTAATAATATATTCGGGCCTTCTACAATGTAGGAAGTGTTTTTTAACTTTTCGAATAAATTTTCATTCAAGTTGGGTAAAAACCCAAATTTTGAAAACACCGTAAAAGCTCCTATAGCAAAAATTACTTCAAGAGAAACGTTACATCTAGCCTAACTATCAATTTCACAAAGAAACAGAGTGAAAATTACTTACCGCGGGTCCCGATTCGGTAAAAATTCGCATTTCTCCCCTTTTTCCTCCTCCTTCGTTCTTCTTTCTCTCTTCTCTTCTGTTTTTTTTTTTTTTCTTTAAACGTTGGAGAGAGATTAGATTAGAAATGAGATGATAAGTATATATAAAAAAAATGATCCCATGCACCCCATGCACTTTAATAAAGCAACTCCCCCCATTAATTCGTTCACAATCTATAAGTAATAATCAACTTCTTCATTTTATTATTTAATTCATTAAATCATATTATAATCCACATATTTAATTAAGCAACCCTACTCACCTTATTAAACTTATATTATTCATTTAATAATTTTATTTATTTGCTCATATCCCTTAAATATAACATGTATTTTTTTTATACACGCGTTTATTTGGCTCTTACGTATAAAATACGTGTATATTTGGCTATTACGTATAAAATACGCGTATTATACATCTCTCTATACGCGTAAGTCAACTTATGTATTTAATTAAAACTACAAGGTGTTACATTGTTTGTATGAGCATTTTAATGACTATTTGGGTTGAAAATGATGAATTTGTTTATATAGTCCAATCTAGGGCAAAATTAGAAATTGATTAATATAAGCTCACGAAAGTACCATTTATGGTGAAAATTAAGGATTTGTTTATATTAGAACACAGAAGTCCCATTAGTGGTGAAAATGATGAATTTGTTTATATATTCATGAAAATCACATTTAGGGTGAAAATTTGGAATTTTTTCACATAAGCACTCAAAAGATCGTTTTAGGTGAAAATGATGAATTTGTTTGTATATGCACATGACAGTTTCATTTGGGGTGAGTATGATGAATATATTTATATTTGAACACGAAAGTATTGCTTAAGGCGGCAATTAGGATTTTGTTTATATTAGTTTACAAAAGTCTCTTTTGGGTTGAAAATGATGAATTTGTTTACGTAGGTCCAAGAAAGCCTCGTTAAGGGCAAAAATTAAGATTTTTCTTTATAGTTTATGTAAGCTCGTGAAAGTCCCATTTGTGGTGAAAATTATGAATTTCTTTATATAAGCACACATAAATCCTATTTGGGGTGAAAATTTTGAATTTTTTTTATACAAGCAAAAATAAGTCCTATTTGGGTTGAAAATGAGAATTTGTCTATTTTAGCATCTGAAAGAGTTGTTTAGCGTGAAAATTAGGAGTTTATTTATATAAGAACGTGAAAGTCCCATTTGGGTGAAAATTATGAATTAAACATGAACGTCTTGTTCAATATGAAAATTCAAAATTTGTTTATACAAGCACGTGGGGTTAAAATTATGAAGTTGTTCTTATAAACACACAAAAGTCCCGTTTAGGATGAAAATTAGGATTTTGTTTATATAAGCACGCGCAAATCTCATTTATGTTGAAAATTATAATTTTTTTTTTTATAGAAACACACAAAAGTCTCGTTTAGGTTGAAAATTAGGAATTTGTTTATATAGGCACTTGAAAGTCTTATTGTTGGTGAAAAATTGAAAATTGTTTATAAAAGCACACGAAAGTGCTATATGGTTGAAAATGATGAATTTGTTTATGTAAGCACATAAAAATCCGTTTTATGGTGAAAATTAGGAATTTGTTTGTATGAGCATTATAATGTCCTATTTGGGTTGAAAATAATGAATTTGTTTATATAGCCACACAAAAGTCTAGTCTAGGGCGAAATTAGAAATTGATTAATATAAGCTCAGGAACGTACCATTTGAGGTGAAAATTAGAAATTTGTTTATATTAGAACATGAAAGTCCCACTAGTGGTAAAAATGATGAATTTGTTTATATATGCACATCGAAGTTTCATTTGGGGTGAATATGATGAATTTACTTATATTTGAACACGAAAGTACTGCTTAAGGCGACAATTAGGATTTTGTTTATATCGGTATACGAAAGTCTCTATTGGAGTTAAAGCAATGAATTGTTTATGTAGGCAGAAGAAGTCTTGTTAAGGTTAGGATTTTTTATGGGTTATATAAGCTCTCGATAGTCCCATTTGTGGTGAAAATTAGGAATTCTTTATATAAGCACTCAAAATCCTATTTGGACTAAAAATTATGAATTTTTTTTATATACACTTAAAGAAGTCTTATTTGGGTTGAAAATGATGAATTTGTTTATTTTAGAGTGTTGTTTAGCGTGAAATTAGAAGTTTATTTTTATAAGCACTTGAAAATCCTATTTGGGGTGAAAATTAAAAATTAAACATGAACGTCTTGACTCAATATGAAAATTCAGAATTTGTTTATATAAGTACATGGGGTTAAAATTATGAAGTAGTTCTTATAAACACACAAAAGTCTCGTTTAGGATGAAAATTAAGAATTTGTTTTTATAAGAACATGAAAGTCACATTTGGGTTGAACAATAAGAATTTGTTTATATAAGCACATGCAAATCTCATTTGGTTTGAAAATTATGAATTTGTTTATAAAAACACACAAAAGTCTCGTTTAGGTTGAAAATTAGGAATTTGTTTATATAATAAGCACATGAAAGTCTTATTTTTTGTGAAAACTTGAAAATTGTTTATACGAGCACACGAAAGTGCTACTTGGGTTGAAAATGATGAATTTGTTTAGGTAAGCACATGAAAATCCATTTTATGGTGAAAATTAGGAATTTGTTTGTATGAGCATTATAATGTCCTATTTGGGTTGAAATTGATGAATTTGTTTATATAGCTACACAAAAGTCCAATCTAGGGCAAAATTAGAAATTGATTAATATCAGCTCAGGAAAGTACTATTTGAGGTGAAAATTAGAAATTTGTTTATATTAGAACACAAAAGTCCCCTTAGTGGTGAACATGATGAATTTGTTTATATAAGTGCATGAAAATCGCATTTGGGGTGAAAATTTAAGATTTGTTCACATAAGCACTCAAAAGTTCGTTTTTGGTGAAAATGATGAATTTGTTTGTATATGCACACAAAAGTTTCATTGGGGTGAATATGATGAATTTACTTATATTTGAACCCGAAAGTATACGAAAGTCTTTACTGGGGTTAAAACAATGAATTGTTTATGTAGGCACAAGAAGTCTTGTTATGGTTAGGATTTTTTATAGGTTATATAAGCTTACGGTAGTCCCATTTGCAGTGAAAATTAGGAATTCATTATATAAGCACTCAAAAATCCTATTTGGACTAAAAATTACGAAATTTTTTTATGTACACATAAAGAAGTCCTATTTTGGTTGAAAATGATGAATTTTTCTATTCTACAGTGTTGTTTAGCATGAAAATTAGGAGTTTATTTATATAAGTACATGAACGTTCTAATTGGGGTGAAAATTAGGAAGTAAACATGAACGTCTCGGTCGACATGGGGTTAAAATATAAAGTTGTTCTTGTAAACACAGAAAAGTCCCGTTTTGGAAGAAAATTGGGTATTTGTTTGTATAAGCTTGCGAAAGTCAAATTTTGGTTGAAAAATAAGACTTTGTTTTTTTTTTTTTTAAAGAAACTATAAGGTATTGTATATATATAATAAGAATATTTTTATTAAGCACACACAAATCTCATTTGGGTTGAAAATTATGAATTTGTTTACAAAAGCTCATAGAAGTCTTGTTTAGGTTGAAAATTAGGATTTTCTTTTTTATAAGCACATGGAAGTCTTATTTTTGGTGAAAATTTGAAATTGTTTATATAAGCAAACGAAAGTGCTATTTGGGTTGAAAATGATAAATTTGTTTATGTAAGCACATGAAAATCTGTTTTATGGTGAAAATTAGGAATTTGTTTGTATAAGCATTATAATGTCCTATTTGGGTTGAAAATGATGAATTTTTTTATATAGAGCCGCACAAAAGTCCAGTCTTGGGCGAAATTAGACATGGATTTATATGAGCTCATGAAAGTACCATTTGAGGTGAAAATTAAGAATTTGATTATATTATTAGAACACAAAAGTCCCATTAGTGATGAAAATGATGAATTTGTTTATATAAGTACATGAAAATCGCATTTGGGGTGAAAATTTGAAAATTTTTCACATAAGCACTCAAAAGTTCGTGTTCGGTGAAAATGATCAATTTGTTTATATATGCACACAGAAGTTTCATTTGGGGTGAATATGATGAATTTACTTATATTTGAACACGAAAGTACTGCCTAAGGCGACAATTAGGATTTTGTTTATATTAGTATACAAAAGTCTTTATTGGGTTTAAAATGATGAATTGTTTATGTAGGCACAAGAAGTCTTGTTAAGCTTAGGATTTTTTATAGGTTATATAAGCTCTCGATAGTCCCCTTTGTGGTGAAAATTAGGAATTCTTTATATAAGCACTCGAAAATCCTATTTGGACTAAAAATTACGAATTTTTTTTATATACGCTTAAAGAAGTCTTATTTGGGTTGAAAATGATGAATTTGTCTATTTTAGAGTGTTGTTTAGTGCGAAAATTATGAGTTTACTTTTATAAGCACATGGGGTTAAAATTACGAAGTTGTTGTTATAAACACACAAAAGTCTCGTTTAGGATGAAAATTAGGAATTTGTTTATAAGAACATGAAAGTCACATTTGGGTTGAACAATAAGAATTTGTTTATACAAGTACACACAAATCTCATTTGGTTTGAAAATTATGAATTTGTTTATAAAAGCACACAAAAGTTTCGTTTAGGTTGAAAATTAGGAATTTGTTTATATAAGCACACGAAAGTCTTATTTTTGGTGAAAATTTGAAAATTTTTTATATAAGCACACGAAAGTGCTATTCGGGTTGAAAATGATGAACTGGTTTAGGTAAGCACGTGAAAATCCGGTTTATAGTGAAAATTAGGAATTTGTTGGTAAGAGCATTATAATGTCCTATTTGGGTTGAAATTGATGAATTTATTTATATAGCCACACAAAAGTCCAATCTAAGACGAAATTAGAAATTGATTAATATAGGCTCAGGAAAGTACTATTTGAGGTGAAAATTAGAAATTTGTTTATATTTGAACACAAAAGTCCCCTTAGTGGTGAAAATGATGAATTTGTTTATATAAGTGCATCAAAATCGCGTTTGGGGGTGCAAATTTGGAATTTTTTCACATAAGGACTCAAAAGTTCGTTTTAGGTGAAAATGATGAATTTGTTATATATGCACACGGAAGTTTCATTTGGGGTGAATATGATGAATTTACTTATATTTGAACACGAAAGTACTGCTTAAGGCGACAATTATGATTTTGTTTATATTAGTATACGAAAGGCTCTATTGTGGTTAAAACGATGAATTGTTTATGTAGGCACAAGAAGTCTTGTTAAGGTTAGGATTGTTGTAGGTTATATAAGCTCTCGATAGTCCCATTTGTAATGAAAATTAGGAATTCTTTATATAAGCACTCGAAAATCCTCTTTGGACTAGAAACTACGAATTTTTTTTTATATACGCTTAAAAAAGTCTTATTTGGGTTGAAAATGATGTGAATTTGTCTATTTTAGAGTGTTGTTTAGCATGAAAATTAGGAGTTTATTTTTTTAAGCACATGGAAGTCCCATTTGAGGTGAAAATTAAGAATTAAACATGAACGTAGTCGCTCGATATGAAAATTCGAAAATTTTTTAG
Source organism: Paratinospora sagittata (assembly GCA_035771175.1). NCBI lineage: Eukaryota > Viridiplantae > Streptophyta > Magnoliopsida > Ranunculales > Menispermaceae > Paratinospora > Paratinospora sagittata. Next base: position 2,852,813 of record CM069605.1, read on the forward strand.
ATAAGCACAAGGGTTTAAAAATATGAAGTTGTTCTTGTAAACATAGAAAAGTCTCATTTTGGATGAAAATTAGGAATTTGTTTATATAAGCTTGTGAAACTCACATTTTGGTTTAAACATAAGAATTTGTTTATTAAGCACATGCAAAAATATTTTGGGTTGAAAATTGTGAATTTGTTTACAAAAGCACACATAAGTCTCGTTTAGTTTGAAAATTAGGAATTTTTTTATATAAGCAAACAAAAGTCTTATTTTTGGTAAAAATTTGAAATTGTTTATATAAGCACACAAAAGTGCTATTTGGGTTGAAAATGATGAATTTGTTTATGTAGCCACACAAAAGTCCAGTCTAGGGAGAAATTAGAAATTAATTTATATAAGCTCACGAAAGTACCATTTGAGGTGAAAATTAAGAATTTGTTTATATTAGAACCCAAAAGTCCCATTAGTTGTGTAAATGATGAATTTGTTTATATAAGTATATGAAAATCGCATTTTGGGTGAAAATTTGGAATTTGTTCACATAAGCACTCAAAAGCTTGTTTTAGGTGAAAACGATCAATTTGTTTATATATGCACACGGAAGTTTCATTTGGGTGAATGTGATGAATTTACTTATATTTGAACACGAAAGTACTGCTTTAGGCGACAATTACGATTTTGTTTATATCAGTATATGGAAGTCTCTTTTGGGTTGAAAATGATGAATTTTTTTTGTAGGTACAAGAAAGTCTTGTTAAGGGCAAAAATTAAGATTTTTTATAGCTTATACAAGCTCACGAAAGTTCCATTTTGTGGTCAAAATTATGAAATTTTTTTATATAAACACCCAAAAATCCCATTCGGAGGGAAGATTACGAATTTTTTTATATAAGCATTAACAAGTCCTAGTTGGGTTGAAAATGATGAATTTGTCTATTTTAGCATACGAAAGTGTTGTTTAGCTTGAAAAATTAGATGTTTATTTATATAAGCAAATGAAGTCCTATTTAGGGTAAAAATTAGGAATTAAGCATGAACGTCTCGGTCGATATGAAAATTCAAAATTTGTTTATATAAGCACATAGGGTTATAATTATGATGTTGTTCTTGTAATCAAACAAAAGACTCGTTTTAGATGATAATTAGAAATTTGTTTATATAAGGACACGACAGTCACATTGTGGTTGAAAAATAAGAACTTGTTTATATAAGCACATGCAAATATCATTTGGGTTGAAAATTATGAATTTGTTCACAGAGGCATACAAAAGTCTTGGTTAGGTTGAAAATTTGAAATTTGTTTATATAAGCACACGAAAGTCTTATTCTTGGTGAAAACTTGAAAATTGTTTATATATGCATACGTAAGTGCTATTTGGGTTAAATTTAATGAATTTGTTTATGTAAGCACGTTAAAATATGGTTTTTGGTGAAAATTAGGTATTTGTTTGTATAAACATTATAATGTCCTATTTGGGTTAAAAATGATGAATTTGTTTATCCACACAAAAGTACAGTCTAGGGCAAAATTAGAAATTGGTTAATATAAGTTCACGAAAGTACCATTTGAGGTGAAAATGATGAATTTGTTTATATAAGCACATGAAAAATGCATTTGGGGTGAAAATTAGGAATTTGTTTACATAAGCACTCAAAAGTTCGTTTTAAGTGAAAACGATCAATTTGTTTATATATGCACACGAAAGTCTCATTTGGGGTGAATATGATGAATTTACTTATGTTTGAACCCGAAAGTACTGCTTAAGGCGACAATTAGGATTTTGTATATATCAGTATATGAAAGTTTGTACTGGGGTGAAAATGATGAATTGTTTATTTAGGCACAAGAAAGTCTTGTTAAGGACAAAAATTAAGATTTTTATATAGCTTATACAAGCTCACGAAAGTCCCATTTGTGGTGAAAATTATGAATTTCTTTATATAAACACTCGAAAATCCTATTTGGAGTGAAAATTACAATTTGTTTTTTTTATATAAGCATAAAAACTAGTCCTATTTGGGTTTGTCTATTTTAGCATAGGAAAGTGTTTTTTAGCATGAAAATTAGGAGTTTATTTATATAAGCATGTGAAAGTCCCATTTGGGGTGAAAATTAAGAATTAAATACGAAAGTCCCAGTCGATATGAAAATTTGAAATTTGTTTATATAAGCACATGGGGTTAAAATTATGAAATTGTTCTTATAAACACACAAAAGTTCTATTTTGGATGAAAATTAAGAATTTGTTCATTTGAGTACAAGAAAGGCACATTTGGGTTAAAAATAATGAATTTGTTTATGTAAGCACATTAAAATCCGGTTTTTGGTGAAAATTAGGAATTTGTTTGCGTACCATTTGAGGTTAAAATTAGGAATTTGTTTATAGGAGAACACAAAAATTCCATTAATGGTGAAAATGATGAATTTGTTTATAGAAGTACATGAAAATCGCATTTGGGGTGAAAATTAGGAATTTTTTTACATAAGGAGTCAAAAATTCATGTTAGGGAAAAATGATCAATTTGCTTATATGTGCACACGAAAGTCTCATTTGGGGTGAATATGATGAATTTACTTATATTTGAACACAAAAGTACTTCTTAAGGTGACAATTAGGATTTTGTTTATATCATCAGTATTCGAAAGTCTCTATTGGGGTAAAAACAATGAATTGTTTATGTAGGCCCAAGAAAGTCTTGTTAAGGGCGAAAATTAGGATTTTTTATAGGTTATCTAAGCTCGTGAAAGTCTCATTTGTGGTGAAAATTATGAATTTCTTTATAAAGCACACAAAAATTTTATTTGGAGTAAAAATTAGGAATTTTTTTTTATATAAGTATAAACAAGTTCTATTTGGGTTGAAAATGATGAATTTGTCTATTTTAGCATATGAAAGTGTTGTTTAGCGTGAAAATTAGGAGTTTATTTATATATGCACATGAAAGTCCCATTTGGGGTGAAAATTTGGAATTAAACACTAACGTCCCGGTCGATATGAAAATTTGAAATTTGTTTATATAAGCACACAGAGTTGAAATTTTGAAGTTGTTCTTATAAACACACAAAAGTCTCGTTTTGGATGAAAATTAAGAATTTGTTTATATAAGGACACGAAAGTCACATTTGTGGTTAAAATATATGCACACAGTTTTATTTGGGGTGAAAATGATGAATTTACTTATATTGGAGTACGAAAGTACTACTTGGGGCGACAATTAGGATTTTGTTTATATCAATACACTAAAGTCTCTTTTGTGGTGAAAATGACGAATTTATTTATATAGGCACAAGAAAGTCTCGTTCAATTTGATGTTTTTTTTGTCACATTATATATGCTCATGAAAGTCCTATTTATGGTGAAAATTATAATTTTTTTTATATAAGCACACAAATTTCTTATTTGGGGTGATGATTAGGAATTAGTTTATATTAACACACAAAAATCCTATTCGGGTTCAAAATGATGAATTTGTTTATATAAGCAAATGAAGTCTCGTTTAGGTAAAAATTAGAAATTTGTTTATATAAGCACACACAAGTCTCATTTGGGCTTAAAATAATGAATTTGTTGTTTATATAAATACACGAAAGTTCCGTTTAGGGTAAAAATAAAGAATTTGTTTATATAGGCACCTCTAGCTATATATATATATATATATATATATATATATATATAGAGCCATTTAGTTAATCTTATAATAGTTTTTTAATTGTTGAGTTGATTTAACTTCATTAATTTTTTTTTTCAATTTTGATCTATATTTTTTTGTTTGGTTGCGTTTTAAACTATGTCTTGATGACATTTTAGATTATTTATTTTATTTAATTTAGAAAAAATAATTTGATCATGTGCAACGCATGTTCATGTTTATTAGTATATATAATGGGAATACTTGACTTGCTCATGGCCTTTTTATACATGTTGCCAATAACATCCTTTTTTCTAATCTTACACAAATACATCATTCCATGATTGAGTTGCCAAATTGAAAGGTATGCTCCTACTTAGATTTCTTACTTCTATTCAATTGTCATTATCCATCCTTCATTCTCATTTAATGTTTACATTTTTAATTATATCCTTTGTGTAGCCAACCCGATATTGTTGGAAAAAGGCTTAGTTGAGTTTAGTATGATTTGTGTTTGTTTTCATGCACATCTTTCACATCACAACTTCTGTCCCTCAATTAACCATTGCACTAACTGAGTTACCGGCATGCAAAGATAACTAAGCCAGTAGATAAAATGCATAGCACTTGGAAGAAAAGGAGGTAAGAAGAAAAAAAATGGATAGAGAGAGGAGGAAGAGATTAGAAGGGAAGAAGTAGAGCAATTATAGAAAGTTGCTATCAAATATTCCTCTTGGTGTTGCATTTGGAGGGTCGATTGACATAGGGGATCCATCTCTTTCATTTCTCTATTTTTCCCTCCAACACCTTTGTTTTACATATGGTTTTTTTCTTCTCTTCTTCAGCAAGTCTGAGATGACCATGCTCATCTTGAGCCCTTGAGCAAATCAGAATGTCGTCATTGAACACTACCACGTACTGGTTAAAGTATGGCTTGGGCACCTAATGCATCAAATCCATAAGCATTATTGGGGTGTTTCTTAGACCAAAAGGTATCATTAGGAACTCTTGATGTCCATATTCTGTTCTTCATATGCTTTTATTTTTAGTAATGTAAATGTTAATGTAGCCTTTGTTAGAGTGGGGTAGAAGAAGCTAATTTATGTAGTAGTTGACTTCATATAGTTTTTTTTTGCATTGCATTGCATAATATTTACAATGGACTCAACCAGCTTATCACTCTTAACAGGCACGGGTCAAAGGAAATTAGACAAACTAGGCAACAGTAGACATCACCATTAATAAAGTGGATAAAAGCCCAAAGTCACAACCAGGCCTGACAAGGCCACAACTGCTCCCTGCTTTTAAAGATTTAGAGCCTTGACTTTTTAGATTTAGGAGATGCCTCTTGCTACTCAGGCTAATTACTGTTAATATTGACTCCTTATAGTTGGATAAATTTTACATTTGAGTTTATGTTTTTCTTTATAATTGAAAATGGTCTGATAAAATGCTGACAAGACAGATGTCTTATGTATATCTACCATAATTACACAAAATTTTTGGTTTTTCCCAAAAGTTATTTGAAGTATCCACACATGCTTGGTATTAGCATGATAACAATGATCGCTACAATGTATTAGAAATTAGGATAGTCGTTGGGTTGATTGTCGTTGTGAATGATAACACTGATCCCTACAATGTATTAGAGATTAGGATTTTTTGTATGGCTGGAATTGTATCTGAATTCCTCACTATTCTAAGATCTTGTTAACTAAAATCTAATCAACTGTTTTTTTTTTTTTTTTTTAATCTTTCTCTATTAGAAATTATTTAAAGAACTACAAAACTTTGAAAATGTATTTTAAAGCATTTTTCGAGAACTCAATTGAATCTTATTAATTTTTAAGTCTTCAAACGATTAATTTATATTTTTAAATTTTTAACATATTTTTACTAAAAAAAGAAAAAGAAATCGTCGTATGAGGGTAAATTAAAGTTAGCATTACAATAGTGCTCTAATTGCAGAGTTGCCCACGCAGTCAAAAACAAAATGTTATTCACAAGCACTATCACACAACAAAAGAAAAAGAAAAAAAAATTCTGTTCGTCAGAAAGTTTCTAAGCGCACACATTCTACACCATGGGAAAGGCTGATGCACCAAAAACTTTCATATTACACCCACCTCTCGGAAATGGCGAAAAAATCTATTTACACCCAAAATTTTCAATATACACCCACCTCGGGAATGGTAAAAAATACATTTTATTGACATCGAAAAATACACCCAAAAACTTCAAATACACCCAGCTCTCGATACGTGTAGAGAAAACTTTTGAACCCCCAAATTTTTTTAAATACATGCCACCTTGTGATTGGTGAAAATTTTCTAAATACACTTGCTTACACGCACCTTGCTACTGGTGAAAAAATTCAAAATAAAACCATTAACAACCGCATAGGGATTGACCACAAAATTTATATCAACCTCAGGACTCTGATTTTTTCTGCATACACCCATTGATGCTAAATGCAACGCTTACGCCCAAAGTAGGTCGACAAGAATAGACTGCACCCAACAGTATTTTTTCTTTCTAAATAAATGCACCCTGCTATCAATTTAAAATTTCTAAAATGCACATGCATGCACCCACCACATGTAGAAAAAAACTGAAAGCACCCAAATACAGACACTTAATCCACCGTAATTCATGCCACTAATACCCACTCGCTGCCTAAACACTAAAACACTGCATACTGCACACACGGCGCTAAATGCACCCCGTAGTTATTACAATTCAGTTTCTAGTAACCTACAAAACAAACCAACATCCGCATGCACCAAGGGACAAGACATGCTGTGTAGCCTAGTATTTTAACGCACCAACCCATTTCACTTGAATTTTGCCCAGTACAACATATTACTCTTACGTGCTAAATAACCATCTACACTTACAGAAGGAACAAACCCCCAGAGACACCCACCTTTGGATCACTATTTCATACTAACGCATCCACCTACTCTCAGAATTTACAGTACTGTAATGTACAAAACACACCAAACTACGCACAGGCAGTCTCTAGCACTTGAAACATAGTAAACACGCCCGTCTAGACCCACCCAACAGACCAATTACTGTCGTAGCCGTCTCGATGCATTTAAAACATTTTTGAAACAGTTTCATTTTATATCTTTATAATTATAAATAGATTATAATATTCCCTTTATACGCGGTCAATGGGTTGAAACTGAAAAACATTCCCTGATGCAGCAGGTTACTGGTGGCAGTGGGATATTTGGAGGTGTTCAACACACGAGCTCTGGAATCTAAAGCTCCTTAACTCAGCCCTTCATGAGAAACAAAGATACATGATTAAAGACCATGGCATATCATGGAATATAAATAACAAGACGTTTATACTATTGATATCGTTTGTAAGAAATATTTCACCCAAAATAAAACTTTGTGTATAATAACAACTTCACAATTTTAACCCTGAGAATAGCGTGTGCTTATATATAAAAAAAAAAATTCTAATTTTCATATTGACCGGGTCTTTCCCGTTAAATTTCTAATTTTTACCTCAAATAAGACTTTCTTGTGCTTTTATAAATAAACTCTTAACTTTCACCCCAAACAACACTTACATATGCTAAAACAAGCAAATTCATCATTTTCAACACAAATCAGACTTGTTTCTGCTTATATAAATGAATTATTAATTTTGACCCAAAACACAATTTTCATGTGCTTATGTAAAGATATTTATAATTTCTTTTTTTAAAGAAGAAACAATGATAATCATTTATTAATAAAATATTTCCTGATTACAACTTGACATGCACCAGAGGTATAAATTGAAATTACAAAGGCCCGCCTTATCTGAAAAAAACACTTTATAAGTCAGTTTTTTACTAAAGGCATCTATCCCATCCCAACAACCAATCAGAAAGGGTAAATCCTGGATTCCACTCGGAAACAAACACCCAAGAGCTGGCTACCAACTTTATTGACTCCCACAATCGATCTTTTTCCTTAGCTTGAGCTTTAAATATTCTATTGTTGCGTTCCAACATGACCACAAGGTCCCATATGTAGCAATCAGTCCCGTTCCTTTCATTTGTCTGGATATATTATTCATATGAGACAGCGATAGTCCCTCTCTGATATTCCTTGGGTAAGGAAATTTGCCTCGTGAAAAGGCATCCCAAAAGTTCCAAACACGTCTAGCAAAGTTGCAAGAAAAGAAAACATGATCTATACTTTCTCCATCCTGACCGCATTAGGAGCACCAATTTGGAGAGATACATAAGTTAGGCATTCTTCTCTGTAGGATATCAAGTGTATTAATTCTTAAGAGCCAGAAACCATCCAAATACCTTTAACTTGGATGGGACTTGAACCTTCCATATATATGTGGCAAATGGGAATATTGGGTTGGAGGGTGAGTCAGATGCATTGAATAATGATTTAGATGAATATTGACCTGATGAATCTAGGGACCAAATTATTTGATCTGGTGTGTTGGATATGTTTATATTGGCCAGGCTAGTTATGAGTGAGGAGGCTTCATCTTATTCCCTATGGGTTAAGGCTCTAGTTAGGCATAGGTTCCCGAAAAGAGAGTGGGGGGTGGATGAAGTGTCATATGATATGTAGGAGGAAATGGATTGGTTATGTAAGGAGGAGAGTCTATACAGGCTTGGGAATATTCCTGCCAAGGGTCTATTTCCCATCCATATGTCTTCCCAAAAGCAAAATGTATGTCCGCCATCAACAATGGGTCTACAATTCTCTAACACATTGGGTATTAGAGAAGCAATAAACTTCCATGGACTTCTGTAGGTGACCCTCCTTGTTCTCCTACTACTCTCTCCGCCCACTGAAAAAGAGAGCCTTCCATAACCGCTTATCACCTTTGCCCATAGTGAACTCTGATCCTGCAATAGCCTCCAAACCCATTTCCCACACAATGCCCTGTTCCTAGCTACTATGTTGCCAATTCCAAGCCCACCTTTTTCGACTGGTTTTTGCACGCACTCCCACTTCACTAGACTCCTTGCCCCATCCCCGTTCTTCCCATTTCGGACGAAAGACTTCATCTTCTTTTCTATGCTACCCGCCACCTTCCTTGGTATCTGGAATAATGATAAATAATATGATTGTATTGCTGAAAGTACCGAGCGGCTCCCCCCCCCCCCCCCCCCCCCCTTTGATAAGAATGCTCTCTTCCACCCTTCCAATCTCTTTGTAATTGTAGACAGGACCGACTCCCAAAAGCCATTGGCTCTTGGATTACCCCCCAATGGTAAGCCTAGGTATTTCAAAGGCTATGTCCTACCGAACATAAAGCTTTATTGGCGAGCCTTAGAACAACCTCCGGATCCATATTGATTCCAACAAGCTGGCACTTGGCCATGTTAACTTTAAGTCCTGAGAATTCACTGAAGCATTGTAAAATGTTCAATGCATTCATTACATTTTCCTCATCCCCTTCTAACATGAATAGTGTGTCATCTGCATATTGCAAATGAGACACTTTGATTGTTTCCTTGCCAACAAGGAATCCTTTCACTAATTCATACTGCCTAGCCCTTGTCATGAGTCTACTCAGCCCGTCTGCTACAAGTGTGTACAAGAATGGAGATAGAGGGTCCCCTTGCCTTAATCCTCTCTTAGCTTGAATCTTCCCCCTCGGTCTGCCGTTTATGATGACGGAATAGGTAACTGAGCTCACACATCCCATCATCCACTTTATCCATCACCCCCCAAAGCCTTTCTTCTTCAGCACAAACTCAAGGAATCCCCACTCCATTAAATTGTATGCCTTTGCAAAGTTTACTTTAAATACAACCCCCTTCTTGGCTTTGACTCTATATTCTTCCACTACTTCATTCGCCACTAGTACAACATCAAGGATTTGCCTTCCTTGGATACGCTAAAACAAACAAATTTATCATTTTCAACACAAATAAAACTTGTTTCTGCTTATACAAAAAAAAAAAAAAAAAAAAAAACTCTTAATTTTCACCCAAAATAGAATTTTTGTGTGCTTATAAAGAAATTCATAATTTTCGCCACAAATGGGACTTTCGTAAGCTTATATAAAATATAAAAAGTCTTAATTTTCCCCCTAAACAAGACTTTCTTGTGGTTAAATATTCAAATTCATCATTTCATCCTAAAAGAGACTTTTTGTACAGATATTAGGGGTGTAATGGTGGGTTGGATCAGGTTGGAGCCAAATCCCAACCCAACCCAAACTAGTTCGGGTTGGTTCAATCGGATTGGCTTTTGATTTTACAATAATCTTAGTATTAATTAACTCAAATAATATGAGAGTAAAGTAATTGGAATCACTTCATTAATAATGTATTTTATTATATAAATAAAGGTTATGATAAAAAAAATTAATTTAGTTTTAAGTAATAAAGACATCGATATAAAGTAATGGTTGATATTAATAAAGAAATAAATGTTAGGTGCTTCATTTCAATTATAACATATCTTATAAAAATAATTACTAAAATTTATGGATATCATTAGGTGTACTCGAGTTGGATTGGATTGGGTTGGGTTGGGTTGATTTGGAGTCAAACCCCACCCAACCCAAACCAAGTCGGGTTGAGAATTTTTAAACCCAACCCAAACATTGCACCAACCCAACCCAACCCAACCCAACCCATTGGTTTTTGTGACTTACACACCCCTAACAGATATGAACAAAATCCTCTTTGTCGCCCTAAGTAGTTCTTCTGTAATCCAACACAAGCAATGTATTGACCATCATTTTCATAAAATGGGACCCTAAGAATTTTTAGAAAATGTGACCAATAGAGGTGTGTTATATGTTTCCTGTAGTGTAAATTGTTTGTGTTTAGTGTAGGATTGGAGGGGAAACCAATCGGGGAAGAAATGGGTGAAAAATAATGAAAATTGTAAGTTCAAGCACTAGCCTCCTAGTGTGGAGGAGCGCACTCCCCTGAGACAGAGATCATCTGAACAAGGGAGAAGCGCACTCCTTGCGAGAGAGATCATCTGAACAAGGGAGAAGCGCACTCCTTGCGAGAGAGATCATCTGAACAAGGGAGAAGCGCACTCCTTGCGAGAGACTGAGAGTTGGTTTGTACCAGGCAAGGAGGAGCACGCTCCTAGTAAGGGAGAAGCGCACTCCTCGTGGTAAATTCTAGTTTTTTTTTTTTTAAGTGCCGATGAGGCGGTGTGCGCGAAATAAAACCCCAATATTTATTTCTTTCGTCCATTTTAACAGAACGAAGAGGAAGAAAAGAGGGGAAAAGGGGTCCCGAGCAATCTTTCACCAAATTAAGCCAAGGTAAGTGGTTTTTCCACAAATTCCTCCGTAAAATTTGTTGTTTGTATTGAAAGAAACCTTTCCCTCGGATTAATTTTTATTATAGATGATGATTTGGGTATTCCCAACCTAGGGTTTCAGTGTTCTTGATAGAGAATCAGTTAGAAATGGTAGAGATGATGTTCTTATTACCCAAATCATGCTAAATCCATGTTTTGTTAGGGTTTACACTTCGGATTGATGGCTATATAGGTCGGTAACCTAATTGGAAGTGTAAAATCAACTGGGAACACATAAAAATGAAGTTAGGAACTTGTGGGAATTAGATTAAAGTGTTACATTCTGTTGTTTCTGATCATTTATGTGTTGAATTTCCAATTGTAGAGGATAGTAGAAACAATGGGAAATTGTGAAAATGCTAGGAAATTAGTATCAAAGTGAGTAATTTGTATTGATATGAATAAAATGATATATGCAGGTTCTAGTAGAGGTCCTAGAGGAGGTGGAGTCAATTGATAGTGTGGGAAATTTCTTTGGCAATTGTTTGTGAGTAAAATTTCATTATATTTTCATGTATATGATATATCATCATATCTACTTATATGTGATTGCTTGTTCATATATGTGGTTGTTTGTGGCATGGATGAAAGGTAGAGATTTTCTACATGGGCTTAATAAGTCTATTGGAAGCTAGACCTTTGAACAAAATCGAGTAGGTCGAAAGTACTCCCTGCAAGGATAATCAGGTCTAGTAATCCTATTTAGATTTAAAAAGCTATGTGGGAATCTATATAGTTGGAAGGTATGACATTGTTCAGTTATTGGTTTTTAGGAAAGCTAATTATATTCTAGATGAGGGATCTTTACTTGAAAATGAGTATAGTTTACATTTCCTCAATAGATTGTAATTAGTAACTACTGGATAATACAAAGAACATGTTCATAAGTACTCTGTACTCCTGGCTTAATTATTCAAGTAAGGTTGGTATGTGACTTTAAGGTTAGTGACTATGTGCCTTCATTTATGTCTTGGGAAAGTTGTCACAAAACATGACTAAGGTAGAAATGTGTGTGATGCATATGGAATGGTTGCATTGATTATGGAATGTTGCTTAAATATACGTATAATTGCAATCGGCTTGGCATAACATAATTCATGCATACATGATGATGTAGATGTATATAATGCTATATTTAAATTCTATTCATTGGGCTATGTTATGTTGGCTCATCCTATTCCCATTTTTCAAGTCCTTCTATGATTGATAAGGGTAAGGAGATAGCGCAACAGTGAGAGATTGGTAGCCTCGCCAGGAGACTGTTTTGATGTAGGTTGAAGATGACATGGACGTGTATATATATATTTTGTTATTTTGGATTATGTATATACTTATATTACACCACACTTTGAATATAAGATTATGGATGTTATATGTTTTGGGTTTGTGATAGTTGTGGATAGTAGTCATTTGTTGGATGGTTTATCAGGTTGTTAGATGACTCATTTACAGAGGAGACTCTGGCGGAGTCTGGCTGAGGCTTAATAGGAGTCTAATGGTCCTATGAAAAATAGGATGGTTAGATTCTTGTGTCGATCAGGATGCCCTGGGAGGTTGTGAAGGGGTCCTGACAAGTAAATTCATCATTTACACCCCAAATGAGATTTTCGTGTATATATATAAACAAATTCATCATTTCCTCTGAAAACGAACTTTTGAGTGCTTATGTAAACAAATTCCTAATTTTCACCCTAGATGCGATTTTCATGTACTTGTATAAACAAATTCATCATTTTCACCACTAATGGCATTTTTGTGTTCTAATATAAACAAATTCTTAATTTTCAACTCAAATGTTACTTTCATGAGATTATATTAATCAATACCTAATTTTCGCCATGACTAGACTTTTGTGAGGCTATATAAACAAATTCATCACTTTCAACCAAAATAGGACTTTTCCAAGCTTATACAAACAAATTTCTAATTTTCACCATAAACAGGACTTTCATGTGCTTATATAAATAAACTCATCATTTTCAGCCTAAATAGCACCTTCATATGCTTATATAAATAATTTTCAAATTTTCACCTAAAATAAGACTTTCGTGTGTTTATATAAACAAATTCCTAATTTTCAATTCAAACGGGACTTTGTGGGCTTTCATAAACAAATTCATAATTTTCAACTCAAGTGAGTTTTTAGTGTACTTATATAAACAAATTCTTAATTTTCAACCCAACTATGACTTTCTTGTGCTTGTATAAACAAATTACTAATTTTCACCCAAAACAGGACTTTTGTGTTTATAATAACTACTTCATAATTTTAACCCCATATGGGAATAGTGTATGCTTATTTAAACAAATTCCTAATTTTCATATCAACCGGAACTTTCATGTGCTTATATAAATAAACTCCAAATTTTCACCCTAAACAACACTTTCATAAGCTAAAATAAAGAAATTCATCATTTTCAACACAAATAGGACTTGTTTCTGCTTATACGAATAAATTCTTAATTTTCACCTCAAATAGAACTTTCATGTGGTTATATAAATAAATTCATAATTTGCACCACAAATGGGACTTTTGTGAGCTTATATAAAGTATAAAAAGTCCCAATTTTGGCCTTAAACAAAACTTTCTTGTGCCTATATATACAAATTCATCATTTTCACCCCAAAAGAGACTTTCGTGTACTGATATGAGCAAAATCGTCATCGTCGCCCCAAGCAATACTTTCGTAATCCAACACAAGTAAATTCATCATTTTCACCCCAAATTTGACTTTCCTGTGCATATATAAACAAATTGATCATTTTTATCGAAAACGAACTTTTGAGTGTTTATGTAAACAAATTCCTAATTTTTACCCCAAATGCGATTTTTGCGTATTTATATAAACAAATTCATCATTTTCGCCACTAATTGGACTTTCCTATTCTAATATCAACAAATTCCTAATTTTCAACTCAAATGGTACTTTCATGAGCTTATATTAATTAATTCCTAATTTTCACCCTAAGCTAGACTTGTGTATGGCTATATAAACAAATTCATCATTTTCAACCCAATAGGACTTTTCTATGCTTATACAAACAAATTTCTAATTTTCACCTAAACAGGACTTCGTGTGTTTAGATAAACAAATTCCTAATTTTCACAATAAATGAAATTTTCTTGTGCTTATATATCATAATTTTCACCCCAAATAGCACTTTCGTGTGTTTATATAAACAATTTTCAAATTTTCACAAAAAATAAGATTTTCTAGTGCTTTTATAAACAAATTCTTAATTTTCAACCCAAATATGACTTTCGTGTGCTTATATAAAAAAATTCCTAATTTTCACCCAAAACGGGACTTTTGTGTGTTTATAGTAACTTCATAATTTTAACCCCATATGGGAATATAGTGTGCTTATAAAAAAAAAAATTCTTAATTTTCATATCGACCGGGACTTTCATGTTAAATTCCTAATTTCCATCCCAAATGAGACTTTCATGTGCTTCTTATAAATAAACTCCCAATTTTCACCCTAAATTACACTTCCATATGCTAAAACAAAGAAATTCATTATTTTCAACTGAAATAGGACTTGTTTCTGCTTATATAATCAAATTCCTAATTTTCACCCCAAATAGGATTTTTGTGTGCTTATATAAAGAAATTCATAATTTTCTCCACAAATTGGACTTTTTGAGCTTATATAAAGTATAAAAAGTCTTAATTTTTTTCCTAAACGAGACTTTCTTGTGCCTATATATACAAATTCATCATTTTCACCCAAAAAAAAAAAACTTTCGTTCATTGATGTGAACAAAATCCTAATTGTCGCTCTAAGCAGTACTTTTGTAGTCCAATACAAGTAAATTCATCATTTTCACCCTAAATGAGACTTTCGTGTGCATATATAAACAAATTCATCATTCTCACCTAAAACGAACTTTTGAGTGCTTATTACGTAAACAAATTCCTAATTTTCACCCCAAATGCAATTTTCATGTACCTATATAAATAAATTCATCATTTTCACCAACAAAGGGACTTTCATGTTCTAATATAAAACCAAAGTAGGACTTTATATAAGAAGTATTTCACCCAAAATGGGACTTTTTGTGAGTTTATAAATTAATAACAACTTCACAATTTTAACCCCACATGGGAATAGCATGTGCTTACATAAACAAATTTCTAATTTTTATATCGACCGGGTCATTCATGTTAAATTCTTAATTTTCACCCTAAACAACACTTTCATACGTTAAAACAAACAAATTCATTATTTTCAACACAAATAGGACTTGTTTCTGCTTATATAAACAAATTCCTAATTTTCACCCAAAATAGGATTTTCATGTGTTTATATAAAGAAATTTATAATTTTCACAACAAATTCATGTTGGAGCATTTGGCTATTAAAGTAGGATGTTCAATGGAGCATGCCAATGAAGTGCCAACATCTCCAATAGGAGGAAACCAATTAATTTCAAGTTCTAGAATCCAATTCTAGCAAAAATTTCTTGCTCGGGAGTATTTCGATCAAGTTAGAAAACAATGCACAAGAGCTCGGAAGCCTACCAACACCAAGGAGTAGGGATGAAATTTTTTCATGCGCAAAAAACCCTTTAGCATTTTTTACTTTTCGAACACAAACGGTAGGTGGCTCACCCTCACCTATAAATACCCTAGTCATCCACTCCACAAGTAGGGGTGTAATCAGGTCGGGTCGGGTCAGGTTTTGGCCCAAACACCCACCCGACCCGCTAAAGTTGGGTAGCATTGGATCGGAACCGATGCCACCCGACTTCTACTCGGTGGGGGGCCAACCCGACCGACCAAAGATCAGGCTGGTCAGTCGGGTTGGGCCAAAAAAAAAAAAATTATTTTTTTATTTTTAAAACCAGAACCATTCAAAACCCACGATCTATACCCCGCGGAAAGCAGAGAAAACAAAGGGGGAAGGGGAAGGGGAAGGGCGGTGGCGATTTCAGCTTTGACAAAGAAAATGAAGGAGGAAGGGGAAGGGAGGAGAGGTTTGACAGAGACAGGGGGGCAGGGCGTGCTTCAACTTAGGGTTAGGGCTAGGGTTTTGAAATTTTGAAAGAGAAAAAGGGTGGTGAGTTGAGAGGGAAATAGAAGGGGGGGAAGGCGTGAGATTTGATTTGAGAGAGAAAGGGCTCTTGAAGGAGTGTACTTCCTGCTATTATCCATTTCTTCCCTTCTATTTCTAACCCTCCATCCACCACCTATACCTTCTTCGCAAACCCCATGTTTTCTACAAAATTTCAGCAAAACGAAGCTGACCCAATCACCTAGATGACGATTTTCAAAAAGAAAATATGGGTATTGCTTAGAATCACTGAAAATGACAAAAACACAAAAGGGTGGATTTATGATCTTTTGGTTGTTTCTAAGTTGCCCTTTTGAGAAGGAAAGCAAGATAGAAAGAAGAAGATCAAGAAACAAGAAAAGAAGAGATGAAAAATTTGAATGAAAACGGATGAGAGGAAGAAAGTGAAGAATATATATTGGGATAAACCGAAATAGAAGAGCAGAGGGAAAAACCTGTGACCTAAGAGCAAGAAGCTGAAACGACCAAAAGATCATAAATCCAAGAACATTATCATTCTTTACGGTTGAATTTTTTTAGAGATTTGCGTGGGTTTAGATTTAAACGATATGACAACAGGTCGGGTCGGGTTCAGTGGTTTGGGTTTCCCCAAACCCGCGCTCGACCCAACCTAGAAAAATAACATCAAATCTAAGAGTAAGAAACTCAATTCAATTATCAATTATCAATTCATCAATTCATCAATAACTAACTACAAAAATCAATTCCTTCAAAAAGAAAAAAAACTATAAAAATCAATATTATTATAATTAGTTTTCTATAGTTAACCTAAAGTAAATATTATAAAAGGAAACCATTCTAAGACTTAAAAAAACAGAGATTGCTAAAATTAGGCAAATATTAGCTATCATGAGTAAAAAATCCTCACACCTAGCAGAAGACTTAAAAGAGCACTGCACACTCCACGTAAATTATACTCAATAGTCATGATTCCAGAAGTAGTGGGTTAACCCTTACACCGTATAACTGTTCATCAAAAGATTAAAAAAAAAAGATCGAAAGAACCCAAAGAATTTATAAACAGGCCTAATTGAAGTTATTCAAACACAATAATTATCTCCAAAATTAAACTTAAAGCAAACAAGAGATTAAATAATTGTGTGATTGAGCATTTTAAGCTCTTACTTTGTCAATTCTGCTTCTTGTAAAACTTCCAATTTCATCTAAATTTTCGGTAAGTGCAAGCGGCACTTTCAAACTGAAAAAAACAAAAAAATTCCTAAAAAACATATGCCTTTTCTTTATCCGATCGAGGTTTTCTGTCTCAAATGAGAGGGACCGATGGCTGGCATTGGTGGCCCTAAACCACCTGTAAGCACATATTGAAACCCTAAAGAACCATTAACGAAAATTGAAATAAAAAATTGATATCACAACGGGAACCAAGCAGCCACAGGAGTAGTCGCAATCGAAATCGAAATCAAAATCAAACAACTAAGCGAATTCATAATCAAAGATCTAGTTATAGATTGTAAACTACAATCGCAATACAAACAGACAATTTATTCTTCAAAAATCCCCGGAGAAACGCTTAGAAACAACAATATAAGATAAGCCAAAATTCATGGAAAAAGAAAAAGGAAGAAATCTTACATCGCTTGCCCGCAGGGATCCGGGAAGAGGCGTCTCGGTTCACAAACCCTAATTCTTCTTCACTTTCCTTTGATCGAATTAGAGAGTTGGATTTGAAAAATCTCAAATTTGGATAGTTAGAGAAGACACGACATTTTAGGTTATGGAAGAACATAAGAAACAGAAGAGAACTTAGCTTTTAACATGGAGCACATGTTCTAGACTACTGAACTATGGACAAAAATGGAAGAGCCGGTTCCCACCACTATCTCAAGAGAAAAGTGAGCATAGTGAGACATTAATCTCATTGAGGATGGCTTTTTTATGTGTCCAGGGTAAAGTTATGATTTTACTGAAGACATTTATATAATCACGAGTCATTAGTCTCTGAGTGATTTGAACATGTAGAAATTTCTAGTATTTTTAAAGTTTTTTGTTTTTTTTTTAAAGTTGCTCTATGGTCACGAGATAAAGGTAGGGTCGGTATTTAGGGGCCTGATCGAGGTACAAGGGGCCCTTTTTTTTATTTTAAATAAGGTTTTTTATTTTTTTTTATAAATATTTCAAATACGTTTAAAGTTACAAAATTAAGATTTTAAATATTTAATATTTAATATAATTATTATATATAAATATTATTGTTAAGTTCACTTATTTTTATAGTATGAAGTTGAGATTTTAAATTAAAAATATTTTATCTTTAAAGTAAAATTAAAATTAAAGGTTTGACAAGGTACCAAATAATATATTTAAAATAAGCTCTTATTTAAACAAAAAAAATCTTATTAAAATAGAGCTAAAAAAAAAGTAGACAAAATTTTTTTAAGGTAAAAATAAATACTATATAAGTATTTTGTGCTCTTTCGAAAAAAAAAAGTATTTTGGTGCAAAATTTGAGGCCCAAATAATTTAATTAAAAAATAAAAAAATAAGTTAAAAATAAGCTCAAATTAGCCTATTATTATCAATAACCACCAAATTGCCCACTACCATCAAAAAGTTTATCAGTTAATATGTATATATATGAACCCTTATAATTTGGAGGCCCGGGGCGGTCACCCTCTGAGCCTGCCCCAAGGTCGGGCCTGTATAAAGGTCTAATGTATCTTCATATAGAGGTAAGGCTGCATACGTTATCTATTCCCCCTAATAATAGGAGTGGTGGTATGCTTTTTCTTTTTTTTAGTCCCTTCATATTAACGAAGTTTATAAAAATAAAACTTCATTTGATAGTAAAACATATAAGTAACGCACATGTATGAATACTAATATTAGAGATTGTTTCTGATAGATATATATGCATCACATGAAAAGAAAAGCATGCACTTAATTACAAATCAACAAAAGCGTGACGACGCATACAAACAGCCCAAACACCTGTAAAAATACAGCCACATACCAACAAGATTTAGACAAATCAAGGATTCACATGCATGAACCTTCTTTATTTATAGATATAGTTCATTAAAACACACCAATTATTTATGTGATCATCTGCTAATGAAATCAACAGGTGCAAACTCCTTCATGGCTTGTGAAAATGGAAATTGAGTTTCTTAGTGACATTAGTTAACACAACCAAGTAGGGATGTGGATGAGGGAGGTCTTCATGCTCCTTCTCAAATATGATGCTCCATTTCACCAAGCTTCCGGCACCCTTTGGAATGACACGGAGTTTTGCATCAAAACTCTTGTAAAGGTTCCTCAAGTCTCCTTCTAAAGCTTTAAACGTGATCCTCTTGTTTTCGTCGTCAATACCTTTAACAGTCTCCTTTGTAACCAAAACCCCGTCACTTCCTCGTGTGATTATCAATCAAGTACACACAACCAAAACATTTAAATTATAGATGAAAAATCATCACTATATATATATATATATATATAAATGTTAGAATTTATTTTGTATATCAAAGATATCATTAACACTTCTCCTCACGCCAGTCATTTCCTGGCACTTAAAGCACCGGAAGAGAAATTGAAGAAACAAATATCAATCATACAATTAATGAGGAATATGCAATTATATCAACCACATGACTCGAACCCAAGACTTATTATAAAACCTATATTTTGATATTATATTAGAAACCATTTAAGCTAAACAACTATAGCTAGAGGTCTAAAAATGCATATTAAACTACTATATTAATTAATATATCTTACTAAGGGTATTATCACGATGTCCCTAACGTAGGCTGACACCATGACTGCCACAGTATACTATACACTGTACATATCAATATCAGCCTCTACAGAATTACACAAATTTCTAAAAAAAAATTGACAGCATCTCCCTATAAAATAGACCTCTCACAACCTGATATACCACAAATCAAATCCAATATATATATATAATCATTTCATTCCTTCCACAAATCAAAATCTCACATGATAAATATATATATGATCATCTCATTTTATCATCACAAACATTGTATAACCTAAAATATCAAACTAAAATCAATGTTCCCTTACCACCCAACTATGTGATAATATATATATGTAGAATGTGATATATATATTCATATGAAGATAAAGAAAACATAATCTATTTTCTTCGCATACACGTACATCAACATAGTAGGAATCTAAATCATGTATCTACTATCGTGTTTGTCATTTTAACTATGTGCCTGAAATATTAAAGGAAATGGAGCGAGCAAACAACAGTTCATTGAATATATATCTTGATATGATAATCATATGCATTTAGAGAAACATGACATTTAAAATCATTTAAAACAATTATTAAACACATGCATCATTCAACGAATATATCATACTTGTTGACAACATAAATTTCATGATTTTTCAAAAAAAATAATGCATCAGTTTTCACTAAAACCATAATCTTCTTCCTTATCGTAATGGAGCAAATACAAACTCCTTATTATACACCGATAAGGAGCCTACTCTCGAACCTTACATTACTTAATTTACAGCCATTTCAAAGATCTAAAATCCTTGTTAGGACAGTCCTATAGTCAATGAGGTTGCGTAAAACCTTATGCAGGGCTAATTCCTAATGAAATGACAACATATTTCATGCTCCAAATGCTAAAATCATTTATAAATGTAAGTCAAAACACAAGGCAATAGTATATACATAACATGCTTAAATTCAAACATTTCATATATATAGAATGTCATATAAGAACCATAATCAAGAAATATACTCACAGTACAAAACTTTTCAACTTAAATATAATCACCGTCGTTTTCAAGTGTAGTTCCAATTTAAATCCAACTAACTCAACCTGTCACAACCATTCCATAATTCAATTTTATTTATTCATATTTATTTACATATTTAATTTCTCAACTCAATTCAAATCACCAATAATAAAGATCAACCTGAAAAATATTATACACATTCTGTGAATTTAGATTCCAACTTAATTTATAACTTATAAGCAGTTGAAGAAACTATTATCTTGTTTCTGTGGTCAATCTAGATATTTTTACAAGAAATAACAGTGAAAATAAATTTCTAATTCATATTTCCACTAGTTCTCAGTTTTATTTTTCTACTGGAACATATATCAATTTTATTAAAAATATAGTACATTCCTAAAATTATTTTGTCAACATCGACACATGTAAAATCAGTCATATTACTATTCTACTACCTTCAACAGGTATTTTACTAAAGTTTTACACGTTCACGGAAGTATTCAAATTTAATTTTACTCATTAAAATCATATATTTAATTATTAAAAATATCAAATCATATTCAAAAATAACAATCTTAGTAACGAAACGTCCGGAATTTAGTTCTCTGTCGGGTCAAAATCTCAATTTCGAAAACGCCTTAAAACACCTCATATAGCAAAAATTAATCCGCTAGAATCGTCAAACACTAGTTAAAGATCAATTTCACGACGAAAAATAGCGAAAATAGCTTATCGACACGTCGAATTTGGCCGTGAAATGTCGCGAAATCCACATTCTTCTCTCTGTGTGGACGTTCTTCCTCTTCCCTTATTTCTCTTTTTTTTTTGATTTTTTTTTTCTTGTTGTTGTAAAACGTTGGAGATAGAGATTTAAAGGAACATATTTTTTTTTTTATCCCTTGCTTCTCATGCAACTTAATAAAATAACTCCCCCATCAATTTCATTTATTTATTTAATCATCAATTCATTTTACATATTTAATTAACTAAATTAATTCAACTAATAAAACTTATATTAATTATTTAATAATTTAATTTATTTATTCATATTCTTATATATTTTTATATCCACTTATATTTAACTTTTACGTATAAAATATATATTTTAATATAAGTATAAGTCAACTTCTATATATTTAATTAAATCTATGAATGTTATAGGTATATCTCCAGAGCCTGACAGTGCCGACACTCGTTCCATCTCCTTCAACTACTTCAACACTCTTGTAAATCTCAGGGAAAATATGAGGAAGGTGGGTAAGATTGTTCTTGATCAAGCCATAGACCTTGTCTGCTGGGCATCCGATCTCATTCTCAATTTTAAGCTGCTCAGTTTCAGCCATATTGTTTTACGGTAAAATATATATACAAGTAC
This sequence comes from Paratinospora sagittata, assembly GCA_035771175.1. Lineage (NCBI taxonomy): Eukaryota > Viridiplantae > Streptophyta > Magnoliopsida > Ranunculales > Menispermaceae > Paratinospora > Paratinospora sagittata. The sequence continues at coordinate 2,874,939 of CM069605.1, forward strand.
TGCTATTGCAGAGTGAGAAGATCAGAAAAATGAGAATTGAATAGATATATACTAAGTCACTCAAAAGGCCTAGCGGGGAAATGCCCTTTATAATACCCTTTACATATATACTCAATAGTACATACACAGGTAGATTTTATTATTTTCAACATAGCAACAACAGAAGTAGAAATGGGCAAATACAATACTTCACACCACACCCAGCGCATTACAAGATCATGAGCGAGTAGGAAAACCTTCAAAAACATACATCTCAAGCTGCATAAAAATTGTACAATAGTTCACAATTATATTTAACGGCAACATATATAAATATTAATCAAGGATAGAGCAGTAGTACTGGGTGATCACTCATTCATATTAATTCTTCATTCCTTGTGATAGTGAGCATCATATTTCTTGGTGATATTGCTACAAATCTCAAGGTAAGGATCAGGATGGGGATCGTTCTCATTTATTCTTTCGTATATAATATGCCATTTCACAAGGCTCCCATTACCCTTTGGAGTCGTTGTAACCTTCACATCAAATTGCTTGTGCATCTTCATCACATCCCCTCCAATTGCACTTAATGTCAGGGACCTGTTCTCGTCATCAACCGCAATCAACTTCTCTTTCACCGTCAGAACTTCATCAGAAGCACTATCTGCAATTATAATCATGCAATACTCATCAAAACACACAAGTAATAATTTGATCACATCTCAAAAAAAATTGATCATGTTAAAAAAAAAAAATTGTTCAATTGAGCCATGCTTACGAATCAGGTAAGTCCATTGGCGGACAGAGCCCAAACTCTTTCCGTCTCCTTCAAGGACCTCAGCACTCTTGTATATCTCAGGGAAGACATGAGGAAGCTGAGTGAGATGGTTCCTCATCAGATCATAGAACTTGTCAGCTGGGCAGTTGATCTCATGTTCAACATCGATCACGTGAGGAGGAGGACCTTGCTGAGCCATGTTAATTTCAGAATGAAATAATAATTTGAAGAAGAAAATGGAAGTGGTGATGAAGAACTAAGATGAAATGAGTGTTTCTTATATAGCCAGAGGCCACCGCCTTACGATCCAATGGAAGATCAGTTCTAGATTTTTCCTCTAAAAATAAATAATATTATCAATTACCAGTTTTTATTAGACTTGCAAGGTGGCCTCGACAGGATATCCACGTGATTGTTGACGTAATATAATGGAAGATCAGTTCTAGATTTTTCCTCTAAAAATAAATAATATTATCAACTACCAGTTTTTATTAGACTTGCAAGGTGGCCTCGACAGGATATTTAATTTTTCATCAAAAGCCGGGACACTATTCTTTTGAAAAAAAAAAAAAAAAGAGAGAAAAATAAATAATATTATCAACTACCATGCCTACCATTATTTACAAGTTTGTGTTGTAATTATAGCACGAGCTCGTACATGAAATGAGAAGTGGGTCATATAATCTCTTCGTACCCAAATGTCAAATTTTACGGAAATAAAAAGAAATTAGCTTAGCGTCGCTTTTTTTCTCTTCTAGGTGCCATGGTACTTAATTTCGGTTTTTTTCTTCATGTTTTTATTAAACCCCCAAGGTGGCCTTGCAGGATATTTAATTTTTCATCAAAAGCCGGGATACTAATCTTAAACAAAAAAAAAAAAAAGCCGTGATACCATTACTATCTATTGGGCCCACATTTAGGAGTGAAACCTATTTTAAATTAAAAAAGGAAAAAAATAAAATGGTGACTCTTGCATGTTTTATATAAAATAAATAATTTAATCTTAACCATTGATCTGATAAATAAAATCTAATCCTAACAATTAATCTGGTAGTTGAAATTTAATCATAGTCATTCATTCATTATCAATTAATTACAAGTTTATCATCTATCATAACTATAAATAGAGGCAATAAATTTAATTCAATTTATTCAGATCTAAACGATCAAAATTCTCAATGAGTTCTCCACTAAAGAGTTTTTCTAGATCAAGAGAAAGAATCTCATTGTTCTCTTCTTAAAAGTAAAGGAAGAGTTGTAATTTATAGTCTATGGTAAAGTTTTTACATTCTGCAAATTGGTGTATTCCATGAAAGATTGTCATCCAGGTTCTGACAGTGTTAGATACAAGGTAAGATTGGTTGCCAAAGGGTATGCTTCAAAAGAAGGCGTGGATTACAATGAGATATTTTCTCCTAATGTGAAACACACTTCAATCAGAGTGTTGTTGGCATTGGTTACATTGTTTAATTTAGAGTTAGAACAACTAGATGTCAAGATTGTTTTCTTGCATGGGGACTTGGATGAGACAATCTACATGAGGCAGGCTAAAGGTTTTGAGGTTGCTGGTAAGACTGATCACGTGTGCAAACTGAAGAAGTCCTTATATGGGCTTAAACAGTCACCCAGACAGTGGTATAAGAAGTTTGACACTTTCATGATTCGGTAGGGATACACAAGGAGTAACAATTGTGTCTACTTTCTTAAGCTTTTTGATGGCTCTTATATTTATTTATTCTTGTATGTTGATGACATGCTAATTGCTATTAAGAGCATGGATAAGATCAACATGTTAAAATCTCAACTGAGCAAGGAGTTTGAGATGAAAGATTTGGGTGTAGCTAAGAAGATTTTTGGTATGAAGGTACATTGAAAAAGGAAAAAGGGCAAGTTATATCTGTCACAGAAGAAGTACTTGGAGAAAGTGCTTTCAAGGCTTGGAATGGAGAACTCTAAACCTGTGAGTACTCCATTAGCAGCTCATTTTTGACTTTCTGCAGATATGTCTCCGAGCACCGATGAAAAACATGAGTCCATGAGTCATGTTTCATATGCTGGTGCAGTGGGTAGCTTAATGTATGCTATGGTGTGCACTAGGCCTAACATTTCACATGCAGTGAGGGTTGTTAGCAGATATATGGCAAATCTTAGAAAATAACATTGGCATGCAGTGAAATGGTTGTTGCGGTATCTTCGTGTAACACCCCATAGTTTTAATTATACACTTACGTTGATGGATACGTATACGTATATATATACATACGTAGGAATTAAATGTATATGTGTATAAACATACATAAATTAAGTAGATTGTATTATTAAATGTCATACTATCATTAGATTATAAGATGATATTATTATAAGATGATATAAATGACCTTGATATTATAAAATATTATAAACTATTATAATCTATCATTATTTCACTTATCTCATTCTCTCATCTCTCTCAAACGTGAAATATTAAAAAAAAAAAAGAGAAGAAAGGAACAGAGGAGGAGAGAACGAAGAGAAGGAAGATAAAAAAAAAAGGGTGAACGCGGGATTTTTGCCGAATCGGACCCACGGTAACTGTTTTTCATTATATTTCTTCGTGAAATTGATATCTAAGCTAGATATAACGTTTCTTTCGAAGTAATTTTCGTTGTGGGAGCCGTTTTACCGTATTTTAAAAAATTGGGGTTTTGACCCAACTTGAATGAAAATCCGCTAGGAAGGTTGGAAAACACTTCTTAGGATGTAGAAACCTTAAATATATAGTTATATTGAATTTATTAGTTAGTTTGTAGTTTTATAGCTATTAGAAGTTAGATTTGATCTTGGATTCCTTTGGAACCTTTAGATTTGATATTTGAAACCTTTGAAACTCCATTAAAACCCGATGAAACTCCGGTTTGAGACTGTAGAAAGATGGATCTATCAATTTCGGACATTTCGATGTTAAGATCATGATTTTTGGATATGCTTTGATAAAATACCTATTGAAGGTTGATGGTAACATGATTGATTTTACATGTGTCGATGTTAACATAATAATTTTAGGAATGTTCTATATTTTTAATAAAATTGATATATGTTTCAGTAGAAAATTGAAATTAAAAACTAGTGAAAATATGATTTGAAAATCTATTTTCATTGTTTCTTCTCGTGAAAATATCTGGATTGACCGTGAAAATGGTATAGTAGCGTCTTCAATTGCTTATAAGAATGTGTATAATATTTTTCAGGTTGCTAAAATAAAAATTAGTGGTGAATGAGCAAGATTTGGATCAAGTGGAGTGCACTGAATTAATAATACTAGTGAGTATGATTATGTATGATATAGATTAGATCTTTAAATGAATTGAAAATATTGATTAGTGATCGAAAGTGTGCTGGAAAATTTAATATATAAAAGGAAACTGAGTACTCACTCGTGAAAGTGATTTATAAAATGGTTATGACAAGTTGAGTTAGTTGAATTTAAATTAGAGCTAGACTCGGAAGCAGCGGTGATTGTATTTTAAGTTGGAAAATCTTTTATATGAGTATAATGTTCTTGATTTGGTTCTTGTATGACATTGTATACATATAAAATGTTTGATTGTATGCATGTTATATTTATATGTAATGCATTGAGTTTTTATTGATCATGCAAACTGATTTTTAGCATTTGGAGCTTATGATAATGTCATTTCGTTAGGAATTAGACCCAAATGAAGTTTTGTGAAACCTTATTATCAGTAAGTCTGTTCTAACAAGGGTTGCGATCCTTGAAATGACTGTGAATTGGGTAATGAGAGGTTGTGGATACCTTGTAACGACCATACAAGGGTTAGACCTGTTCTTTTGCTTTGAAAGAGGGAGATGGTAAATTTTTTATAAAACTATGCACTGGTTTATTAAATGAGCATAAACGGTATATTGATGAATGTTGCATATGTGCCCTTTAAATATTTTAATTTTAACAATTTGATATGTCATGTTTCCCTAAATGCATTTGTCATGTTAAAAACTATATTCATTGAGCTATTGTTTGCTCACTCCATTTCCTGCACCATTTCAGGTACAAAATCAAAAGGAAAAGAAAAAATTCGAGAATGATCAGCACGTGACTAACACATAACATTTGTTGATGTACGTATGCTTTGGAGGAAGTGGTTAGTTATTTTATTTATTTTGATATGTATATATATTTATCACACATATTACATATGTATTACCATCTAGAAGGGTTATTTTGGAAAAAATGAGATATCAATGGTTATTTTGGATTGTTAAGATATTTTGCGATGATATATATACTTGGACAATGGAATGTTTGATTAATGAATGACAATGGTGGTATTTTAGATTATGATTGACATTGTGAATAATTATATATATACATATGATTTGATTTGTGGTATATCAGGTTTTGTGAAATGTCCAAATAATATATTTAAAATAAGCTCTTATTTGAACAAAAAAAATCTTAATAAAATAGAGCTAAAAAAAAGTAGAGCAAAGTTTTTTAAGGTAAAAAAAAAAACTATATAAGTATTTTGGTGCTCTTTAGAAAAAAAAAATTTGGTGCAAAATTTGAGGCCCTCAATAATTTAATTAAAAAAAATTAAAAATGAGTTAAAAATAAGCTCAAATTCTTTACATTTTGAGAAAAAATAAGTCGGACATTGTCTACAACCACCAAAGGGCCCACTACCATCAATGGGTCCATTAGTTAATATGTACATATGGGCCCTCAAAATTTGGAGACTCAGGGCGGTCGCCCTTTGGCCCTGTCCTAGGGTTGGGACTGTATAAAGGTCTCATGTATCTTTATATGAAGGTAAGGTTGCATACGTTATCTATTCCTCATAACCCCTAATAGGAGGAGTTGTGGTATGCTTTCTTTCTTTTTTAGTCCCTTCATATTGACGAAGTTTATAAAAATAAAACTTCATTTGATAGTAAAAAATATATGTAACACACATGTATGAACACTAATATTAGAGATTGTTTCATATAGATATATGCATCACATAAAAAAGAAAAGCATGCACTTAATTACAAATCAACAAAAGCATGACGACGCATACAAACAGCCCAAACACCTGTAAAAATACAACCACATACCAACAAGATTTAGACAAATCAAGGATTCACATGCATGAACCTTATTTATTTATAGATATAGTTCATTAAAAACACACCAATTATTTATGTGATCATCTGCTAATGAAATCAACAGGTGCAAACTCGTTCATGGCTTGTGAAAATGGAAATCGAGTTTCTTAGTGACATTAGTTAACACATCCAAGTAGGGATGTGGATGTGGTGGTATTTTGAATTATGATTGACATTGTGAATGATTATATATATATACATATTATTTGATTTGTAGTATATCAGGATTTGTAAAATGTTCAAATAATATATTTAAAATAAGCTCTTATTTGAACAAAAAAAATCTTAATAACATAGAGCTAAAAAAAAAGTAGAGCAAAATTTTTTTAAGGTAAAAAAATACTATATAAGTATTTTGGTGCTCTTGTCAAAAAATATATATTTTGGCACAAAATTTGAGGCCCTCAATAATTTATTTAAAACATTTTTAAAATGAGTTAAAAATAAGTTCAAATTCTTTATATTTTGAGAAAAAATTAGTCAGACATTGTCTACAAGCCCACTAACGTCAACAAGTACATTAGTTAATATGTATGCATATGGGCCCTCAAAATTTAGAGGCTCAGGGCGGTCGCCCTTTGGGCCCTGTCCTGGGACCGGGCCTACATAAAGGTCTCATGTATTTTTATATGAAGGTACGGTTGCATACGTTATCTTTTCATCATACCCCCTATTAGGAGGAGTTGTGGTATGCTTTCTTTTTTTTTAGTCTCTTCATATTAACGAAGTTTATAAAAATAAAACTTCATTTGATGGTAAAAAATATATGTAACACACATGTATGAACACTAATATTAGAGATTGTTTCTTATAGATATATGCATTACATAAAAAAGAAAAGCATGCACTTAATTACAAATCAACAAAAGCATGACGACGCATCCAAACAGCCCAAACACCTCTAAAAATACAGCCACATACCAACAAGATTTAGACAAATCAAGGAATCACATGCATGAACCTTATTTATTTATAGATATAGTTCATTAAAAACACACCAATTATTTATGTGATCATCTGCTAATGAAATCAACAGGTGCAAACTCCTTCATGGCTTGTGAAAATGGAAATGGGGTTTCTTAGTGACATTAGTTAACACATTCAAGTAGGGATGTGGACGAGGGAGGTCTTCATGCTCCTTCTCAAATGTGATGCTCCATTTCACCAAGCTTCCTACCCTCCGGAATGACACGGATTTTTGCATCAAAACTCTTGTAAAGGTTCCTCAAGTCTCCTTCTAAAGCTTTAAACTCGATCGTCTTCTAAAGCTTTAACAGTCTCCTTTGTAACCAAAACCTCGTCACTTCCTCGTGTGATTGTCAATCAAGTACACACAACCAAAATGTTTAAATTAAAGATGAAAAATCATCACTATATATATATATAAATGTTAGAATTTATTTTGCGTAACAAGTTACAATTGATAGGTGAAGGCCCGACATTAATGTATATCAAAGATATCATTAACACTTCTCCTCACACTAGTCACGTCCTGCACTTAAAGCACCAGAAGAGAAATTGAAGAAACAAATATCAATCATATAATTAATGAGGAATATGCAATTATATCAACCACATGACTCGAACCCAAGACCTATTATAAAACCTATATTTTGGTATCATATTAGAAACCATTTAAGCTAAACGACTATAGCTAGAGGTCTAAAAATGCATATTAAACTACCATATTAATTAATATATCTTACCAAGGGTATTATCACGACGTCCCTGACGTAGGCTGACACCATGACTGCCACAGTATACTATACACTGTACATATCAATATCAGCCTCTACAGAATTTCACAAATTTCTAAAAATAATTGACAGTAGCTCTCTAAAAATAGACCTCTCACAACCTGATATACCACAAATCAAATCTAATATATATATATAATTATTACATCCCTTCCACAAATCAAAATCTCACATGATAAATATATATATGATCATCTTATTTTATCATCACAAGCATTGTATAACCCAAAATATCAAACTAAAATCAATGTTCCCTTACCACCCAACTATGTGATAATATATATATGTAGAATGTGATATATATATCCATATGAAAATAAAGAAAATATAATTTATTTCCTTCGGATACACGTACATCAACAAAGTAGGAATCTAAATCATGTATCTACTATCGTGTTTTTCCTTTTAACATTGTACCTAAAATATTAAAGGAAATGGAGCGAGCAAACAACAGTTCATTAAATATATATCTTGATATGACAATCGTATGCATTTAGAGAAACATGACATTTAAAATCATTTAAAATAATTATTAAATACATGCATCATTCAACGAATATATCATACTTGTCGACAACATAAATTTCATGATTTTTCAAAAAAATAATGCATCAGTTTTCACTAAAACCATAATCTTCTTTCTTATTGTAATGGAGCGGGTACAAACTCCTTATTATACACCGATAAGGAGCCTACGCTCGGACCTTACATTATTTAATTCACAACCATTTCAAAAATCTAAAATCCTTGTTAGGACAGTCCTACAGTCAATGAGGTTGCGTAAAACCTCATCCCGGGCTAATTCCTAATGAATTGACAACATATTTCATGCTCAAAATGCCAAAATTATTTATAAATGCAAGTCAAAACACAAGGCAATAGTATATACATAACATGCTTAAATTCAAACATTTCATATATATAAAATGTGATATAAGAACCATAATAAAAAATATACTCACAGTACAAAACATTTCAACTTAAATACAATCACCGTCGCTTTTAAGTGTAGTTCCAATTTAAATCCAACTAACTCAACCTGTTACAACCACTCCATAATTCAATTTTATTTATTCATATCTATTTACATATTTAATTTCTAAACTAACTTCAAATCACCAATAATAAAGATCAACTTGAAAAATATTATACACATTCTGTGAATTTAGATTCCAACTTAATTTATGACTTATAAGCAGTTGAAGAAACTATTATCTTGTTTCTGTGGTCAATCTAAATATTTTTCAAGAAAGAACAGTGAAAATAGATTTCTAATTCATATTTCCACTAGTTCTCAGTTTTATTTTTCTACTGGAACATATATCAATTTTATTAAAAATATAGTACATTCCTAAAATTATTTTGTCAACATCGACACATGTAAAATCAGTTATACTACTATTCTACTACCTTCAACAGGTATTTTACTAAGGTTTTACACGTTCACGGAAGTATTCAAATTCAATTTTACTCATTAAAATCATATATTTAGTTATTAAAAATATCAAATCAGATTCAAAAATCACAATCTTGGTATCGAAATGTCCGGAATTTAGTTCTCTGTCGGGACAAAACCTCAATTTCGAAAACGCCTTAAAACACCTCATATAGCAAAAATTAATCCGCTAGAATCGTCAAACACTAGTTGAATATCAATTTCACGATGAAAAATAACGAAAATAGCTTACCGACACGTCGAATTTGGCCGTGAAATGTTGCGAAATCAACATTCTTCTCTCTCTGGACGTGCTTCCTCTTCCCTTATTTCTCTTTTTTTTTTTTTTTTTTTCCTTGTTGTAAAACGTTGGAGATAGAGATTAAAAGGAAGAGATATATTTTTTTCTTATCCCTTGTTTCTCGGGCAACTTAATAAAATAACTCCCCCCATCAATTTCATTTGTTTATTTAATCATCAATTCATTTCACATATTTAATTAACCAAATTCATTCAACTAATAAAACTTATATTAATTATTTAATAATTTAATTAATTTATTCATATCCCTTAGATATAATATATATTTTTATATACACCTATATTTAACTGTTACGTATAAAATATATATTATATATTTTAATATATATATAAGTCAATGTATATATTTAATGAAATCTTTGAATGTTACATGTATATCTCCAGAGCCTGACAGTGCCGACACTCTTTCCATCTCCTTCAACACTCTTGTAAATCTCAGGGAAAATATGAGGAAGGTGGGTAAGATTGTTCTTGATCAAGCCATAGACCTTGTCTGCTGGGCATCCGATCTCATTCTCAATTTTAAGCTGCTCAGTTTCAGCCATATTGTTTTACGGTAAAATATATATACAAGTACTGCTATTGCAGAGTGAGAAGATCAGAAAAATGAGAATTGAATAGATATATACTAAGTCACTCAAAAGGCCTAGCGGGGAAATGCCCTTTATAATACCCTTTACATATATACTCAATAGTACATACACAGGTAGATTTTATTATTTTCAACATAGCAACAACAGAAGTAGAAATGGGCAAATACAATACTTCACACCACACCCAGCGCATTACAAGATCATGAGCGAGTAGGAAAACCTTCAAAAACATACATCTCAAGCTGCATAAAAATTGTACAATAGTTCACAATTATATTTAACGGCAACATATATAAATATTAATCAAGGATAGAGCAGTAGTACTGGGTGATCACTCATTCATATTAATTCTTCATTCCTTGTGATAGTGAGCATCATATTTCTTGGTGATATTGCTACAAATCTCAAGGTAAGGATCAGGATGGGGATCGTTCTCATTTATTCTTTCGTATATAATATGCCATTTCACAAGGCTCCCATTACCCTTTGGAGTCGTTGTAACCTTCACATCAAATTGCTTGTGCATCTTCATCACATCCCCTCCAATTGCACTTAATGTCAGGGACCTGTTCTCGTCATCAACCGCAATCAACTTCTCTTTCACCGTCAGAACTTCATCAGAAGCACTATCTGCAATTATAATCATGCAATACTCATCAAAACACACAAGTAATAATTTGATCACATCTCAAAATTTTGTAACAATCAACAAATCGATTTATAAATTAATTATAAGAACCAAATCCACCTGTTTCTTGCTGTATCTTGTTGAGTAACTTGGATCTCAATTAGTTCCCATTTAATTAACTACGAAATATTAAATGTTTATTTGGATGAAGTAGATTGATCATGTAAAAAAAAATAAAAAATTGTTCAATTGAGCCATGCTTACGAATCAGGTAAGTCCATTGGCGGACAGAACCCAAACTCTTTCCGTCTCCTTCAAGGACCTCAGCACTCTTGTGTATCTCAGGGATGACATGAGGAAGCTGAGTGAGATGGTTCTTCATCAGATCATAGAACTTGTCAGCTGGGCAGTTGATCTCATGTTCAACATCGATCACGTGAGGAGGAGGACCTTGCCGAGCCATGTTAATTCAGAATGAAATAATAATTTGACGAAGAAAATGGAAGTGGTGATGATGAACTAAGATGAAATGAGTGTTTCTGTTATATAGCCAGAGGCCACCGCCTTACGATCCAATGAGGTGGTCCACGTGAATGTTGACTTACACAATGGAAGAGACCAAAATAAAATAATATATATATATATATATATATATATATATTCCTCTAAAAATAAATAATATTATCAACTACCAGTTTTTATTAGACTTGCAAGGTGGCTTCGACAGGATATTTATATTTTCATCAAAAGCCGTGATACTAATCTTAAAAAAAAAAAAGAAGAAGCCCGGATACATTACTATCTGTTGGGCCCACATTTAGTGGTGGACCCTATTTTAAATTAAAAAAGAAAAAAAATAAAATGGTGACTATAAAATAAATAATTTAATCTTAACCATTAATTTGATAAATAAAATCTAATCCTAACAATTAATCTGGTAGTTGAAATTTAATCATAGTCATTCATTCATTACCAATTAATTACAAGTTTGTCATCTATTATAACTATAAATAGAGGCTCTGAATTTAATTCAATTCATTTAGATCTAAACGATCAAAATTCTCAATGAGTTCTCCACTAAAGAGTTTCTCTAGATCAAGAGAAAGAATCTCATTGTTTTCTTCTTAAAAGTAAAGGAAGAGTTGTAATTTATAGTCTATGGTAAAGTTTTTACATTCTGCAAATTGGTGTATTCTATGAAAGATTGTCATCCAGGTTCTGACAGTGCTAGATACAAGGTAAGATTGGTTGCCAAAGGGTATGCTTCAAAAGAAGGCGTGGATTACAATGAGATATTTTCTCCTAATGTGAAACACACTTCAATCATAGTGTTGTTGGCATTGGTTACATTGTTTGATTTAGAGTTAGAACAACTAGATGTCAAGATTGTTTTCTTGCATGGGGACTTGGATGAGACAATCAACATGAGGCAGCCTAAAGGTTTTGAGGTTGCTCGTAAGACTGATCATGTGTGCAAACTGAAGAAGTCCTTATGTGGTATAAGAAGTTTGACACTTTTATGATCAGGCAGGGATAACAAGGAGTAACAATTGTGTCTACTTTCTTAAGCTTTTTGATGGCTCTTATATTTATTTATTCTTGTATGTTGATGACATGCTAATTGCTATTAAGAGCATGGATAAGATCAACATGTTAAAATCTCAACTGAGCAAGGAGCTTGAGATGAAAGATTTGGGTGTAGCTAAGAGATTTTTGGTATGAAGGTACATAGAAAAAGGAAAAAGGGCAAGTTATATCTGTCACAGAAGAAGTACTTGGAGAAAGTGCTTTCAAGGCTTGGAATGGAGAACTCTAAGCCTGTGAGTACTCCCTTGGCAGCTCATTTTCGACTTTTTGCAAATATGTCTCTGAGCACCGATGAAAAACATGAGTCCATGAGTCATGTTCCATATGCTGGTGCAATGGGTAGCTTAATGTATGCTATGGTGTGCACTAGGCCTAACATTTCACATGCAGTGAGTGTTGTTAGCAGATATATGGCAAATCTTAGAAAATAACATTGGCATGCAGTGAAATGGTTGTTGCGGTATCTTCGTGTAACACCCCATAGTTTTAATTATACACTTACGTTGATGGATAGGTATACGTATATGTATACATATTTAGGAATTAAACGTATATGTGTATAAACATACATAAATTAAGTAGATTGTATTATTAAATGTCATACTATCATTAGATTATAAGATGATATTATTATAAGATGATATAAATGACCTTGATATTATAAAATATTATAAACTATTATAATCTATTATTATTTCACTTATCTCATTCTCTCATCTCCCTCAAACGTGAAATATTAAAAAAAAAAAAGAGAAGAAAGGAACAGAGGAAGAGAGAACGAAGAGAAGGAAGATAAAAAAAGGGTGAACGCGAGATTTTTGCCGAATCGAGACCCAAGGTAACTGTTTTTCATTATATTTCTTCGTGAAATTGATATCTAAGCTAGATATAACGTTTCTTTTGAAGTAATTTTCGTTGTGGGAGCCGTTTTACGGTATTTTAAAAAATTGAGGTTTTGACCCAAATTGAATGAAAATCCGCTAGGAAGGTTGGAAAACACTTCTTAAGCTGTAGGAACCTTAAATATATGGTTATATTGAATTTATTAGTTAGTTTGTAGTTTTATAGCTATTAGAAGTTAGATTTGATCTTGGATTCCTTTGGAACCTTTAGATTTGATATTTGAAACCTTTGAAACTCCATTAAAACCCGATGAAACTCCGGTTTGAGACTGTAGAAAGATAGATCTATCAATTTCGAACATTTCGATGTTAAGATCATGATTTTTGGATATGTTTTGATAAAATACTTATTGAAGGTAGTAGAATGGTAACATGATTGATTTTACATGTGTCGATGTTAACATAATAATTTTAGGAATGTTCTATATTTTTAATAAAATTGATATATGTTTCAGTAGAAAATTGAAAATAAAAACTAGTGAAAATATGATTTGAAAATATCTGGATTGACAGTGAAAATGGTATAGTAGCGTCTTCAATTGCTTATAAGAATGTGTATAATATTTTTCAGGTTGCTAAAATAAAAATTAGTGGTGAATGAGCAAGATTTGGATTAAGTGGAGTGCACTGAATTAATAATACTAGTGAATATGATTATGTATGATATAGATTAGATCTTTAAATAAATTGAAAATATTTATTAGTGATCAAAAGTGTGCTGGAAAATTTAATATATAAAAGGAAATTGAGTACTTACTCGTGAAAGTGATTTATAAATTGGTTATGACAAGTTGAGTTAGTTGAATTTAAATTGTAACTAAACTCGGAAGCAGCGGTGATTGTATTTTAAGTTGGAAAATCTTTTATATGAGTATAATGTTCTTGATTTGGTTCTTGTATGACTATACATATAAAATGTTTGATTGTATGCATGTTATATTTATATGTAATGCATTGAGTTTTTATTGATCATGCAAACTGATTTTTAGCATTTGGAGCTTATGATAATGCCATTTCGTTAGGGATTAGACCCAGATGAGGTTTTGTGAAACCTTATTATCAGTAGGTCTATTCTAACAAGGGTTGCGATCCTTGAAATGACTGTGAATTAAGTAATGAGAGGTTATGGATACCTTGTAACTACCATAGAAGGGTTAGACATGTTCTTTTGCTTTGAAAGACGGAGATGGTAAATTTTTTATGAAACTATGTACTGGTTTATTAAATGAGCATAAACGGTATATTGATGAATGTTGCATATGTGCTCTTGAAATATTTTAATTTAAACAATTTGATATGTCATGTTTCCCTAAATGCATGCGATTGTCATGTTAAAAGCTATATTCATTGAGCTGTTGTTTGCTCACCCTATTTCCTTCACCATTTCAGGTACAGAATCAAAAGGAAAAGAAAAAATTTGAGAGTGATACGCACGTGACTAGCACATAACATTTGTTGATGTACGTATGCTTTGGAGGAAGTGGTTAATTATTTTATTTATTTTGATATGTATATATATTTATCACACATATTACATATGTATTACCATGTAGAAGGGTGGAAAAATGAGATATCAATGGTTATTTTGGATTGTTAAGATATTTGACGATGATATATATACTTGGACAATGAAATGTTTGATTAATGAATGACAATGGTGGTATTTTAAATTATGATTGACATTGTGAATGATTATATATATACATATGATTTGATTTGTGGTATATCAGATTTTGTGAAATGTCCAAATAATATATTTAAAATAAGCTTGAACAAAAAAAAAATCTTAATAAAATAGAGCTAAAAAAAAAGTATAGCAAAATTTCTTAAGGTAAAAAAAAAATTATATAAGTATTTTAGTGCTCTTTAGAAAAAAAAAATTTGGTGTAAAATTTGAGACCCTCAATAATTTAATTAAAAAAAATTAAAAATGAGTTAAAAATAAGCTCAAATTCTTTACATTTTGAGAAAAAATAAGTCGGACATTGTGTATAACCACCAAAAGGCCCACTATCATCAATGACTCCATTAGTTAATATGTATACATATGAGCCTTCAAAATTTGGAGGCTCAGGGAGGTTGCCCTTTGGGCCCTGTCCTAGGGCCGAGACTGTATAAAGGTCTCATGTATCTTTATATAAAGGTAATGTTGCATACGTTTTCTATTTTTCATACCCCCTAATAAGAGGAGTTGTGGTATGCTTTCTTTCTTTTTTAGTCCCTTCATGTTAAGGAAGTTTATAAAAATAAAACTTCATTTGATAGTAAAACATATAAGTAACGCACATGTATGAACACTAATATTAGAGATTGTTTCTTATAGATATATATGCATCACATGAAAAGAAACGCATGCACTTAATTACAAATCAACAAAAGCGTGACGACGCATACAAACAGCCCAACACCTGTAAAAATACAGCCACATACCAACAAGATTTAGACAAATCAAGGATTCACATGCATGAACCTTATTTATTTATAGATATAGTTCATTAAAAACACACCAATTATTTATGTGATCATCTGCTAATGAAATCAACAGGTGCAAACTCCTTCATGGCTTGTGAAAATGGAAATCGAGTTTCTTAGTGACATTAGTTAACACATCCAAGTAGGGATGTGGATGTGGTGGTATTTTGAATTATGATTGACATTGTGAATGATTATATATATACATATGATTTGATTTGTGGTATATCAGATTTTGTAAAATGTCCAAATAATATATTTAAAATAAGCTCTTATTTGAACAAAAAAAATCTTAATAAAATAGAGCTAAAAAAAAGTAGAGCAAATTTTTTTTTAATGTAAAAAAAAATACTATATAAGTATTTTGGTGCTCTTTCGAAAAAAAAAATATTTTGGTGCAAAATTTGAGGCCCTCAATAATTTAATTAAAAAAAATTAAAAATAAGTTAAAAATAAGCTCAAATTCTTTACATTTTGAGAAAAAATAAGTTGAAATTGTCTACAACCACCAAAGGGCTCATTACCATCAATGAGTCCATTAGTTAATATGTATACATATGGGCCCTCAACATTTGGAGGCTCAGGGCGGTCGCCCTTTGGGCCCTGTCCTAGGGCCGAGACTGAAGGTCTCATGTATCTTTATATGAAGGTAAGGTTGCATACGTTATCTATTCCTCGTACCCCCTAATAGGAGGAGTTGTGGTATGCTTTCTTTCTTTTTTAGTCCCTTCATATTAACAAAGTTTCTAAAAATAAAACTTCATTTGATAGTAAAAAATATATGTAACACACATGTATGAACACTAATATTAGAGATTGTTTCATATAGATATATGCATTACATAAAAAAGAAAAGCATGCACTTAATTACAAATCAACAAAAGCATGACGAGGCATACAAACAGCCAAACACCTCTAAAAATACAGCCACATACCAACAAGATTTAGACAAATCAAGGATTCACATGCATGAACCTTATTTATTTATAGATATAGTTCATTAAAACACACCAATTATTTATGTGATCATCTGCTAATGAAATCAACAGGTGCAAACTCATTCATGGCTTGTGAAAATGGAAATCGAGTTTCTTAGTGACATTAGTTAACACATCCAAGTAGGGATGTGGATGTGGTGGTATTTTGAATTATGATTGACATTGTGAAAGATTATATATATATATATATATATATGATTTGTGGTATATTAAATTTTGTAAAATGTCCAAATAATATATTTAAAATAAGCTCTTATTTGAACAAAAAAAATCTTAATAAAATAGAGAGCTAAAAAAAAAGTAGAGCAAAAATTTTTTAAGGTAAAAAAAATATACTATATAAGAATTTTGGTGCTCTTTCGAAAAAAAAAATATTATTTTGGTGCAAAATTTGAGGCCCTCAATAATTTAATTAAAAAAAATTAAAAATAAGTTAAAAATAAGCTCAAATTCTTTATATTTTGAGAAAAAATAAGTCGGACATTGTCTACAACCACCAAAGGGCCCATTACCATCAATGAATCCATTAGTTAATATGTATACATATGGGCCCTCAAAATTTGGAGGCTCAGGGCGGTCGCCCTTTGGGCCCTGTCCTAGGGCCGAGACTGAAGGTCTCATGTATCTTTATATGAAGGTAAGGTTGCATACGTTATCTATTCCTCGTACCCCTAATAGGAGGAGTTGTGGTATGCTTTCTTTCTTTTTTAGTCCCTTCATATTAACGAAGTTTATAAAAATAAAACTTTATTTGATAGTAAAAAATATATGTAACACACATGTATGAACACTAATATTAGAGATTGTTTCTTATAGATATATGCATTACATAAAAAAGAAAAGCATGCACTTAATTACAAATCAACAAAAGCACGACGACGCATGCAAACAGCCCAAACACCTCTAAAAATACAGCCACATACCAACAAGATTTAGACAAATCAAGGATTCACATGCATGAACCTTATTTATTTATAGATACAGTTCATTAAAAACACACCAATTATTTATGTGATCATCTGCTAATGAAATCAACAGGTGCAAACTCCTTCATGGCTTGTGAAAATGGAAATCGAGTTTCTTAGTGACATTAGTTAACACATCCAAGTAGGGATGTGGACGAGGGAGGTCTTCATGCTCCTTCTCCATTTCACCAAGCTTCCGGCACCCTTTGGAATGACACGGATTTTTGCATCAAAATTCTTGTAAAGGTTCCTCAAGTCTCCTTCTAAAGCTTTAAACGTGATCGTCTTGTTTTCGTCTCAATAGCTTTAACAGTCTCCTTTGTAACCAACACCTCACCACTTCCTCTTGTGATTATCAATCAAGTACACACAACCAAACCATTTAAATTAAAGATAAAAAATCATCACTATATACATATATATAAATGTTAGAATTTATTTTGCATAACAAGTCACAATTTATAGGTGAAGGCCCAACATTAACGTATATCAAAGATATCATTAACATTTCTCTTCATGCGCAGTCACGTCCTGGACTTAGAGCACCAAAAGAGAAATTGAAGAAACAAATAGCAATCATACAATTAGTGAGGAATATGCAATTATATCAACCGCCTGACTCGAACCCAAGACCTATTATAAAACCTATATTTTGATATCATATTAGAAACCACTTAAGCTAAACAACTATAGCTAGAGGTCTAAAAATACATATTAAACTACCATATTAATTAATTTATCTTACTAAGGGTATTGTCACGACGGCCCTAACGTAGGCTGAAGCCATGACCGACATAGTATATTTACTTTGTATTCAATATATAATACAATGTCAGCCTCAACAGAATTATACAAATTTCCAAAAAAAAATTGACTGCATCTTCCCATAAAATAGATCTCTCACAACCTAATATACCACAAATCAAATCCAATATATAATCATTTCATTCCTTCCACAAATCAAATTCTCACATGATAAATATATATGATCATCTCATTTCTTTATCGCAAGCATTGTATAACCCAAAATATCAAACCAAAATCAATGTTCCCTTATCACCCAACTATGTGATTATATATATATATATATGTAGGATGTAATATATATATATTCATATGAAAATAAAAAAAAAATATAATTCATTTCTTTCACATACACGTGCATCAACAAAGTAGGAATCTAAATCACGTATCTACTATCGTGTTTTTCCTTTTAACTCTATACCTAAAATATTGAAGGAAATGGAGTGAGCAAACAATAACTTAATGAATATATATCTTGATATGACAATCATATACATTTAGAGAAACATGACATTTAAAATAATTTAAAACAATTATTAAACACATGTATCATTCAACAAATATATCATACATGTCGACAACATAAATTTCATGATTTTTCAAGAAAATAATGCATCTGTTTCCACTAAAATCACAATCTCCCTCATTCTCGTAATAGAGCGGGTACGAACTCCTTATTATGCACCGATAAGGAGCCTATGCTCGAACCTCACATTATTCAATTCACAGTCATTGCAAGAATCTAAAATCCTTGTTAGGACAGTCCTACAGTCAATGAGGTTGCGTAAAACCTCATCCGGGGCTAATTCATAACGAAATGACAATATATTTCATGCTCCGAATGCTAAAATCATATATAAATGCAAGTCAAAACACAAGGCAATAGTATATACATAACATGCTTATATTTAAACATTTCATATATATAGAATGTCATATAAGAACCAAAATCAAGAAATATACTAACAGTACAAGACTTTTCAACTTAAATATAATCACCGTCATTTTCAAGTCTAGTTTCAATTTAAATCCAACTAACTCAACCTTTCACAACCACTCCATAGTTCAATTTTATTTATTAATATCTATTTACATATTTAATTTCTCAATTCACTTCAAATCACCAATAATAAAGACCAACCTGAAAAATATTATACACATTCTGTGAATTTAGATTTGAACTCAATTTAAGACTCATAAGCAGTCGAAGAAACTACTATCTCGTTTCTGTGGTCAATCTAGATATTTCCACAAGAAAGAACAGTGAAAATAAATTTTTAATTCATATTTCCACTAGTTCTCAGTTTTATTTTTCTACTGGAACATATATTAATTTTATTAAAAATATGGTACATTCCTAAAATTATTTTGTCAACATCGACACATGTAAAATAAGTTATACTACTATTCTACTACCTTCAACAGGTATTTTACTAAGGTTTTACACGTTCGCGGAGGTATCCAAAGTCAACTTTACTCACCAAAACCATATATTTAGTTACTAAAAATATCAAATCATATTCAAAAATCACAATCTTGGTATCGAAACGTCCAAAATTCAGTTCTCTGTGATTCTATGGTCTCAGACCGGAGTTTCATTGGATTCCAATTCTATTTTATTCAATGGAAATAATTATGGTACTGTTCATTGAAAACATATATAATTTTACTATAATTGTCAAACGGTCTTCAAAAATTATGAAATTAACATCGACGGACTCACATCGGATTTTAATATGATTCAAAAGGTCTTCAATATCAACTCTAACTTCCAACAACTATAAAAATTTTAAATGAACAAATAAATGAAATCTAACCCTATATTCGGGGCTTCTACAGTTTAGGGAGTGTTTTTCAACCCTTCGAGCAAATTTTCATTCAAGTTGGGTCAAAACTCTAATTTCAAAAATGCCTTAAAACAACTCATATAACAAAAATTAATCCGTTAGAATCGTCATACACTAGTTAAAGATCAATTTCACGATGAAAAATAGCGAAAATAGCTTACTGGCACATCAGATTTGACCGTGAAACGTGTCAAAATCCCCGTTCTTCTCTCTCTAGCATTTTTCCTCTTTCCTTATTTCTCTTTTTTTTTTCTTCTTCTTGTAAAACGTTGGAGATAGAGATTAAAAGGAAGAGATATTTTTTAAAATTTTTTATCCCATGCTTCTCATGCAACTTCATAAAATAACTCCCCCCATCAATTTCATTTATTTATTTAATCATCAATTCTTTTCACATATTTAATTAACCCAAACTCATTCAACTAATAAAACTTATATTATTCATTTAATAATTTGATTTATTTATTCATATCCCTTAGATATAACATGTATTTTTATATACATATATATTTAACTTTTGTATATAAAATATTTGCATTATATATCTCAATATATGCGTAAGTTAACATATATATTTAATTAAATTTACGAAAGAGCCTGACAATGCCGACACTCTTTCCATCTCCTTCAAGTACTTCAACACTCTTGTAAATCTCAGGGAAAATCTGAGGAAGGTGGGTAAGATTGTTCTTGATCAAGTCATAGAACTTGTCTGCTGGGCATCCGATCTCATTCTCAATTTCAAGCTGCTCAGTTTCAGCCATATTGTTTTACAGCAAAATATATATACAAGTAATGCTATTGCAGAGTGAAAAGATCAGAAAAATGAGAATTGAATAAGTAGCAGTACCGCTAATATTGCTCTCTTATATATATAGCCAGCTCGAATGCTAGCTTTGTGGTGTTATAATTAAGTATGACGTCATGCTTTCATGCAATAACGTTGACGCTGTGATTAATATATATATAGCCAGACCGCACAGAATCTCAGTTGCTTCAGCATGAACTCTTTATACGCGTGCGAATTAAGCTTCCGCGGTTGGAGAAAAAGCCATCGTGGGCTGGCCCCCACAATCAAACCTCCAGAATTGCCGAAATATCGTAACGTCCCCGATATTCCGATACGACTCTTGTTATTTGCCACGTGGAACCTTACCAACTCCGCCAGCCCCACCTTCCTCTGAGTTAATTTGACTGCAAAGATTTATGTTCCATTGGCTTAGGTTGATAAATCTAAAATAAAATAAAAATAAATAATTAAAATAAAAGAGCATTTTTTTATATATATTTTTAAATTGCAGATGATAAAATAGTATGCTTTGCATGTTATAATGTTGAAAAGCTTGGAGCATGAGCATGTGTGAGGGGAAGAAGTGAGAAGGTCCAAGAAACTGCCATGTGTCAGGATTATAGAGAATATAATATAATAGAAAGTCACTTTGAGAGGTCCATTGTTATTGATGGTCCTGAGTACTGACCTAACCATATATGTGCCGGGCATGCTATCCCGGTGACGAAGGAGTCAGAGGTGGCACCATGATCTGAGGCTTTTGACATGATTACCCTTAAAAAAAATTTATTTCACAAATGTCATTCATACAAAAATATTATCATGATTGCCCTAATTTACTGTTCATAACACAGTCAGCGTGTCAAACAAGCGCCACATCAGCGCAGATGTGACATTTTTTTTAAGTAAAGGGAAGGCGTCTTTTGAAAAGACGCATTCCCTTCACAATTTTTTTTTTATAAGTGCAAGGGAACGCCTTCCCTGCACTTAAAAAAATATATCTCATGCAATGCCCAAGCACAAAGCAAAGGACATGCACGATCTCAACCTGTAATTTTCATTCCTCTCTTCATCATCATCATCTTCTTCTTTTCCAGCATATCTCATCTTCTCTTCATTTGTAATTCTGCAACAACAAGAGTCACAACAAGATAGCTTCTGCTGCACTTTTTCCTGACATTTCATCTTCTTCTTAGAGACCTCAATTTGAAGCAATTTCACCCATTGCCGATGCGCAAACAATCGAAACGATTCCTGCAAATACAACTTTGCTAGCTGCTCTCTCTCCTCTGTCAGAACTTTCACTTTCCTTTCAGCTTCTATTGCTCTGGTTTGTGATAACTGCAATGCTTTCAACAGACCCAACTTCTCATCTTCTTGATCAGAGATAAATTTTTTTTTTACGTGCACAAAGGACGCCTTCCCTTGCACTTGTAAAAAAAAAAAATTGTGAATGGAAGGCGCCTTTTTACACTAAAAAAAAATTATGAAGGGAATGCGTCTTTTGAAAAGACGCATTCCCTTCGCTTAAAAAAAATGTCACCTCCGCCGACGTGGTGCTTGTTTGGCATGCTGATTGTGCTATAAACAGTAAATTAGGGCAATCTTGACAATATTTTTGTATGGATGACATTTGTGAAATAATTTTTTTTTAAGAGTAATCATGTCAAAAGCCCCCATGATCTGGCATGTGGTGAACAGTACCCACCCAACTTCATATTCGACTGACATGTGGAGCATGCATCATGATGATTTTTATATTAATCACTCTTCCGTTTTTGGAATTATTTTTCAATTAAGTATGTATGTGTATTTGTTCTTAAATGGTATGCATGAATGTGCACGGATGTGTATAATTAGAAAGGTGAAAGGCAATCAAAGATGGAAAATTGAGGGTTTGCCGACAACACTGCTATGCAAAAGGAAGCTATTGGTGAAGGGGCAATTTTAATTGATGAAAAAGAGATATGATAGATAGACGACCCCACAGAAACTGCACCATTTCATTTCTTTCAAATCCAAAACCACGGACAAACGGGACTCCCTTATTATGCTCCTAATTTTCTTTTCTTTTTTTAAATAAAGTTAGGAATTCTGACGTGTAATCATTAAAAGCCTCAAAATATATTTATTTAAATTTACGAAATATTACAGGTATATTTCCAGTGCCTGACAATGCCGACACTCTTTCCATCTCCTTCAAGTACTTCAACACTCTTGTAAATCTCAGGGAAAATCTGAGGAAGGTGGGTAAGATTGTTCTTGATCAAGTCATAGAACTTGTCTTCTGGGCATCCGATCTCAGTCTCAATTTCAAGCTGCTCAGTTTCAGCCATATTGTTTTACAGCAAAATATATATACAAGTACTGCTATTGCAGAGTAAGAAGATCAGAAAAATGAGAATTGAATGAATAAGTAGCAGTACCGCTAATATTGCTCTCTTATATATATAGCCAGCTCGAATGCTAGCTTTGTGGTGTTTAATTAAGTATGATGTCATGCTTTCATGCAATAACGTTGACACTGTGATCACATATATATATATATTAAGTCACTCAAAAGGCCTAGTGGGGAAATGCCCTTTATAATACCCTTTACATATATACTCAATAGTACATACACAGGTAGATTTTATTATTTTCAACATAGCAACAACAGAAGTAGAAATGGGCAAATACAATAACTTCACACCACACCCAGCGCATTACAAGATCATGAGCGAGTAGGAAAACCTTCAAAAACATACATCTCAAGCTGCATAAAAATTGTACAATAGTTCACAATTATATTTAACGGCAACATATATATATAAATATTAATAAAGGATAGACCAGTAGTACTGGGTGATCACTCATCCATATTAATTCTTCATTCCTTGTGATAGTGAGCATCATATTTCTTGGTGATATTGCCACAGATCTCAAGGTAAGGATCAGGATGGGGATCGTTCTCATTTATTCTTTCGTATATAATATGCCATTTCACAAGGCTCCCATTACCCTTTGGAGTCGTTGTAACCTTCACGTCAAATTGCTTGTGCGTCTTCATCAGATCCCCTCCAATTCCACTTAATGTCAGGCACCTGTTCTCGTCATCAAACGCAATCAACTTCTCTTTGAACGTCAGAACTTCATCAGAAGCACTATCTGCAATTATAATCATGCAATACTCATCAAAACACACAAGTAATAATTTGATCACATCTCAAAAAAAATTGATCATGTTAAAAAAAAAAAATTGTTCAATTGAGCCATGCTTACGAATCAGGTAAGTCCATTGGCGGACAGAGCCCAAACTCTTTCCGTCTCCTTCAAGGACCTCAGCACTCTTGTATATCTCAGGGAAGACATGAGGAAGCTGAGTGAGATGGTTCCTCATCAGATCATAGAACTTGTCAGCTGGGCAGTTGATCTCATGTTCAACATCGATCACGTGAGGAGGAGGACCTTGCTGAGCCATGTTAATTTCAGAATGAAATAATAATTTGAAGAAGAAAATGGAAGTGGTGATGAAGAACTAAGATGAAATGAGTGTTTCTTATATAGCCAGAGGCCACCGCCTTACGATCCAATGAGCTGTTCCACGTGAATGTTGACGTAATATAATGGAAGATCAGTTCTAGATTTTTCCTCTAAAAATAAATAATATTATCAACTACCAGTTTTTATTAGACTTGCAAGGTGGCCTCGACAGGATATTTAATTTTTCATCAAAAGCCGGGACACTATTCTTTTGGAAAAAAAAAAAAAAAGAGAAAAAGCCGGGATACCATTCCTACCATTATTTACAAGTTTGTGTTGTAATTATAGCTCAAGCTCATACATGGAATGTGAATAGCTCGAGCTTGTGAAGTGGGTAAGCTCGAGCTTGTGAAGTGGGTAAAAGGCCATATATCTTTACATGGATACGTAGGCCTAGGGGCGGAGCGATTTGGGAAGCTATCCTGGCATATAGCCCACATAGCTTTTTTGAAAAAAAAAAGTCTATAATACACTTAGACTGGTGAATAATTTTGTAAAAAAATCTCATATAATCCCTTCGTACCCAAATGTCAAATTTTCACGGAAACTGAAATAATAATAAAAAAAAATTAGGGTAGCGCCGCGACTCTACACTAAAATAAACTGAAATAAAAAGAAATTAGCGTAGTGTCGCTTTTTTTCTCTTCTAGGCGCCACGACACTTAATTTCGGTTTTTTTCTCCATGTTTTTATTAAACCCCTAAATCGAACAAAACAAATCTCACTAAGAGCTCCAAATCGCACAAACCAATCCTAAATCGCACAAACCAAATCACTCGACCTCCACTAGATCACTCCACTCGATCTCTCGCTCAATCTCCGCTGTTAGAAAAGTTTCAATCCATTTGAGGTTTGATCGTTTCTTTCTCTCCAATACAGTTTTTTTTTCTTCTTTTTTTTGTCTTTCATTTTCTGTTTCTACTTCTCAACTTATTATCATTTTTTGGGTTTTTACAGATTCTGAGAGAGAGAGATTGCGAGACCAATTGCGAGGGCGAGAAAAAAGATAATTGTATTTCTGGCTTCAAAGACCGTTGTGTTAACTTTTTGTAATGATTCCTTCCCCTTTCGAGCTCCTTGCGTTCTTTGCAAATCCCTCAATTCGGCGTGTTAATTTCTTTTCTTTTTTCTTTCCAATTTTTTTTAGTGTAATTTTTTTGTTTGCTCATCTACTCATCTGATTTGTTGTAATTTTTTTTGATATTTCAATGAATTTTTTTTTATTTTCTAATCTAACTATTAAATTATTTTTTAATTACAAATAACTATTTTGTTACGAGATTATCTTTATTATAAATGTTTTTTAATGCTTAGTTGCATTTTTTTTTGTCAAGAATGTTTATTGCATTGGATAGTGAATATTGAATATTCTCATTTAGTCATTTTCTTGTTTGCTAATGATGAAGCTTGTTTATTAGTAGGGTTTTTTTTCTTTCTCCAATTGTGTTGAGTGTAATTTTTTTGTCTCCTTTGCTTATTTAATTTGTTGTAATTTTATTTTTAAATATCTACCCAAAAAACAGATTTTTTATTTTTCTTTTGAGATAAAACTGATTTTTTTATAATATCAGGGAACTAAATTTAGTGTTTATTTCGTGTATGTAAATTTTATTTCAAATTGTTTAACCAAGTTATTTGATAATATTAGGTTACAATGTCAAACAGTCATTTATCTAAGCCACGAAAAATTCTTCTTTCACACTTTGAAAAAAAAATAAATCACCAATCAAGTGAGTCAAGTTATCCAAATACTATTAGTAGTTGTAGTTTGACTTCTTCCTCCCAAAGATTTGAGTGACTTTAATATTCAATTGAGCAAAAATAAGGCTTATTGCTTTGCATGTTATCTTTTTGATAGTGTTCCATCAAAACATTCGACATTTACGAAAGATGTTTTTCAAGGTTGGAAAAGAGTCAATTGTGGGAAAAATGAAAAAAAAAGTCCATTTGTGCAACACATGGGGATCATAATTCACAACATAGCTATAACATGCAAAGGTGGAGAAACTTGCAAGATTCATCACGACATATCAACAAAGTCATGAATAAACTATCTCTTCAAGAAATTTCAAAAATCGGTTAAGGCTAAAGACCTCATTAGAGTCGATAAAGTGACTAGCAATGGAAGGGTGTGCATTTCGAGGTCATGACTAATCCATCAATTCTACTAATCGTGGAAAGTTTATGGAGATGATAAAATTACAAGGAAGACTAAATGAAGAAATTCGTGGGATTGTTTTAGAAAATGTTCCAAAAAATGCCGAGTACACCTCATTCGATAATCAAAAGGAGTTGTTCAACATTCTTGCTAACAGAGTGCGGGCTATAATTCGTGAGGAAGTCGAAGATGCCAAATTTTGCATTCTAGTTGACGAAGCACTTGATGATTCCAATAAAGAACAAATGGAAATTATTTTGAGGTATGTTAATTTGAAAGGCTTTGTTCAAGAACGTTTTTTTTTTAAGTTTTAAGTGTTAGTGACACTAATGCTTTAACTCTTAAAAAAGAGATATGCAATATACTCACCCGATATGATCTTTCGCTTGAAAACTTGAGAGGCCAAGGATATGATGGTGCAAGCAACATGAGGGGTAAATGAAATGGTTTACAGGCCTTGTTTTTGAGAGATTGTTCATGTGCTTATTACGTACATTATTTTGCGCATAGACTTCAACTTGTTTTAGTTGCAGTGGCTAAAGAAGTGCATGATATATGGTTGTTTTTTTCCGAATTGACTTCCATTGTCAATTTTGTGAGTAGCTCTTCCAAGCGTCATTCTGAGTTGAGATTTATTCGAGAAGCTGAAATTGATGAATTGATTGCTTTGGGCGAACTTCATACTGGTACAAAAGCAAATTAAATGTGCACCTTGCAATGACCTGGAGCTACTCGTTGGAGTTCCCATTATAAGGCTATTGGTGGATTGATTAAAATGTTTAGTTTAGTTTCTACATTGCTTGACAAGTTGATTGACTTTGGACTAAGCAACAATACACGTGGGGAAGCCAAAGGTGCGTATAAAGATTTGAGATCTTTTGATTTTGTGTTTATCTTATTGTTGTTGCATGAAATCTTAAGAATCTCAAATTTGCTTTGTCGAGCTTTGCAATCAAAATCTCAAGATATTTTGAATGCTATGAATTTAGTGTCAACCATAAAATTGCTCCTTCAAGAGATAAGGGAGAGTATATGAGATTCTTTTTTAAAAAGTGTAGTGTCATTTTGCTGTAAATGTGAAATTGAAATTCCTGATTTGAATGCATTTTATATGCATGGAACAAGTCGTTCTTGTCAACAAAAAAATAATATCACAGTTGAGCATTATTATCACTTTAGTATATTTAATGTTGTGATTGATTTTCAATTGATAGAGTTGAGTAATAAATTTTCAGAGCAAACAGACGACATTTATGATCATCACTAATTAATTTGTGTATATCTCTCTAAATCAGTAAAACATTTTTTTATAGATAAATTAGAGAAATAGTCAAGGGTTTTACGACATTTTAAAAAATTGAGGTTTTGACCTTCTTGAATGAAAATCCGCTAGGAAGGTTGGAAAACACTTCTTAGGCTGTAAGAACCTTAAATATATGGTTATATTGAATTTATTAGTTAGTTTGTAGTTTTACAGCAATTCGAAGTTAGATTTGATCTTGGATTCCTTTGGAACCTTTAGATTTGATATTTGAAACCTTTGAAACTCCATTAAAACCCGATGAAAGTCCGATTTGAGACTGTAGAAAGATAGATCTATCAATTACGGACATTTCGATGTTAAGATCATGATTTTTGGATATGCTTTGATAAAATACCTATTGAAGGTAGTAGAATGGTAGCATGATTGATTTTACATGTGTCGATATGGACAGAATAATTTTAGGAATGTTCTATATTTTTAATAAAATTGATGTGTTTCAGTAGAAAATTTAAATTAAGAACTAGTGGAAATATGATTTGGAAATCTATTTTCATTGTTTCTTCTTGTGAAAATATCTGGATGATATAGTAGCGTCTTCAATTGCTTATAAGAATGTGTATAATATTTTTCAAGTTGCTAAAATAAAAATTAGTGGTGAATGAGCAAGATTTGGATCAAGTGGAGTCCACTGAATTAATAATACTAGTTAGTATGATTATGTATGATATAGATTAGATCTTTAAATGAATTGAAAATATTTATTAGTGATCGAAAGTGTGCTGGAAAATTTAATATATAAAAGGAAACTGAGTTTTTACTCGTGAAATGGATATGAATAAGTGAAATTGATTTATAAAATGATTATGACAGGATGAGTTAGTTGAATTTAAATTGGAACTATACTCGAAACCAGCGGTGATTGTCTTTTAAGTTGGAAAATCTTGTTCTGTGAGTATAGTTTTCTTAATTTGATTTTTGTATGACATTGTATACATATAAAATGTTTGATTGTATGCATGTTATATTTATATGTAATGCATTGAGTTTTTATTGATCATGCAAACTGATTTTTAGAATTTGGAGCTTATGATAATGTCATTTCGATAGAGATTAGATCCGGATGAGGTTTTGCGAAACCTCATTATCAGTAGGTATGTCCTAACAAGAGTTGCGATCCTTGAAATGACTGTGAATTGGGTAATGAGAGGTTGTGGATACTTTGTAACAGCCGTACAAGGGTTAGACCCGTTCTTTTGCCTTGAAAGAGGGAGATGTTAATTTTTTTTATGAAACTATGCACTGGTTTATTAAATGAGCATAAACTGTATATTGTGTGCATGTATGTTATTTTGATGAATGTTGCATATGTGCTCTTGAAATATTTTAATTTAAAAAATTTGATATATCATGTTTTCCTAAATGCATACGATTGCCATGTCAAGAGCTATATTCATTGAGCTGTTGTTTGCTCACCCCATTTCAGGTACATAATCAAAAGGACAAGGAAAAATTTGAGAGTGATCAGCACGTAACTAGCACATAGCATTTGTTGATGTACGTATGCTTTGGAGGAAGTGGTTACTTATTTTATTTATTTTGATATGTATATATTTATCATACATATTACATATGTATTACCATCTAGAGGGGTTATTTTGGAAAAAATGAGATATCAATGGTTATTTTGGATTGTTAAGATATTTGGCGATGATATATATACTTGGACAATGGAATG
The DNA here is from genome assembly GCA_035771175.1 of Paratinospora sagittata. Lineage (NCBI taxonomy): Eukaryota > Viridiplantae > Streptophyta > Magnoliopsida > Ranunculales > Menispermaceae > Paratinospora > Paratinospora sagittata. The sequence continues at coordinate 2,904,622 of CM069605.1, forward strand.
TTTGATTAATGAATGACAATGGTGGTATTTTGGATTATGATTGACATTGTGAATGATTATATATATACATATGATTTGATTTGTGGTATATCATGTTTTGTGAAATGTCCATTTTATGGGAAAATGCCGCCGAAATTTCTAAAATTTTGGGAAGAATTGTGAGACTATGTGAAGGCTGACAGTATATTATCTACTGTATACGGGTATGTACAATATATAGTATATTGTGCCGGTTATGACGTCATGCTATGTCAAGGGTGTCGTGAGACTTTGAGGTGGATTAAATGTAGGATTGTGTTTTTCAGTGAGACAGTGATACAGGTTCACTTGTCAGTGGTTATGTGGATTCTGATTATGCTAGTGATTTAGACAAGCGGGATTCCACAACTGGTTACGTGTTCACTTTGGCATGTGGTCCTATCAGTTGGAAGTACATGTTGCAAAACTACAGTTGTTTTGTCTACTACAGAGGCAGAATATATGGCAGTGACAGAAGCTATGAAGGAGACTTTGTGGCTTCAAGGATTGATTGGTGACTTGGGGATTACCCTGGAGAGTATACCAGGTCCTTGCGATAGTCAGAGTGTCATTCACTTAGCTAAGAACCAAGTGCATTATGCCAAGACCAAACATATCGATGTTCGTTTTCATTTTGTCAGCAAGATTATCGAAAAGGGTAAGATTTCTTTGCAAAAGATCGGTACCAATGATAATCCTGCAGATATCCTGACGAAGACAGTTCCAACAGTCAACTTTGAGCATTGCTTGTTGTTCATCAATATCCTATAGTGTTGAGCGCCTCGAGAGGCACAGGTGGAGATGTCGATTTGTTGTAATTGGCAAGTGGCTTGTGATGGCCCTTGCTAAGGTGGAGATTGTTTTAATTTTGGCTGAGGCTCACATGTGAAACCTGAAGTGGGTAGAAGGCCATGTGTCTTTATATGGCATGTAGGACCCGAGGTGGTTGGAAGACCATGTGTCTTCACATGGCTATCACATGCGTACAACCATGGTCTCTTCTCTCCTTCATTCTAATATCCAAAATTAAGCTCTTTTTGATGTAGAGAAAAATTCTCTTTGGAGCAAATGGCTGAAAAAGGGTATAACGACAAAGAGAGGTTAAAGAGATTGTAGAGTGAATATTGTACTAATTTTCTCCCATTAGTAAGATTTTCATTTCTCTGGCGAAATTTTATCGAATTACGTAAATTTTTGTGTTTACTTTTATTGCTTTAATTTTTTTTATTATTTATTTTACATTTTTGTGTATTAATGTTTGTGTGCATTCTCTCAACAGTTTGCACGTGGGCTTGTCAGGCTGAGAATGCAAGTTGATGATTTAATAATTCAAATTTAACAATATCTCATCTCAACAGATTGGACGTAGGCTTGTCACGTTGAGATTAAATCAAATTTAACAATATCTTATCTCAACAGATTGGACGTAGGCTTGTCAGGTTGAGATTAAATCAAATTTAACAATATCTTATCTCAACAGTTTGGACGTAGGCTTGTCAGGTTGAGAATGCAAGTTGATGATTTAATAATTCAAATTTAACAATATCTTCTTCTTCTTTTTTTTCTGTATAATTGATTTATATGTTATAAGACAATTCAATGAAATGTTAAAAACACAGTATATTATGTATCTTACTATATATCCAACTCTTTAGATATTATTGTTAATAGTTTTCAGACCTGAAGGAATAAGTTACTTTCAATATATGGTTATTACTCGTCAAAAATTTGCTATTATAGCTTACATCTTTGAATTGAGATCGTAAAATCTCTTGACTATGTATATAAATTTATCATTTGTCATATGTTCTTATGATATTTTGAAGGTTATTGTGTCATTTTTTTGGTTTATGTAAAACATTGATTGTAATTAATTTGAAAAAGAGCCAATATAATAAGATTAATTGTTGTCATGTGATCATATGGTTACAAGTTTAAATTATGAAAATAACCTCTTCCAAAATAAAATAAGACTACATATAATAAATCCAAATGTAATTCTTTTTTTTTCTTTTTAATAACGACTCAAATGTAATTCAGACTGCCACTTTTAAAACATTGATTGTAATTGTACACTATTTTTTCAAATAGGTAGGTTATTAATAATAGCATTTTAACAAATGTTGTGACTACAGCTAAAGTAATGACCTTTAATATTTAATGATACCTATTTGAATATCATGTTGAGTAATCTATTGTATCTGGTAAAATATCATACACTAAAGTTTAATAATCGAACCATTCAAAAATTTCATAATTTTTTTTTTATATTTTTATATTGACATGGTTAATATATATATATATAATATAATATAAAAAAATATTAAAGTGACATTTAAAGCGTACATATCACCATTAAATATTATTAAATTATTTTAAATTATGTACTAACACATAATTAAAAGCAATCCAATGATGTATGTGAACAATGTACATTTTAAATATAAATATTGAATGTTAATATAACATTATTCATATATATATATATAATAAGTTTTAAAATAATCATAACAGACGACATTTATGATCATCACTAATTAATTTGTGTATCTCTCTAAATCCAGTAAAACTTTTTTTATAGATAAATTAGAGAAATAATCAAGGGTTTGTTGATTAATTTCTATATTATAATTGATATAAATCTCTATCATCCCACCCGACACCGAATTATGGCTCGGTCAATATTTCATTAACCATACCCATGTAATTAATTTCTTCTTCTAAAATAATATAGCAATATTTTGAAGCCAGGGCAGGTGCAATTTGGATCAAATAGCTAGTATTCTTAATTTAAATACTGAGTCATAGCAAAATCATAAGGATAGCGTAGTGAATTTAAGCAGCCAACAACACGTAGCTCTGGTGGTATTAATAGTCATCGTGTGAAAAAATTATAATGTTATTTGTCCAGGCCAATATGTTTGACATAATCAAATAATATATAAATCAAAGTTCTACAAAAAAAAAAAAAAAAAAAGTTGAAACGAAGATAAGAGTGTCCACATTTATTTTCAGTCCATATTTATGAAGTTCTATAACGGGCATAGGGCCGTGGAAATTAAAAATCTAAAGGTTTTATATATATATTAAGTCACTCAAAAGGCCTAGTGGGGAAATGCCCTTTATAATACCCTTTACATATATATACTCAATGGTACATACACAGGTAGATTTTATTATTTTCAACATAGCAACAACAGAAGGAGAAATAGGCAAATACAATAACTTCACACCACACCCAGCGCATTACAAGATCATGAGCGAGTAGGAAAACCTTCAAACACACATCTCAAGCTGCATAAAAATTGTACAATAGTTCACAATTATATTTAACGGCAACATATATATATATATATATATATATTAATCAAGGATATATATATATATATATATATAAATATTAATCAAGGATAGAGCAGTAGTACTGAGTGATTACTCATCCATCTTAATTCTTCATTCCTTGTGATAGTGAGCATCATATTTCTTGGTGATATTGCCAAAGATCTCAAGGTAAGGATCAGGATGGGGATCGTTCTCATTTATTCTTTCGTATATAATATGCCATTTCACAAGGCTCCCATTACCCTTTGGAGTCGTTGTAACCTTCACATCAAATTGCTTGTGCATCTTCATCACATCCCCTCCAATTGCACTTAATGTCAGGCACCTGTTCTCGTCATCAACCGCAATCAACTTCTCTTTCACCGTCAGAACTTCATCAGAAGCACTATCTGCAATTATAATCATGCAATACTCATCAAAACACACAAGTAATAATTTGATCACATCTCAAAAACAATTGATCATGTAAAAAAAAAAAAAAATTGTTCAATTGAGCCATGCTTACGAATCAGGTAAGTCCATTGGCGGACAGAGCCCAAACTCTTTCCGTCTCCTTCAAGGACCTCAGCATTCTTGTATATCTCAGGGAAGACATGAGGAAGCTGAGTGAGATGGTTCTTCATCAGATCATAGAACTTGTCAGCTGGGCAGTTGATCTCATTTTCAACATCGATCACGTGAGGAGGAGGACCTTGCTGAGCCATGTTAATTTCAGAATGAAATAATAATTTGAAGAAGAAAATGGAAGTGGTGATGAAGAAGTAAGATGAAATGAGTGTTTCTTATATAGCCAGAGGCCACCGCCTTACGATCCAATGAGCTGGTCCACGTGAATGTTGACGTAATGGAACATCAGTTCTAGATTTTTCCTCTAAAAATAAATAATTTTATCAACTACCCGTTTTGATTAGACTTGCAAGGTGGCCTCGACAGGATATTTAATTTGTCATCAAAAGCCGGGACCCTATTCTTTTGAAAAAAACAAAAGAAAAGAAAGAAAAAGCAGGGATACCGTTACTATGATGATTTACAAGTTTGTGTTGTAATTCTAGCACGGGTCACACATGTGAAAGGTCATGTCTTTACATGGACACATAAGATTAGGGATGGAGCCATTTGGGGGCTATCCTGGCTTTTTTTAAAAAAATAAAGTCTATAATACACTTAGTCCTGTGAATAATTTTGTAAAAAATCTCATATAATCTCTTCGTACCCAAATACAAAATTTTCCTGAAAAATGAAAAAAAAAATTAGCATAGCGTCACTTTTTTTCTCTTCTGGGCGCCGCGACACAATTTTCCTTTTTTTTTCTCCATGTTTTTATTAAACCCCTAAATCGAACAAAACAAATCTCACAAAGAGCTCCAAATCGCACAAATCAACCTTAAATCGCACAAACCAAATCACTCGACCTCGACCTTCACTAGATCACTCCACCCGATCTCTTGCTCAATCTTCGCTGTTAGAAAAGTTTCAATCCGTTTGAGGTTTAATCGTTTCTTTCTCTCCAATACAGTTTTTATTTTTTTTTGCTTTTTTTTTCATCGTTCATTCTCTGTTTCTACTTCTCAACTTATTATTATTTTTTGGGTTTTTACAGATTCTGAGAGAGAGAGATTGCGAGACCAAATGCGAGGGCAAGAACCAAGATAACTGTATTTCGAGCTTCGAAGACCGTTGTGTTAACGTTTTGTGGAGATTCCTTCTCCCTTCGAGCTCCTTGCGTTCTTTGCAAATACATCAATTCGGTATATTGATTTCTTTTTTTTTCTCTCCAATTTTTTTGAATGTAATTTTTTTGTTTGCTCATCTAGTCATCTGATTTGTTGTAATTTTTTTGTTATTTGAATGATTTTTTTATTTTCTAATCTAACTATTAAATTATTTTTTAATTACAAATAACTATTTTGTTACGAGATTATCTTTACTATAAATGTTTTTTTAATGCTTTGTTGCATTTTTTTGTCAAGAATTTTATTGCATTGGATAGTGAATATTGGATATTCTCATTTAGTCATTTTCTTGTTTGCTAATGATGAAGCTTATTTATTAGTAGGTTTTTTTTTTGTTCTCTAATTGTGTTGAGTGTAATTTTTTTGTCTGCTTTGCTTATTTAATTTGTTGTAATTTTTTTTTAAAATATCTAGCAAAAAAAACAGATTTTTATTTTTCTTTTGAAATAAAACTGATTTTTTTATAATATTAGGGAACTAAATTTAGTGTTTATTTCCTGTATGTAAATTTTATTTCAAATTGTTTAACCAAGTTATTTGATAATGTTAGGTTACAATGTCAAACAGTCATTCATCTAAGCCACGAAAAATTCTTCTCTCATACTTTGAAAAAAAATTAGATCACCAATCAAGTGAGTCAAGTTATCCAAATGTTGTTAGTATGTAATCCCCTGAAATAACCCTTTGAGATATGAATCCAACCACAAAATCTAAGAAAGCTGAAATTCTTTTCACTTGATTTTAAACCAATTTTAGGAATTAGAGAGAGACCATGTATTTGTGAAGAGGTGAAAGTAACTAAAATACAAGCAAGAATGTTAGGATCAGATCAGCACCAAATTGTACAACCCTTTAAGAAGTCAGACAAGGTGGACAAAAAAGGAAGAAGAATAAACTGCCCTTAAATATAGACTATTAACGTGCACCCTTAAATTTAACAGTGATAGAATAAAATGAAAGAAAGAGAGATAAGGATTACCCTTTAGACAAGAATGTAGGGCAGATATAAGGGTGCCTACTGCCCTTAAATGCAACATTCAAATGCACCAATTCTTTAAACAAAGCATAATTAATTAAACTCACTACAACAAGATGAACCTGCATGCACCAAAGACACCAAAAAGCTGGTCCTAGAGATGGAGAGAGATACCAACAATAAAGGAGCAAGCAGTCCAGCCACCAGTCTTGGATCTAAGAACAGGATTTCCTTTGAGATCAATAGTTCCATCTTGAGTAAACTTGTAATCCCCTGAAATAACGGACTGGGTGAAATCAGAGAAAAGAATCCTAATTACTCTCCAATTGGATTTGTAAGGATTCCTAGTAATCCTAATTACTCTCCAATTGGATTTGCAAGAATCCTGAGTACCAACGCCACAAGAGATCTCCTTCAAAGTTGATTTTATCTCCAAGTAAACTAATTCTAGAGTTTATCTCGATCAATCTCAATCATACATAAGCTAACATCTGATTTTCGTTCTTCTCTCACAAACCAGTGACTGAAGCGCGAAGAACGGCAAGATTTCGCAGCAGTACCCACGGTGAGCAATCTCTCTTCTTCTTCTTATTTTTTTTTCTTTTTCTCTTCTCTCTTCCTCTTCGCACCATAGCTATTCCCTGTTTTCACTGCCATTAAAGTAACGACAAGCAACCATTTCTCTTCCTCCTTCTCCTCTCTCTCTGCCGCCAAATTCTCAGCACAGAGATGCTTGAGCCACCGACCTCAAAATCTCGATGTTCATCTTTAAGATCTTCAAGATCTTCTCATTCATCTTAGAACGCCATCTGATCTTTAATGGTGCCTTCAATACAGATTCTCTTGAAGGAGAAGAAACACCCATTTCTGCTCGCGTTCTTCGTGTTGCTTCTTTGTGTTTTCGTTCTTCTTTTAACCAACAAGCAATATCTTTACCTTCCATAATAACTGATCTTGGAAAAACTCAGTCGATCTCATCGTCCGCGATGAAAGGATCGAGTGCACGAACAAGAAGTAGAAACCCCAAAACCCTGATCTCTCTCTCTCTCTGTTTCGGCTCGTCGGAAACCTCAAACCCTAGCCATGGCCTCTCGGATTTAACGCCTCTGTCTTTCTTCTTCTTCTTCTTCTTCTTCTTCTTCTTCTTCTTCTTCTTCTTCTTCTTCCCCTTTTCTTTTTCTTTTTTTTCTCTCTCTTCCCTGTTTCTTCCTTCCGCCATTCAATATGCAATGCAAGTGTTTTTTTTTTATTTTTTTATTTCTTCTTCTTTTCTTTTAAGCGACCCTATCTAGATCATATATTATATGTATAATATTAGCTTGGTTATATTATGGTATAAAATTAACTAGCTATCATCATATTATATGATGATATGGTATAATATTAGCTAAGTTACCATAATATTAGCTAATATTAGCTAAGTTATCATCATATTATATTATATGTATAATATTAGCTTATTAGTTAAGTTATCATCATATTACATTATATGTATAATATTAGCTAAGTTATCATCATACTATATGTATATAAGGTGGAAGTTTATTAACTAAGTTATATTATATGTATAATGTGACCACCACCATACAACATAGACATGTATGCACATTATATTAATATAATATAATACAAAACAAGTGATTAACGTGTGATTTATGCGTGAATAGGTTGATAACGCCCAACGTCGAGGAATCTCAACACATTTGGAATTTAGCAATTCAGGTGGGGATGATTCTAGACCTTTACAATATTCTATTTTGATATATAGATAGGAATGTTAAATTAATTAGGTCTATAGCATCATTATATTGCTTATGCATGCCTATTGTACGTGATGTTATTTATACCATGCTGTGATTAATAGCCATGATGATATGTGTGTCAACATGATTTCTGGTTTTGATTAGATGATAATTGGATGCATGAAATTTATATGATATTTGAGACTCATTTATAAATTATAATGTTGGATAATGAAACATATGACTTGTAATATTGGCATAGTAAGGTTCATGTGTTAATACTATTACATTTGGCATTGTGACATGATACTAGGTGTAGTGGAATTTGAATATGGTTTGTGAATACAATTAATAGCATGATTATGTTGTATTTATGGTGTGACATCACTAAAGAACACTATTAAGATAAAAATCACACATATAGGGCAGTTATTCTAAGGAATATCGCCATTGATTATTGTGGGGCAGTTATTCTTAGGAATATCGCCAATGTTTATTATGGGGCAGTTATTCATGATGAATATCGCCAATGGAGTTCTAATTTTTGGGTAGTGCCACCCTGTGTTTGATTTCCTAAAGGCACGCGATTTAGAACGTGGTAAAATTCTCGACTTAAACAATCTAATGTTGCAACGATTAATGTGTGAAACTTATTTGTAACGTTCTTGTGTATGTATCATAATAAAATATTGTGAATTGTTTAGATGACTCACTGGGCTTTCAAGCTTACCCCTATTTTTCACATGCAGGTACTTAGAAAATAAAGTAGCAAGTTGTGACGTGGTTCAGTGATAGGGGTAGGATGGAAATCTGGACAATATTTTAATTAGAGAATGAGTTAATTACTTGTTTAATTTCGTGAACTTTTATTTAGTAAGGGTTGTATTGACATTAGAGATTTTGATAAAATCTTTTTATGATTATTGAAGGGATCATGATTTATTTTAAATATACATGCCTTGGACTTCAATTTTATTTGAGGAATGTATTTAAGGTATTGTGTCCATGATGGATGAACAAGGGCAAGTACCCTCATAATTCACTATAGAAATTGATATAGTGGAATTATGTGGTCCTTGGCATGAAGATAATACAAATTGGTATTCATTTATCTTAACAAGTAAGTTGGTTAAAAAAAAAATATATGTATTTAAATTCATAGTGTTTCAAATGTTATTACGTACACAATGATTATGGGTTAAGATAAACGGATACGAATAACATCTCGATTTTCAGTGGTTATTCTCGATAAAATTAAAATATTCATTATTAAAAAAAAAAAAGTTTTGAAAATCGGGGTGTTACATAGTAGTTGTAGTTTGTCTTCTTCCTCCCAAAGATTTGAGTGACTTGAATATTCAATTGAGAAAAATAAGGCTTATTGCTTTGCATGTTATCTTTTTGATAGTGTTCCATCAAAGCATTCGACAATTACGAAAGATATCTTTCAAGGTTGGAAAATAGTCAATTGTGGGAAAGATGAAAAAAAATGTCCATTTGTGCAACATATGGGGGATCATAATTCACAACATAGCTATAACATGCAAAGGTGGAGAAACTTGCAAGATTCATCACGACATATCAACAAAGTCATGAATAAACTCTCTTCAAGAAATTTCACAAAATCGGTTAAGGCTTAAGATCTCATTAGAGTCGATAAAGTGGCTAGTAATCTAAGGGTGTGCATTTCGAGGTCATGACTAATCCATTAATTCTACTAATCGTTGAGACTTTATTGAGATGATAAAATTGCAAGGAAGACTAAATGAAGAAATTGGTGGGATTGTTTTAGAAAATGATCCACAAAAAAAGAGATATGCAATATACTCACTCGATATGATCTTTCGCTTAAAAACTTAAGAGGCCAAGGATATGATGGTGCAAGCAACATGAGGGGTGAATGAAATGGTTTACAGGCCTTGTTTTTGAAAGATTGTCCACGTGCTTACTACGTACGTTGTTTTGCATGTAGACTTCAACTTGTTTTAGTTGCAGTGGCTAAAGAAGTGCATGATATATGGTTGTTTTTTTCCAAATTGACTTTCATTGTCAATTTTGTGAGTAGCTCTTTCAAGCACCATTCCGAGTTGAGATTTATTCGAAAAGCTGAAATTGATAAATTGATTGCTTTAGGCGAACTTGAGACTGGTACTGTCACACCCCAGTACACAGCGCACCGCAGTGTCTAAAAACCATCTGGATGTGATGGGTACCTCATACCAAGCGTACCCTAGCCGTTATATACCACATAATATTGTCACATCCCAGTACACAGCACATCGCAACGTCTAGTACCCCCCGGGATCATTTGTCCACACTATTCACTAATGAATAGTATAGCTCAGTGGTTACTCAGTTTGCAAAATCAAACCTTATAAGGAGGTTGTAAATTCGAATCTGGGGGAGATCCTGCACTATTCATGAGTGAATAGTATGGCCAAATGATCCCGGGGGTACTAGACGCTGCGGTGTGTTGTATACTGGGATATGACAATATTATGTGGTATACAATGGCTGGGGTACGCTCGGTATGAGGTGCTAATTACGCCGCCGGTATGGGGTGTGACAGGTACAGAAGCAAATTAAATGTGCACCTTGCAATGACCTGGAGCTACTCGTTGGAGTCCCATTATAAGGCTATTGGTGGATTGATTAAATTGTTTATTTCAATATCTACATTGCTTGACAAGTTTATTGACTTGGACTAAGCAACAATACACGTTGGGAAGCCAAAGGTGCGTATAAAGATTTGGAATCCTTTGATTTTGTGTTTATCTTATTGTTGTTGCATGAAATCTTAGGAATATCTAATATGCTTTGTCAAGCTTTGCAATCAAAATCTCAAGATATTTTGAATGCTATGAATTTAGTGTCAACCATAAAATTGCTCCTTCAAGAGATAAGGAAGAGTAGATTAGATTCTTTTTTAAAAAGTGTAATGTCATTTTGCTGTAGATATGAAATTGAAATTCATGATATGAATGCACGTTATATGCAAGGAACAAGGCGTTCTTATCAGCAAAAAAATAATATCACAGTTAAGCATTATTATCATATTAATATATTTAATGCCTTGATTGATTTATGGAATTGAGTAATAGATTTTCATAGCAAACAGACGACATTTATGATCATCACTAATTAATTTGTATATATCTCTCTAAATCAGTAAAACTTTATTTTTATAAATAAATTAGAGAAATAATCAAGGGTTTGGTGATTAATTTGTATATTATAATTGGTATAAATCTCTATCATCCCACCCGACACTGAGCTATGGCTCGGTCAATATTTCATTAACCATACCCATATATATAATGTCTTCTTCTAGAATAATATAGCAATATTTTGAAGCCAGGGCATGTGCAATTTGGATCAAATAGCTAGTATTCTTAATTTAAATACTCTTGAGTCATAGCAAAATCATAAGGATAGTGTAGTGAATTTAAGCAGCCAACAACACATAGCTCTGGGGGTATTAATAGTCTAATAAAAATTAAAAAAAAATGTGTACAAAACATAGTCATCGTGTGACAAAATTATAATGTTATTTGTCAAGCCAATATGTTTGACATAATCAAATAATATATAAATCAAAGTCCTACAAAAAAAAAGAAAAAAAGAAAAAGAAATGTTGAAACGAAGATAAGAGTGTCCACATTTATTTTCAGTCCATGCTTATGAAGTTATATGACGGGCATAGGGCTGTGGAAATTAAAAATCTAAAGGTTTTATATATATATATATATATATTAAGTCACTCAAAAGGCCTAGTGGGGAAATGCCCTTTATAATACCCTTTTCATATATATACTCAATAGTACATACACAGGTAGATTTTATTATTTTCAACATAGCTTCACACCACACCCAAGGAGAAATAGGCAAATACAATAACTTCACACCACACCCAGCGCATTACAAGATTATGAGCGAGTAGGAAAACCTTCAAACACATACATCTCAAGCTCCCTAAAAATTGTACAATAGTTCACAATTATATTTAACGGCAACATATATATAAATATTAATCAAGGATAGAGCAGTAGTACTGGGTGATCACTCGTCCATATTAATTCTTCATTCCTTGTGATAGTGAGCATCATATTTCTTGGTGATATTGTTAAAGATCTCAAGGTAAGGATCAGGATGGGGATCGTTCTCATTTATTCTTTCGTATATAATTTGCCATTTCACAAGGCTCCCATTACCCTTTGGAGTCGTTGTAACCTTCACATCAAATTGCTTGTGCATCTTCATCAGATCCCCTCCAATTCCACTTAATGTCAGGCACCTGTTCTCGTCATCAACTTCAATCAACTTTTCTTTCACTGTCAGAAGTTCATCAGAAGCACTATCTGCAATTATAATCATGCAATACTCATCAAAACACACAAGTAATAATTTGATCACATCTCAAAAATTTGTAACAATCAACAAATCGATTTATAAATTAATTATAAGATCCAAATCCACCTGTTTCTTGCTTTATCTTGTTGAGAACTTGGATCTCATTTAGTTCCCATTTAATTAACTACGATATGTTAAATGTTTATTTGGATGAAGTAGATTGATCATGTAAAAAAATATATATAATTTGTTCAATTGAGCCATGCTTACGAATCAGGTAAGTCCATTGGCGGACAGAGCCCAAATTCTTTCCGTCTCCTTCAAGGACCTCAGCATTCTTGTATATCTCAGGGAAGACATGAGGAAGCTGAGTGAGATGGTTCTTCATCAGATCATAGAACTTGTCAGCTGGGCAGTTGATCTCATGTTCAACATACATCACGTGAGGAGGAGGACCTTGCTGAGCCATGTTAATTTCAGAATGAAATAATAATTTGAAGAAGAAAATGGAAGTGGTGATGAAGAACTAAGATGAAATGAGTGTTTCTTATATAGCCAGAGGCCACGTGAATGTTGACGTAATATAATGGAAGAGGTCAAAGACCCAAAAAAAAAAAAAAATATATATATATATATATATATATAATGGAAGATCAGTTCTGAAATTTTCCTCTAAAAATAAATAATATTATCAACTACCAGTTTTTATTAGACTTGCAAGGTGGCCTCACAGGATATTTAATTTTTCATCAAAAGCCGGGACGCTACTCTTTTGAAAAAAACAAAAAAAAAAAAAGAAAAGAAAGAAAAAGCCGGAATACCATTACTATCTATTGGGCCACATTTAGTGGTTGACCCTATTTTAAATTAAAAATGGTGACTCCCCGTGTTTTATATAAACGAAGGATTTAATGATAACTATTGATTTAGTAGACGACATCTAATCATAATCATTAATTTTGTAGTTAAAATCTAATTCTAATCATTCATTCATTACCAATTAATTATAAATTTATCATTTATCATAACTATCATATCTATACTATTAAAATTTTCTACGTAGAGTTCCTCTAGATCAAGAGAAAGAGTCTCATTATTCTCTTATTAAAAGTAAAGAGAGAGTTGTAATCTACAGTCTATGGTAAAGTTTTTACATTCTGTTCATAGATGTAGGCCTCAGAACCGAACATCGTAAAACTTCTATCTCTCTACTCTTTATAGTTATTATCTTTATTTTATCATTTAATAGTGTAATATTGTATATGTTCTCTAAAAAGTGGTATCGGAACCTTTGAAAAATTTTTAGTATGTTCTGTGATTGCGGCCTTGGCTGATCTTTCACATCAGAAAAGTCTTTTTCAAGAGACAACACGATTCACGTATACGACATTATTCATGTATATGACGCTATTTACCTACATAACATTATTCTTGTATATCATACTATTCATGAGAAATAGTAGAAATCGGTATATCAACTATTCACAGCATACTACTATTTATACGTGTAACTTGTCAAGGAATCAATGGATTATACCGTTACTCTGTTGAATCAGCAATTGATTTAATTAGTCAAACTCAGTCTTGTCTTTAGTAACTTTAAATTAGTAAACGAGAGTCAACTTACTGTTTCAGAAGACTTGATATTTAAGCGGGTCTATTGTAACCCTATCTCTCAATCTAGGGACTAATGTAGTTGATTTTATTAAAAGTTGCTCACACTGTAAAGGTAATACTAAATGTCCAAATAAGGCACGTTGGTACAGTCAATATATATCACTAGACACTACAAATTGGACAAAAATACAACAAGTAAACAAACAACTTGACAGGTTTCGTTTCAGCACATCCCTTCTAATTTCTTACTATTTGGTGTTGGTCAAATTTTATATCAACAATATTATTATTTACAAGGTTGAATGTAGGCTTGTCATGTTGAGAATGCAAGTTGATGATTTAATAATTCAAATTTAGTAATGTCTTTTCTTTTTTTTTTTCTTTCTCTGTATAATTGATTTATATGCTATCAATGTGCTATTTAGATATATTTCTGTTATATATCTATCAATAAATAGCTTAAGACAATTGGATGAAATGTTAAAACTAAGTACACACATTACATAATATATCGTACTATATATCCAACTCTTTAGATATTATTGTTAAGAGTTTTCAAACATGAAGGAATAAGTTACTTTCTGGTTCTTACTTGTCAAAAATTTGCTATTATAGCTTACATCTTTGAATTGAGATCGTAAAATCTCTTGACTATGTATATAAATTCATCAATTTTCATATGTTCTTATGATATTTTGAAGGGTAGGCTGTCATCTTTTTGTTTATGTAAAACATTGATTGTAATTTGAAGAGGAGCCTTTGCATAATACAATAAGATCAGTTGTTGTCATGTGATCATATGGTTACAAGTTTGAATTCTAGAAACAATTTCTTCCAAAGCAAAATAAGACTACATATAATAAACTCAAATGTAATTCTTTTATTTATTTTTTATTTAATCACTACCCAAATGTAATTCAGACTCCACTTTTAAAACATTGATTGTACACTATTTTTTTCAAATAGGTAGGTTATTAATAGTAACATTTTAACAAATGTTGTGACTGCAGCTAAATTAATGACCTTTAATTTAATGATACCTAGTTGAATATCATGTTGAGTAGTCTATTGTATCCAGTAAAATATCATACACTAGAGTTTAATAATCGAACCATTCAAAAATTTTATAATTTATTTTTTATTTTTATATTGACACGGTTAATTAATATATGTATAATATAAAAAAATGCTAAAATAATATTTAATATATATATTTAAAATATACATTATTATTAAATATTATTAAATTTTTTTAAATTATGTATCATTAAATTATTCGAGATAATTTAATAATATATATATATATATATATTAGATGAGTAAGTTTTAAAATAATCATAAGAGACACATTTATGATCATTAATAATTAATTTGTGTATATCTCTTTACGTCAGCAAAACATTTTTTATAGATAAATTAGAGAAATAGTCAAGGGTTTGGTAATTAATTTGTATATTATAATTGGAATTACAATGTAGGAAAGGAACGACCAATATATACCCCATTTACATGCATGGTGACACGTCGTGCCAGTTGGCAAATTAAGTAATGATAATCCCTTGGATGAACCACAGCCATATGACTTTGCGTTGGGGTTACTTTTGTTTTTATCACTGGAAAACAATAGCTGTAAACTTTCCTAAAATGGAAGAAGAATAGAAAAGAAAGGCAGGCAACAATAATTCAATCATGCCTATCTTGAAAATCTCACCTGCTCAGATATTACGGCTACTTTAATATTCATTTTTTCCGCGACCAAATATAATGTCACGTCAACTTGACAACATAAATTCATCTAATTAACATAATTTTTAATAAATAAAAATATGATGCAAAGACTATTTACATCACATTTATAATAATTAATGTACATATTTATTTAAATATTTAAAAGGTCACCGAGCTGTCGATATTAATGGCAGTGTGCTTTATTTATTTTTTATTTTATTATTATTAATTTTTATTTTTTTGGGGGACCTTATTCTTACCCGCTAATATTAAAATATTAAACGCTTCCATCTAAAGATCTGCTAATTATCTATTAGGAACGATCCAAATTTTTAAAAGGGCAATCATAAACTTGCAAGAGAGATGAGATAGTGACTTGCAAAAAGATATATTTTGCTTACTAAATTAACAATTGTCTCTATTATTTGGATGCATATTTTTATACATATTTTCGAAAAACTTTAGAGGAAGCCCACAATATAATATGTATAATTACTTGTATTAATTAGAAGAAACTTTGAGGGGACATGACTGTCCATTTATTATATATATAAACTGTGAAAATCTTTGTTGGGGTGGGATGAGACATATATGAAAAGGATTTGTGTGACATGACATTATATTTGGACTACGTGGAAATAATGGGCTCTGTTTTGATTGAGGTAACATTTTAAAAAAATGTATTGAGATGATGAATAGGGCCGGCTATGTATATAATATATATAAATTTTTGTTTTTATTTATTTATTTATAAGAAGGGCTATTTTTATAATTGGTAATTGTGGGGATCCAGATCATGAGTAGCCGGTTTCCTCAAAAAAAAAACTAAAAATCATGAGTAGCCGGTGAAGATGGGTCAGGAGCAGGTTTTTTTTTTTTTTTTTTTTGGGTTGTTGTTGCAAGGTAAGCAACTTTATGACAAATTAATAATTAGAATCTTAAATAAACATAACCCCCAACATAAGTGGCCGTTCCCTGTGGTGGGGCGATTGTCTCCTAATATCTTAAAAAAATTCTTTATAACTATATTATATTATAAATCTCTTATAAATTTTTTTTTCTCTTTAAAAAAATCTTGTTATGTTATATATTTTTACTTAATCCCCAAGAACAAAGGTGTGTCACTGTCCAATATCCTTAGTAGCCATAGAAAGAGCAGTTGAAACTACTTTTTTATATCCCAAAAATAACTCATTAATTAATTTATGTAAAGGAAGGCCCTAGTTACCAATGGGCCGTGACTCAGTTGGTTCAGCAGTTGTTCCTTTTAATAAAGGTCGTGGGATCAAAACTCTTTTGTGTATGAAATTTTGCTCTGCCGAGAGACTTTTACTATTTCGTGTACCGACTCGGGTTGAATCCAGAATCTAAATGTCTATGAGATGCACACTGATGGACCCAAAAAAACAAAAAAAACAACCAAAGGGGGGCCTAGTTTTCATGATTTTCAACGAAAAGAAAGCTATGTTATTAATAAATTTATGATTATATATGAAGTATAATGAAATATGGATCATTGTATATCACTCATGTCATGAGTTTGAATTATTGCATGCACGTCCCGGTTAATGACATTGACATATGGGTATTTATATAATATAATGGACTTGGTAGATTTACCAGCTTTACAGGCATATCTACCTCTTTTGGCATGCACGCATATTCTTTACTTGATGTTACATGGAAAATTTCCTTTAAAATTTAGCTCCTTACTATAAAGCGGCAAAGCTATATATGATATTAAAATTTATGAGTGAGTCTAGAATGAAGAATCTAGATAATGAGTTGGTTAGGCTTAGGAGTGAAGTTGAGTCTACATACAAAAGCACCTATTACTGACAAGCCCAATGGGTCATGCATTTTAGCTAAAAAGCCCAAATGGACTGGCCTGGCCTTGAGGCTCAACTAGATTTTGTAGTTTTTCAAACTATTTTTATTGTTTTTTTCAACAAAAAAAAAAATACCCAGACTTGCGCCCTCCTAATCCGTCTTGAGTACGACTACAAATACTCAAGGATGTTATTAGCCAACAAGTAATGGAAGGTGTATCGAATTCAAAACCTTTAGGTAGGGATGTAAGCCAACCCGACTAACCGAACCCAACCCAATGGGTTAGGTTGGGTTCAAAAATTATAACTTGAATAGTTTGAGTTGGGTTATGGGTTGACACCCTTAGAACCTAACACAACCCAACCTTAACCGAACATAACATTAACTCTTTAAATTTCTTATCCTCTAAAGCCATCAAATCACAAAACTAACAAAACCCTAAAAATCTCAAACCTCAATTGCAATTTTTTTTGTCCTTGTACAAGAAACCTCTCAACTTTTCTTCTTCTTTATTTCTTCTTTTTTATTTGTATTTCTTTTTCTACTTAGATTCTTTATTTTTTTTAAAGTTAAAATTATTTTCTTAAAAAAAATAAAATAAAATAAGTCATCTCAAACTGAATGACTAACCCAACCCAACCCGAACTAGTTTGAGTTGGGTTAAATTGGGTTAAGGGGTTAGTTTGGTTCCCATTAAGTTTCATTTCTTCCAATCCGAACTGTTTAGATTAAGTTAATTTTTGACTCAATCACAACCCAATCTTACCTATTACACCCCTACCTTCAGAATAGGTACCCTTGTACCCAACTACTGAACTAACGGTTCCCTAACTTGAATTTTGGCCTCAAAACATACTAAAACATAGGCAGAACCTACTCCATAGAGGGACATAGAATTAAGCGAGATTAGACATTCCAAGGCATGGAATATTAAAAGCCAAGACCAACATGAAGTGCATAAATGAGTAGTACTTCTATTCTACCATAAGAAACACATCATCCCCAAAACTATTTATTTCATGAGAATATTATTTTAGATACAAAAATTATAATCATATGTGCAACTACACCTTCATAGTCGTAATTGAATTACGTATTATGTACACTGAAATGCGTATATAGTACTATGTATATCTAATGACCATAAGAATGTAGTAGTTAGAACAACATTTTCTTTATTCATACACATACATAATACATGTATATCTAATGATCATAATAATGTAGTTGGAATAAATTTTTTGTATATATATATATATATATATATGGAGTATTCAGTAATAATGTATGGTTTTATAATAGAAATGAAACCTAATTTGTTTGGCTGTGAGGAAACTTAAATGCTCCCTTTTTCTCCAATAATTCATAATTCTTTGGTTCTAACAAATATCAATACCAAAGTATTAAATTAGTAATGGTGTACATTTTTTTTTTCTAGGAGGTAGAACCAAAAGTTCTATAAAATATGAAAGTATTAGAAAAGTTAAATTATTGTGTTATATACTACAATTATAATAATTATATTTTCCCGCTAGATTCCTTTTTCATCTTTAATTATTCCTACCTTGGAACACTCAAGGGGTCTCAACTAACAATAACTTTCCTTTATAATCACAAAGAAAAGATTAAATAAATAAATTAATTAAAGAGTCTATATTGTATCTGTAAGAAACGATTTTGATACGTCAACGTATCATGAGTAATGTAAATTAAATATATAACTAACAAAACTTTATAATTCTAGATTTTGCCAACATTTAAATATTTTTCTCGCAAACTAATAAATTTAGAGATCTTGATAATAAAAAATGTTAAAGTTACATTAAAGTATACATACATCTATAATTTACATCACCTTATTCACAATTAAATTGTCTTAAATCGTATAATAATATGTATTTCGAGGCAATTCAAATGACATAACAATGTATTTTTAAATTATATATATATATATATATATATATATATATATATATATATTATACATCATTTTATACACTATTAAATTATCTCCAATCATTTATAATAACAAGTATCTCAAAGGCAATCCTATGACGTAACAATCAGAACATTCTTGGCGGTTTATTTTCCAACCGCCTCTATAACGGCCGCTCCTCCCTGTTTTCCTCTCAACCGAAAAAAAAATATCACAACACCACCACCACCTAAGACCACAGAGATAATAATGTAAGCTAGTCGGACACCCACATCACGGCTATACTAATTCCAGTTTCCGGCTGAAATCGCCGTGGCTGCCACCGTGTCGGAGACCAATCCTTCAATTTTCCGGCTAGCTTGAGGAGAGAGGGCCAATTCTCCGAAAGGCGGCGGAGGCTCTGTTATTCTAATTTCTTCTCTGCTTTTTTGTTCTTGTAATTTCTGGTTATTGTTATTGTTATTGTTATTATTTTTGTGGGTGATTTTGATAAAGAAAATTAGAAGAAGATGTTGACAATCAAAAGGGTTCCTACTGTTGTCTCCAATTACCAAGAAGATGCCTCGGAAAATGTTGGCTGTGGAAGAAATTGCCTTGGCAATTGCTGCTTACCTGGTAAAAAATTTATGCCCATTTAATATCTATATTCGTTTAATATATGTATATTTCTTTGTAGAAATGGCAGGCTTTGTTTGATTTTTAGAATTTTATTGTGATTTTTTTTTTTTGGTTGGGATTCAGTTACAAAGCTTCCTTTGTATGCATTTAAGCAAGATGGGATTGCTTCAATGGAAGTGGTGAAGCATGAGAGTCCTCCAGTTTCATTTCTAAACAACTTCTTGTTGGAGCAATGGGAGGAACGGAAGCGCCGGGGGCTGTTTCGATACGATGTTACAGCTTGTGAGACTAAGGTAATTCCGGGCAAGTATGGATTCATTGCGCAGCTTAACGAGGGTCGTCACCTTAAGAAACGGCCTACGGAGTTTTGCATTGATCGGGTTCTCCAGCCCTTTGATGAGAACAAGTTCAATTTCACAAAAGTTGGGCAAGAAGAAGTTTTGTTCAGGTTCGAACCAAGCAATGACGAGACTGCCTATTATTTCGAGCGTTCTAACATTGGTCCTACTGGTTCCAAATCTCCCAGTGTTATTGCTATCAATGTAAGCCCAGTTCAGTTCGATTCAATTGAAATCTGTATAGTTTTTGGTTTGAGGATTCAATTTAGATGCGTTTTGTTTTCAGGTGAGCCCGATTGAATACGGGCATGTTCTTCTGATTCCTAGAGTTCTAGATTGTTTGCCTCACAGGATTGATAATGAGAGCTTCTTGCTTGCTCTTCACATGGCAGATGAAGCTGCAAATCCCTTCTTCAGATTGGGATACAATAGTTTGGGTGCTTTTGCTACCATCAATCACCTCCATTTCCAAGTAATTTCACTTGAACCAACCAGAGGATTTATATTTTTGGTGTTCTAATTTGTTTGATCATTTTAATTATTGAAAGAGAAGATTGTTAAATTACTACTGTCTTTTGATTTCCACAGGCTTACTTCTTGTCAATGCCCTTCCCTGTTGAGAAGGCTCCAACTCAAAGAATAAAAATGGTGAATGAGCAGCCGGGTAATGCTGTGATCATCTCCCAATTGTTGGATTACCCTGTAAGAGGTCTTGTTTTTGAAGGAGGGAAGACGATGCAAGATTTAGCCGATATGGTGGCTAATTCTTGCATTTTTCTCCAAAACAATAACATCCCTTACAATGTCCTCATCTCGGATTGTGGAAAACGTGTCTTCCTCTTCCCCCAGGTATAACAACTCTAGTTTGCTACTTGTTTGAACTTAGAATTTTGTTCTTTTGTATATATGAAACTTACCCTGTTTGATTTCTAGTTTTTTGAGGTGTGAATTTAATGAAAATTCAACAACAGTGTTATGCAGAGAAACAAGCACTTGGAGAAGTAAACCAAGAGCTTCTAGACACCCAAGTAAATCCAGCAGTGTGGGAGATTAGTGGGCATATAGTGTTGAAAAGGAAAAAGGATTTCGAGGACGCATCTGAAGATTACGCCGCGAAGCTCCTCGCAGAGGTCTCGCTCTCCCAGGAGAGGTTCCAGGAAGTTAAGTCTTACGTATTTGAAGCTTCAGGGTTGCAAGAAGCTACTACAACAGATTACAATAACAACCAAGGATCGAAAATTCGATTTCGACTTGACTTTGATCACTTGAAAATTGGAATTAATTTAGAAAAGTTTAATTCGACATGGAGAATTTTTGTATATATGCTTAAATATCTAGATTTATTGGAGTATAAGCTAAAAACTAATATAAATAAACACTTTTAATACATAAAAATACCAATAAGTGACCAAACAAAATCAATCTTGTTAAGTGGGTTGATGAATTTGAAATGATGGCTTTTGGTCTTAATTCATTTTCTTTGTTTTGATATTTAATTTTGTAGTAGCTTGCTTCTCAACCATATACTTGGCTAGTTTGAATTCCACCATACTTAATTTATTAGTTTATTATTTAAATGTATTATTTTTTAATCTTATTTTATAAGAGTTAACTAAAAGAAGATGGTTTTGGGAACTCTTTTAATTTATTTTTAAGTTTTTATCTTATTTTAACTTTATTTATTTATTTTTTTACTTCTGTTCTTCTCTTATTGGTAAAACATATCTCATAAACTCTATAATATTTTTTAAAATTTATATTGCTATGTTGGTTGATGAAGTTGAAAATAATACATAATTATTGGTATTTTTTATTTTTTATTGATGAAATAACATTTTTTTACTTCTCTATCGAATTTTGTTGAATTTATCGAATTTATTGAATTTTATTAAATTTGAATTTTTACATTTTTAGATTGAAAAATAAGAATTTTATCGAAGTTTGTCGAATTTTTCAAATTTTATCGAGTTATTTCGTCGAATTTTTGCATTTTTTATTTTACAATCACTTCGTACTTTGATGGTAAAAAAAAGGCAATAATTTGTGAAAGTTCACAAAATTTCGAGAAAGTTTTGAACCATGATAACAATAATAAAGAGGATAAAGTCATGGTTTTCAATCCTTCAACCACACCACTGTTTGGTTCTGCAGTGAAGAAGGATCTTAGTGTTTGACACAGATTTAAGTGTATTTTTTTTTCATTTGCTTTGAAGTTGACACATGACATATAGGAGGAGCTCATACAAGGTTTACAAGAAATTTTTAAGTTTGCTGCTTAGTTCTAAAATTGCAACTGTTCAGGGATTCAATTTTTATATTGATAATTTGAATTGCAAAGGGTTTCCTACTACAGGATCAGAATAGTTAGTTTGTTGTTGAAGGATGTAAATTTCTACAACTCCAATAAGAAGGAAGATGACTCTTTCTTTCTGCAGAGACCTTTACTTGATCTCTTTTTTAAGTTTCTTCCAGTAGCAAGTATTCATAAAATAAAAGGATTTTGTAGATCTAATCAAAGTAAAAAAACCTTTACTTCATCTCTAAGACCAATTTCATAAAATAAAAAAGTATGGGTTTTTCAATTTCAATTATATTCAAAGATTGAAACAATATACAAGATTGTTACAGTAAGGCACAAATGAATGTGCACTCCTCATATGTATGTACATTTATGTGAAGGCCAGAAATCCCTCAATAAATTTGAAGAAGAAAATTAAGCAAAACTATACTTTACAATGACTGCGAATTGAGCAAAAATACAAAGTTTAATGGCTTACTTTTTCTTATCTAACAGATCTGTATCGTTCTTTCTGGAGTGAACAGTGACTGGTGAGGTGGATAAACCACTTTGCTTATCTGAAACTAGTAGTTGATCAACTTCCCTGGTGTTCTCTTCTTTTCCAGAGTTACTTGGTGATGACGAACCAAAGATCTGCACTGTCAAGCTACCGCCTATAAAAGAACCAGGTCCAAACACTGTAGAACGTTAGTACGAAAATCAAAAAATCAAATCAACAGTGAAGAAAAATATTTTTCACGTAATTATTAAAACGAGTAATTTGTGGGTGTTCGTCATCAATGCAAAAACACAATAATACGAATATGAGTACTCAATACTCTTGTTTTATCCCTAGCATTCATAGTTTCGTTAAGTATAAAACAAAAAAAATCAGCGTCTCCTCCTTTCTCAATGCCACAAAACTTAGCATGGTTAAAGAATGACCCAATTCAATAGTTTTGGCAGCCAACAGGGGAAGAGTGTAAGCTAATGATCTTCTAAACAGTTCAAATTAGTAAAAGGGTGGAAAAAAAAAAAAAAAAAAAACCAAGTAGTAACAAATATTTTTCCCAAACCAAGCAAAAAAATGAATTCTTAACTCAACTCAACTAACCATTTTCCCAACTATATGAGGTCGGTTACATGAATCTGCATATTCCATTCTGCTCTATCAAAGGCTAAATTGGCACCTAAATTACAAGTAGTTATATCTTAATTATTTTCGTCAATGTTTTTTTAGGTCTTATCATTACCATGGATTGTTAATAAGTCACTCTTCCTAAATGGGGCATCTAAAGGTCTTACCCTTCGTTGTATGTGTCCAAAAAAAAAAGAAAGAAAGAAAAAAGAGAAAAAATTCAAATGGTATTAGAGTAATAGCAGTGTTGATATCATACAAGGAATCCTCCAAAAAACACTCCTCTCATCCCAATTGATAGTAGTTAATATAGTAAAAGGCCTAAAATCTGGCTAATGTTTTCACTTAAAAGATAAAGGATCTTCTCAGCAACTCATGCTTCACATGCTTAAAATTGAGAGTGGCTGAGCACAGACCAAACAACAAAACTTCCCTAGTCCATTACTAATTCATGCACGGCTAAATATGAGTAAGCTAATGATATGAAACTTCTAAAGAAATTTCTTAGTTCGATAAATATTTACGTATGTCGTTTGAGAAGTACTGTTATCTAGCAAATCAAGAAATATTTGTTCTTCTCACAGAAAATTCTGCATTTTGAGATCACAATACATGAAAGAACAAGAGTCGGAGATAGCAATAATCTTACCCAACACAAGAGCAGCTCCAATCCACCCAGTAAAACCCCACCTTTCACCTAGTAGGAACCATGCAAAACTGGCACCCCAGAGTGGTTCCAACGCAAAAATTATGGCTGTTTCTGTTGCTGATACATCTAGCATCGCTGCCATCTACATGAGTTAATTCAATTACAATTAGAAACTAGCCTAATAGGACAGAAATAATGCATGCCCACAATTCTTTTTCAAACAAAGGAGCATAAATTTCTAGAACGGCTTCGAAATCTATTTAAAGAGTGCAATCATACCTCTATCAACAGGCAGAACCCAGTTGAAAAGGCGCCTGTATAGAGTGCCGGTATCCATGGAAATTGAATTATCCAATCACACGCCATTTCCCATGTCCACGATCCTGGGTCCCATCCATGTGTGCTACCAAACCAGCCTTCTATGAAATACCAGATAGTCGAAAATATAGCAACAACACAAACCTGAATGAACATATCGGATTGGTCAAAGTCCCAAATGGAATTGATGCATGAAATGTAAAATAAATTTCAAAGAAAAACTATTTTTTCAAGAAGCACAAACTAACCTCATAGCCAAGAAGTGGTAAGAAATTCTCCTTCTTTGTTCTTCTTGAGATATGTTCAGTTCTAAGCATGTGTACACCGAAAAACACGGCACTCAATAAATTCAAAAGATCTCCAACCTGAAATGGATTATTCTACAAGATCAACTTCTGAAAATAATTACCTGTAACCAACCTTTAATGTGAAATTTCTTCATTCTATTAGTGATCCACCATATGATTTTCTTCATCTTCTACTTTACTACTGATATTATAGTTTAAAAAGACCACCAAAACTAGCAACAAGGCTTACACTTGGAGGAGATCCACTAGATTCCAGCATTGCAACCCCAATTACCGACGTTAGACCTCCAACCCACGTAAGGGCAGGGATTTTTGCCCCTAGCATCCCATCCAACAAGGGCACCACAATTACCTGCTCAAGTCACCAGAAACTTTCAAATCTGTAACTCCCTTGTTAATCCTCTTAGAAGCTCTGAACAGGAAAAAAAAAAATGGTTCTCTGAAATTGATTCTTGAACTCAAAGGAGCAGCTCATTAAGAGGCTTACTGTAAATAAAGAAATGAATGAAGCTCGTCCAGCATCGGATGTAAGTAGTCCAATTGCCTGCATTAGATAGCCTAAGCTAACCCAGAAGCCTAATTCCATTCCAGCATTACGGGTCTGTACATCGCCACGAGCCCGTAAGATAAATGGCATAAATGGAAGGGCCGTCAGGACAAAGCGCACAACTGTGAAAGCTGAAGGGTCCATTATGGCTTCAACCTCTTTCAATACAGGAATGTCACTAGCTGCAGATCACATAATTAAGTTATTAGAAACATCTCTAAGCAATTTAAAGAACTATTGCAGTCCAATAACGCAAAGTTACAAAGAAAATTGTTAATAGTGGCTTAATATGCATTGTTGGGCTATCAGTTACAGTTTTTGGATTCAGTGGT
Source organism: Paratinospora sagittata (assembly GCA_035771175.1). NCBI lineage: Eukaryota > Viridiplantae > Streptophyta > Magnoliopsida > Ranunculales > Menispermaceae > Paratinospora > Paratinospora sagittata. The sequence continues at coordinate 2,930,420 of CM069605.1, forward strand.
TTCTAACATGGTTTAAAAGAGGTAGATACTGCGTTGCCGGGGAGTACTCCGTGACTCAAGCCATGATGCTGAGGGAGAGTGTTAGCATAGTCCCACATTGCCTGGTGTACAATTGTGATGTGCAATGTATAAGTCATCGGCAACCCTCTCTTACCATATACCATATATATAGCTGTGTTGAAAGATCACTATTCAAATTCAACCTAGCAAATAAATAAGACATCTTTTTAGCACAGCTATTTCTTCAAGGATTTAATTTCTGAAACACCCTTCATAAGATCTGAAAACTAACCTTTTTTGTTATTCTAACATGGGCATCTACTAAAAAACACTACATAACCTAAAAATGGAAACTTTCAACAAAAAGAAAAAAAAATGTTCATCAATAATCAATTATAGGAAATGGGTAGAAAGAAAGATTAGTACCATAAATGATGGTGATGAGATTGAGCAATATAATACTCCTGACCTTCTTGGACGCGAAGAAAATCCTGCTCCAAAGTGGCCTTTTGCCAAAGAAATCACTCTTCTTCTTCAATGGGCTTCCATTTTTCCTTACCAGCTTCGAATTGGGAACAACTGAAGAGCCCTTATCATCCGATCTTCTGATCTGGGTCGGCGTGTTCTTCAAAGAAGAAGAAGAAGAAGAAGAAGAAGGGGTTTGATCCAAGGATAAATTAGTGATAATATTAGTTGTTACTGAAGCTGTTCTTGTTGTTCTTCTTCTTCTTCTAGTTTGGTTCTGAAAAGAAAAATAGAAGATTGATGGTGAAGGTGGTATTAAAGAAGAGCTTCTGGTTAAGCTCCATGGCCATTTTCCAGGTGGTGAAGGAGAAGCCATGAGAGCTGCTTTCCTCTCTAGTTTCTTCCTCTGTTCCACAGGAGACACCAAAAAGGTGTGACTGGAAATCGTTGATTTGTTGTTTTCATAGGATAGAGAGCTTCGATGTCATTTTTCCCATTGTCAGACACGTGGGAAACAAATGTAATATTATATAAACAATTGTATTTTAGAAATTATGATGAGCAAACTAATTAAATTAGAATAAAAAAGATTAAACGATAATAACTGAAGATTTGCAAATCTAATGAAAAAAAAGTAATGTAAATGTCACACTTGTTATTCTTAAGGTTAATTATAAGATGTAAATAAATGAGTTTTCTTATCAAATTTTCTTAATTACTTGTTTTTCTTCCCCACGTCTTCATCAAAGAACACAATATTTTGGAGATTTTATTAAAAATCACAAATTTTCAACACGGGATCTCTTGTGTATATATATATATATATATTATTGCATTTTTATGATTTTATAATATAAAATGACAAGAATGTGAACTCTCTCTTCTTCTTTTTTATTACTATCGATTTTTAGACATAAGAGGTGTTCTTTTTTTTTTGAATGAGACTAATATTTCTAGATTCAGACATTACAGAGACGTTTAGGATGACTCTCCCAACAAGACTGAATAAATAAGGGCACATCTAAATTCGAACTCGAAACTTATACCTTATTCTCACTTATACTCAATTTCTCAACTAACTAAATTATTATTTATTGATATTAACTTTCTCTTTAGAGTCTTTATATTTGACATTTGAGAGCTTTCGAGCCATCCTTAAGTAATACAAACAGGCAGTACTAAATTATTAATGGTAATCAAATGTTATGTTCACAAAATAATTAAATAAACAGAGCAGCAAGCAGTAGGAAGTTAACATGTCATGATGCAAGTGCAATGAAAGCAAAATAATGACATGGCACATGGGAGCATTGAAATATCATTTATTAACCATTAATTTTAGAAAAAGATTTGATTGATGTCCTCTTTAATTGCTCGTAAAAATTAACAATATTAAAGTTTTTTATTATTATAGTATCAACATTACTTTTGTATAAGTGCATACCCCAATTATATCTTGATAGATGATAAGAGTCACGTAAAAGAACCTTAATTAAGTTTTGGTGACGAAAAAATAAAGGCCTTATTTGGAGTGCATATGTGTTTTTACCAAAAAATATTTTTTTTAAATACAATCGACAAATATAAAAATAGAAGGAAATGAGTTTTGTCAAAAAGCTCATAATTGTATTTGAATTATAAACACATATGTGTCAAACGATACTCAAATTGTATTTGTTGAAATTATTTGCTGCAACGCAGCTTTTACTTTATTTCCAAACGGCCAAAATTAGGTTAAATCTTGTGAGTATATATACCACCAATGAACCATCCCGACCCTTACTAGATTTGGCTGTTAAATTAACTTGTAACATGAAAAACATGGAAGTAATTAAATATAGTTATTGACTAAATAGAATGTGATAAAGAAAAAAGAGAAAAGAAAAAACAATAGTATGATTAATATAATATTTAAAAACTACATTGACTAAAATTCATACAAAAGCTAGCCTCCATTAATGTCACAAAAAAAGAGGTGGTGGAAGGTGGGGCTTTTAGTAGTCATTTGAATAAAACCAGTACTGCAAGAAATAATTCTCTAGTACTATATAGATCTGTGTTCAACTTTTAGGGTTTGGTTTAATCAAACAATGATTTAGAAGAAGCTTCTGTTATTTCTTTTCTTTATATGCACACAAGTTTCAACTTAACAACATAAAACGCTTCTATCATTATTATTATTATACGTAAAGTTAATAGTCAGTAGCCCCTGAACAGTATAAATTCGACTAATTTGCTTACCAAATTCTTGACACTGACTTTGTGATGGGCGGAATCAAACCCGGGATGCCCCGGTCTCACATCGAGACGGCTTGCCAACGCGCCAATTGCCTCAATGGCAAAACTTGCTGGTTCATTGCATGCACCTATAGCATCTTTTTGTTTTTTTTTTTTCTGGGTAGAGCTATGTAGCATCTTAATTAGTTATATATATTTATTTAAAACTATAAGCTCTATATTATTTATTTGCAGCTCTTTCTTTAATAACAATACTATCCCTCCATTTGGCCAAATTAATTAAAAGTTCTTGAGAAAGCGTGTAGGGTCCGCAGGACAAGCATCCTCGGTGGGACAAGCATCCTCTTTGATATATATATGTAAGCATTTAAGTTAAACAGATAGACTTCTAGGAATAAGCAAACAGCACAACCAGCCTATTATTTAAAGCATTCACTGTGCACAGCCTGGGAGCTATTATATTACCAACCACCCAATATATATATATATATGTATATATAAATATATATTCTACCTGATATTTATACTTGTTGTTGATCCAATCTAGCTATAGGGTCATAAAATATTATTTAATCAAGTTGATCGACTAACCGATTGAAATGATCTTGATCGTTGATTTTGCTGCGATGTTTTATTGCTGATCATGATTCATGACCACCTTTTCCTATCTCATTATGATGTGAATTTATTGACTGCCAAGAACTAGGAAGCTCATTGATTGAAGAACCACCAGGATGAATTCATTGAGAACACTAGGAGTGATTATTCAGTGACCCCAATATGTCATTAATTTCTTCAAAAATATGTATAATTATTAAAATAATAATAATAATAAGGAAAATATTATTCTAACTTTAAAAAATTATAATTACATGTGCAACTGTATACATATATCTATTAGATTATTTATTATACACTTTAAGATGTGTAAAATATTAATATCTAATAGATATACATGTGTACGCAATTACACTTTTAATTGCGTTAAAATAATATTTTTCTAATAATAATAATAAAAAGACTAGGGTAACTTCATATATAAATACATATTAAGCATCCTAGTTGTGGGGTGATTTCAACACGAATTGCATGAATTTGCTAGAGTTGGATTGTCTCAAATATTTATGTTGTGGTGCGTGACTCCAGTTGGTATACTAATTAATTTATAAAAGTGTGTAACATACAAATATACAATACAATATTAAATTAATTTGCCCTTAATTAATTAGATGATACCCATGATGAAGCTACAGACTTATGGGGTCGTTGGCATTCAATGACCATAGCAGACTTTAGTCAGAGACCCAAGAGAATCACTGGAGGACTCTCAAAACCCTAATCATCCCATGAGCTATAAATGCATGAAAAATGGCCTTTAATTAATTGTCACAAACTACAATGTAGGTAGCACAAATTAAATTTTACTAAACAAAGGAAGCCCAAATGTGTCGTCTACTTGAAACAGTTTTCCTTCTACAAGGTATAGAAGGCAATTGAAAATTAAATCAAGTAATAATAAATAAAAACTGGAATGAACACTGCATGTGAAGATTAATTCCACATAGCAAAACGCTGCCAATATATATATATATATATATAGATATATATGCTTCCAGTAAGTGATATGTCAGTGCTTATTTCTGCAAGATATATATAATTCAGAAACTGAAGACATTTTTTTTTTGCTTGAGTAGTTTATATTTATAAAATACACCAGAGGTGCTGGAATATCTGGCTAGCTAGAGTTATGTATGGAACAAAATATATAACAAAAAGGGTACACTCATTAATTAATTCCAACATGATAAATGTCAATATTACAAGGTTGCAGAAGAACAGTACTGGCAAGGCAAAAGGCATCAGACTCTAAACACACTAACAGAGGCTAGCTAGGCTTTGATCCCTGATACCGGTTGCCTTGATTGTTCTTCACAATACATTTTCTGGGAACAAACAACTTTGATAATTTGAAACTGATGAAAACAATAAGAAACTACAAAAAAAAAAGAAAGAAAAGAACTTACAGTGTAATTCATCTAACATCATAGAGATTTTTACTTGTTGTGAAGAGGATTTGGACCAGTATGAACTTTTCTTTTGTCTTCTTCGAACAACCCTTTAGTGTGATCATCATCTTCTTCATTACTGCGTTTGAAACTGCTTGCACTAGTAGTAATACTATTTGATGAACTAGAAACCACCACTGGATCCAAAGTCTTGAAGTCGAGAAATCGAACTCTTCTCGGCAAAGGCTGCAATAATCTTGCTACCTGATGATCATCATCTCGAGCAGCATGAAATGGAGGTAACTGTGTGAAGATCAAAATGACCCACAAGCAAAAAACCAGAGTTTTATAACCTCTAATTAATGTAACATCTACCCTTCTTCTTTCTGATCTCAACAACAGTGTAGTCATTGCACCCAGCCAGGAGATCCAATTCAATGTATAAAATCAACCCCACAAGAAGAATTTAATTAAACACCAAGAAGAGATAATACTCAAGAGAACCAAACCTCTCTAAAACAGATCAAGAGCTAGAAAAATGAGAACTACAAGCCATTTATGTCTTTCTCTTTACTTGAATCAGAATGGGTAAGTATCAAATTTCTCTAGTTCCAAGCAACAAGATGAACTACTGAGATGAGAGAAACTTCGATTCATGCCCGTGTCTTGTGGGAGCTGTAGTAGATCTTCACATGAGACCAAGACTACCCTTCTTCTTTCTAGCACTATAAAACTAGCTAGCTTTAATTTTTTGATTATTTCTCTGATCAAGAACCTTCTACTATTGTTTCCTTGGTTTTTTTCCTGTAAAATCTTCGAACTTTGAACCATTAATGTGTATTTTTCTGTTCTAAAATAGGTGGAGTATTAATAGCCGTTGTCCTCGGATTCAAATTTTAATATATTGAAGTAGAAGAAATTAAACGGGGGTGAAAAAAATCGTACCATCTTATTGCTAAATTTTTATTACAATATCTCAGATCCGTTGCTCCTGGAAATTGGATATTAAACTGTACCACCCTACTTCTTTTAATGCCACGTTTTTGTCAACTGGTCAACGCAACTAATTGTGCCCACGTGGTGCCAAATGGTCAAATAGTCAATAATAGAGTTTGTAACACTCTGACTCGTGTAAAGCATTGGATTCAAATACGTTCCGGCATTTCTCCGTTTTATTTGCTTCTGCTCAGGTTCTTGGGAAGAAAGCGGTGTGTGGAAAGCCATAAGGGCGTGGAACACTGCTTTGTCCGCGGAGAATGGTTTACAAGAGATGCGGCGGATCAATAGCTATATATAGAGAGATATATATTAATTAACATTTAAATTCATATTAATGTCATCTATCTAAATAAATATTTATGCATGTGAGGTATGCTCCATGTCATCAGCCCACGTCATGCATGCACATGTTGGCAACATGACATATATATATATATATATATATATATATATATATATATATATATATATATATCTTTTTAATGTACGTTAAAAGATGTACATGTCCATATTTTTATTATATTTATTTATCCCAAACTGCATATAAACAACCTAAGATATTAGCCTACATATATATATATATATATAGTTGAAATTGATATGTAGAATTCTAATTAAGGAGGGTTTAATTCTGAATAACAAAAAAATATTTATATACCTACTTTATATGTCGATTGTACTTGGCTCAAATAGTTTGATGTATATATGTTTTCGCTCTAAGGTAGTTAAAGGTTTAATTCTTCCTAACCGTCTAGGCAGCTATGTATGTGTGTATGTAGGCATATAAATGGAGACTAAATGTATCTTTATACATACATACACACATATTTATATATATAATTATTATTTTTATATATCTAAGACTTACAATACTTAACAATTAAAAGTCAATGGGTTCATATAATAAAGAAAAATTCTAATCTAGCTACAAAAAAAAATTACAACTACATACTTATATTCATTGAATATATATGTTATACGTATCTTAAGACGTATAATATATGATCCAATAAATATAATATACAGATGGGTTCGTAAAGTTTGACACGAGCTTTACGTGAGGTTAGCTTTTGGTGGAAACCTCGTCTTTGGTTGGGCGCCTTTGTTTGGGAGGCCTATTCTTATGCCTTGATGCCTGTGGAGCCTCAGCCGTCAGGCCCTCGGCCCACTTAGGTGAGATCACTCTTTCACTTATCAGCTATATATGAGTTGGCAACTTGGCATCTTTCACAATTATTTATTTTTTATTTTTCTTTTCCACACTTCCATTTTCATCTCAACTTGAATTTGCCTCCAATAATACCTCTCTAGGGATCTTCAGCAGGTACCCACCACCCAAGTTACGTTGCTTTCCTGCATATTAATTTAGCTTGTTTTTAGATCATTTCCTTCTGTGATCATCCATGTTGTAGTTATTGAAGATTAGTAATTTAAACTTGACCCACAAAGCCAAAATAAGCATAGAAGATAGCCTGTTGCATTTTAGAGCAGCGGATAAAATGAAGTTTTAGGTTACAGCTCATCAAGAACTGTAATATGGGATGGAGGGCAACTTTGCATTTGTGGGAAATTGAGTTGTGGTGTTTTAACTTGTTTGATATTGAAGTACCCACCCAAAAAAGAAAAAGAAAAAAAATACTACCTTCTGAGGTTCAAGGTAATTTATATGTCAAATATATAGAGCAAAGTAAAGCATCATTAATGTTACTTTTTCATGTTCAAAACCTTAATTTGCATAGACATAATTTAAAATTAGGATCATGAATAACAAATATTTTTTTGTTGTTGAAATTCAGTAGGCCAGGGCCTTAAAAGGATTACAATTGAAAGTTCACAACATTGTAAGTTCAATATTTTCAAGTTCTTTATGCTTTGGTTGTTTGCAGGGGTTAAACTCATGCTGAGAGTAATGATCTCTACTAATCTCCACAGCTTGAATCCTCAACTAATACTAATTCCTTGGATTCGTCGATTTTCTGATCTCTCAGTTGCCCATTTCCAATCCAACCACTCTCCATCCTTGCAAAAACAAGCCTTTGCTTCCCTCTTGAATTGCTGCTCTTCACACCCAAACCAACTCAAGCAAATCCATGCATTTCTATTGACTACTGGTCTCACCATTAAAAACAGCCTAGTAACTCAACTTCTTACATCTCTCGCACTTTTGGGCGACATGAAATATGCACGCCATCTCTTTGACGAAATGCATAAGCCCCGGTCTTTCCTATGGAACACCCTCATTAGAGGATATGTTAAAAATGAGCTCTTTCATGATGCTATAGCTCTGTATGGAAAAATGCATCAGTTAGGTGTTCGCCCCGATCAGTTCACATTCCCTTTCTTGCTTAAATGCTGTGCTGAACTGGATGATTTATTATATGGAACACAAGTTCATGCTCATGTTGTAAAATATGGGGTCAACTTTGATACTATAGTGAGGACTGAGTCAATGATCATGTATGCCAAGTTTGGTGATTTGGGCTCTTCACAGTATTTGTTTGAGAGTATGATTTTGAAAGATTTGGTGGCTTGGAACGCTTTGATGTCGGTATATGTGCAAAATGGCCGTGCAGATAGGGCCCTTGCCTTGTTTCGTCAAATGGGCTTGATCCGAATTGAACCGGATTCGGTGACTCTTGTCAATGCTCTCTCAGCTTGTGCTCATTTGGGGTGTTTGGAAATTGGGAAGGAGATTGATCGACTTGTCGTTAAACTTGAGAGTAATGTGGTTGTTAATAATGCTCGTTTGGACATGTATGCAAAATGTGGGAGTATGGAGTCTTGTAGAAACCTATTTGACAAGATGCCCGAAAAGAATGTTGTATCATGGAGCACTGTAATTGGAGGCTACGCAATGAATGGAGACACTAAGAATGCCCTGGATCTTTTCTCTCGGATGCAAGATTATGGAATACCGCCCAATCATGTCACATTTCTTGGTGTTCTCTCTGCTTGCAGCCATGCCGGTTTAGTAAGCCAAGGCAGAAATTATTTTAACTCCATGATTTCATCTAATAATTGTGATATTGAACCGAGAATAGAACACTATGCATGCATGGTTGATCTTCTTGCTCGATCTGGGAATCTTGAGGAAGCCTATAACTTCATCAGAAAAATGCCCATTGAGCCAGATGCTGGAGTATGGGGAGCTCTACTGGGCGCCTGCACGGTATATCAAAATATCAAATTGGGTCAGCAAGTTGCAGATGTTCTCTTCAACTTAGCTTCTCATACTGGTTCTTATCATGTGCTCTTATCAAACATCTATGCAGCAGCTGGTAGGTGGGATGATGTGAAAAAAGTGAGGCAGAGAATGAAAAAGGGAGGCCTGAAAAAAGTAGCCGGATTCAGCTCCGTTGAATCAAATGGTGAAATTCACATTTTCCATAGAGCTGATATATCACACCCGTTGTCCGAAAGGATATATAAATTATTGGAAGAGTTGATTAAGGAAATGAGAAATATTGGGTATGTGCCAAAAACAAGTGTTGTGCTTCATGATGTGGATATGGAAGAGAAAGAGTTTGCTCTTAGCACTCACAGTGAGAAGCTTGCTGTTGCATTTGGTTTAATCAGTGTGAAACATGGGTTTCCCATTAGGGTGATGAAGAACTTAAGAATTTGTGAGGACTGCCATAATTTTTGCAAATTTGTTTCGGAGATGAAATGGAAAGAGATCATAATGAGAGATAAGAACCGGTTCCATCATTTTAAAGATGGCGTTTGTTCATGCAAGGATTTTTGGTGATCACAAGCAAAGGCTTATTTACAGTGTCGAGCATAAACACCAGTTCAACATGGACAGGAACTGCATAAATGATCCTACATCTGAGGATATATAGCAAGGTTGTCGAGAAGATCAAAGTTAAAATCAGGTAATATTTCAGACATCGTCAACTCAACTCAACTAAGGTAGTGTTTGTTAACTTTACTAGCAATGTCTGAAAAACGTAGAGGATTGTGAAAAAAAATAAAAATTGGTAAGTATTTTTACTTCCCCTACCTCTAATTGAAGCAGAGGCATAACCTCTACTAATTAAGCAAAAAAAAAGAGGCTAATTATAATTGAACTTAAACCTCTACTACAAATAGAGGTTCATTTTAAGGCAGAATTAGAGGCCAAATAGAGTAACCAAACGCCACTTAAGTCTTTCCCAACTACATAGATCGGATACATGAATTTGTTTCCTCCACTTTGCTCTATCAAGGGCTAAGTCAACATTTATATTACAAGTAGTTGACCCTCATTTTTTTTCTTTTTTCTTTTTTTGGCATGTTCTGATGAGCTTGGTTCAACTATAATTGTTTTCTTTGGAAGCAGTGAGAATAAACAATGATGGAATGAGCTGTACCTCTTCTAAGCAAGATGCTGGATCTGGCTGAAGAGATTGGAACATATTTCTTGCGTTTGGTAGATTGAGACATATTTCTTTTCGAACAGAATTCATATGTTTGGATGTACAAAGTATGATCTCGCTCTCCTTCTCTCTCTTATAGTCTATCCACTTGCATAGAACTGCTGAGCCATGACTGATATGGCATTGTTATATTGTATGATGAACTTGGCCACATCTTCTGGCTTGAAGTAGATGAAATTCAACATCTAGACTCACAGATTTAAGCTCATGGAAGATTATTTCCTTGTACTATAACTGGCTCAAAGTGATATGACCTAGTGGAGCTAAAGTTAGATGTTATATACACATCGATATATATAGAAGGAATGCATGTTATGAATGTTGCTAATGGAGATTTTTTTTGTCCCAGAGAAAACCACTGGAAACTTACCACAGGGAGTGAAGAAGCTGCTTGACTTTAAAGTGGCCAGTGGCAAAGCCTTCCCATTTGATCTCTATCTGCCTTCAGATCATTTCATTTATCTTTGCTTATTAAATAGCATAAAAAAAAAGGTACCCAGTGCATGAAGCTCCTGTCATTCGAGGTCTGCTTAATGGACTATGTACTTATTTCCACATTGAAGAAGCTAGTTTTAGATTCAAACCCGTGAAAATTATAGGTCATAATGGAGTAACATCAAGCATTGTGCCAAGGCCTACCTTTTGTTTAAAAGAACTAATGGGAAATTCCAACATTTAGAATTTTTGGTATGAGACAGAGAGACCTGCACTCATTTTGTATTTTCAGGCTGTTCTATGACATGTTATAACAAAATACTCAGTTTACAGTGCAATGAACTCATGGAGATATATTGGGGGCAAGGAATGTGGCAGAAAGTGATGCTGTGATACAAATCTTAACTAGAAATTCCTAATGTTGATTATTTAAGTTTAATTAAATAACCAGATATAACAAATCTGATGAATTGTAATCATGATTTCAATCACTTTTTTAGGCACCCAAGCTTATTCTTTTATTCTTTTTTTTTTATATATATATTTATGAAAATTAAATTAAAGGCTATTTTTTGCACACACTCCATACTCCATTGATTAAAATTTCCAAAATTAAGCAGTAGAGACCCTTTTATTTTTCTTTATGCTTTTGTTTCTTCAACTTTTTGTGAAGTGTTTAAAAAAAACTTATGAATAGTATTTGTTGGTGCAAATTTGATCAACACCAGTAGACGATGAGGTGGAGGAAAGATGTTGATGTGGAACTCGTCGGAGTGCTAAAAAAATTGCCGAAGGTTAGTTATCTGGAAGAGGGAAAATAAGAGAATACAGGCTATCGTAAGGAATACCGACGTGGTGTCGGTCAAAGACCTTCGATGCCTAAGTTAGTTCAAAACTACGTAATATTGAACTTAGTCGAGAATGACTTAGAGTTTCTTACCTCTCCCTTAAGGGTTGTGGTCTTTTTATAGAGAGGGCTTGAGATTTTTGGCCTTATAGTAGTGTTGTTATAGAATCAGAGATCTAAATCCTACTGGGAGAGCATGTTTTATTATTGGTTGATCTAGGAAGATCTGGTACGATCTTTGTAGGATTAGGATGACTTATCGGTCTTCTAATCAAACTAGTAGTGTTTCAAGCCTTATCAGAGTCGAATTAGAAGTAGCTCCCGAACTTATCGCAGTGAATTATGCCTTATCCCTACCTGGTCGGGGGTTCCGTCGTCATCCGTTTCGAAGTCAGAGATCTCTACAGGTCGGTATCTGTAGTCTCTCGTTCTATCTGCTTGATATTGAACACATGGTTTGTAAGAAGATTGATAGATAGTAGTCGATAATCCATGATGGTGGTCAGTAGGACCGATCATGAGCTCAGACTATGTGCATTGTTGAGTAGATTCGTATTCTTTCTCCAGAATAGGTCAGTACATTGACCTGGCACGTGCTACGTCTTACTGGACAAGAATAACATGGCCGACGTGTCCTATGCTCGGTATATGGTCCAACAGTACTAATTCAAAGCACTACAGATAACATTACACTTCAACAAAAATACCTAATTTTAATTTTTTTTTTTAAATTATAGCAGTTGGTTCTAAAATAATAAACATATACATTTCAGCTTTTGAAGCAAAAGATTAAGGCCTCGTTTGGTTTATGATTCAATTTCAGACACAGTTTTTTGTATCTGAGAATTTGAAAATTTAGAAAATATGTTTGATTTGAGTAAATTGAAAAATAGTTTTTCACTTTTTATTTAGAAAATAAATTATTTTAAGGAAACAATAAAAAAAATTTATTTTTGAATTGTATTCTTGTTTTTAAATCATCGTCTAAACTAAGTCTAAGTATTTATTTAGAAAAAATAAATAAAAATTAAGAAAGTTAAATTTAAATAAAAAATAAAATATAAAACTAATTTTCAGAAAAACAGAGATGTGACGGTGGTCCTTCCATAGAAGCCAAAAAACCAATAGCACATACGAATATCCTTTGTAGCGTCACGGAACATTCGTGACGAATTCGCATCTCTCTTTCTGTTTCCTCTGAATATTGGTTGAAATTGCCCACCTAATCAAAATCAAAACCAACTCAAACTCACTATTTTTCTTAAAAAGAATTTCCATTTATTTATATGCATGAATACATCACCACTTTAGCGCAATTTCTTCCAATTTCCTCTCTCACAACTTGGATTTTGCTTGCATCTTCCACAGCCCTTTAGCAAGTACTTTTTTTTCTCTCTGATCTTTGATCTACTATGATCCATTTCTTACACTTCTTACTGGAATTACTGGTTTTGATTGCAAGTTTTAGTTGCCACCCACTACTTCATGTTGCTTTGCTTTCTTATAATTTAGCTTGTTTTGGGTTTCCTTTTCTGATTATTGCAGTTTCAATTTGACCCAGAAAGTAGATACTCTGATTTTTGAGTTTTTATTTGTTATGGGGTTGCATTTTAGAGAAGTGGGTAGGATGGATTCAAGTTATATTACAATTTTTTGGGTTTAGTTCATCCACCAATGGAACCATGTGGTCGATTCCAAGAATGCATTTTGTGGGTAGCTTGAGGTGTGCTTAAGGTGTTTGAGATTTTGATACCCAGGAAAAAAAGTAATTAGTAAAAACAAGGTGTAAGAGCATTTACTTCTGAAGTTTAAGCTAGTTTGTATGTCAAAAATCAAGCAAAGTTACAATTTTGAACTGAAATCTTATGCTTAATATTGCATAGTAGTGTTTGAGATTGTGATACCTAGAAAAAAAAAAATAGTAAGAACATGGTGTAGGAGCATTTACTTCAGAAGCTCAAGCTAGTATGTGTGTCAAAAATCAAGCAAAGATACAATTTTTAACTGAAGTTTATGCTAAATATTGCATAGTCTTTAGATTATTCTTTTTTTTTTTTTAATTACTTAAGTATGTTGCTGAATTCTTAATTATGTTAACATATTTTATTGTTTGTGTTTGCACAGTGGTATGAACAGTGTGTATGTGCTGGTGATTGAGCTACTCTTTTACAATTTGAGATCCAAAACTTCTTGTTCACAGTTGATATATTTCAACTTATTGATCGAGAGAATATGAGTTCTCAAAGCAATGTGAACACTAGTAGAGCACTTGAGGGGATTCATGGAGTACATTTGGTACCCCATTCGCCTTTCACAGTGGAAGAGATCCCTCAATGTGGGAACTATCATCATTCTGGTTATGATAGTGCGGGCACCAGAGCAAATCAGATACTATTGATGCAGTGAGTCCTAAGAGATCTTTCTAACTAATCCTTGCTATTGTTAGACGAATGACAAGCATATTCATATGCATTTTTTTATGGCCCTTTAGCAGAATTAACACTTTGGTGTATAAAAGCTTTGAATAAATTATTGATTATCTTGCATACTTCTACAGTCGATTATGGCAGCAAAGACCAGCTTGCTTGAGGCCAATCCGGTGTTGTCTTCAAGGTATTTACAGAACAATTCTCTTTCTGTGAATGCAAGTATGCTAATACTGTTTGTTACTTGTATGTGCATATATGTACTATTTGGCAAATATAGAAGCTAGTCAAATTGGATGGCATTCATGACTTTAATAACTTTTTCCATAATTCTCTCTTTCTTTTTTAGGCGATCAAAGCTTTGTAGAAACAATTGCAAATGTGTTGACATCACTTCCTTTTATCATCCTTGGTGTCCAGGCTCCGAGGCAAGTTTGCTTTCAACTTCTGTAATTGCTCTCTCATCGTCTTATTTTTCTTACTCTGTTAATACCTGATTGGTTTTAGATTAAAAAAAAAGGAGCTAATTGCTCATTTTACTGAGATGCAGGAAGAATTTGAATACTAAAATGTATGCTAATTCGCTAATTGGAGTTGGTGTTGCCTCAAGTTTATACCACTCTTCAAGAGGAGAATTGCGAAAGTACTTGAGATGGGCCGACTATACAATGATAGCTACAGCAACAGTTGTAAGTTAGAAATGAAGAAAATTGTTTAGAATTGACAATTATCATTTACTAATAAGGAGTAATAATTATGGACTCAACTCGTCTTTTGTATTCGACTTGAGTATATACGCTGCACCCAATCGTTAACTATATAAAGTTCCACTGATTTAACATATATCAAGTTACTTGTTTTCTTGTACAAAACCGGACAACTGAAGCATGACCTGTTGTTGAGCTATATAGATTAGTTTTTGCTTCCAGAATGCTAAAAGTTTAGGAAGTGAAAATAATGTGCTCCTGCTCCACATAGTTACTTGTAGCCTGGATTGAGATAAAGCTATGCAGGACAGTCACATAATTTAGGTTCATACCATTTATTATTTTTGTTGTTTTAATTTAAGAATGATCTTGCAGGAAGACATATGTCCTTGCTGAAGTTGATGCTATGTCCTCCATGAAATCTTTGCCAACAAGAAGTAATAATCTAAAAAGGCACTAATATAGTTCCAGATTTCATGTCACTTATGGTGCAAATTAAAATTTTATATTAGGAAGTCTGCTGGTGCATTGTGCCGTAAATTAGCTGCTTACAGGATTTTTGATATTCCCTTACACGTCAACTTCATTTTGATGATGTAAATCTCTTAAAATTCTTTGTAGTGTCTTTCCAGAGCGCTTAGGGATGAGAACCCAAGATTGCTCATGGCAGCATCGGCGTTGGTCCTACCTATCCAACCATTAATGGTTTCAGCAGTCCACACTGGCTTAATGGAGGTATTAATTATTTCTCCATTAGATATATCAATAGTGCATTTAAGCCTAAATACCCGATTCCACAATGGCCGCTTCTTAACTTTTTTGTATGTATTGATATGTTGATTCACAAATCTATTTAGTTGTCAAAAGAACAAAAATACAAACCATTACTAATGTACTATACTCCCAAGCAATTCTACCAATTTATCCTTTTAAAGGACCATTCTTATCATCTACTTGCGTTTTGAGCCTGTTATTTCTTCACATAATTACTGATTTCCTGTGGAAAATAATTCAGAAACAGAGTTCCACAATTTTTCCTTCTCCTTGGATAGTGGTTCTTGTGTTCTTAACAAAACCCAATCTTGTGTTGTTTTTCCATCCAGGTAGCATTTGCGAAAAGAGCATTGAATGAACCAGACCTGAGGATGGCTCACAACATACACAAGATGTCATCTCTGTTGGGAGGTGTATTTTTTGTTGCTGATGACATGTTCCCCCAAACACCATACCTTCATGCTGCTTGGCATCTCGCTGCCGCCGTTGGGATTGGTACATGTAACAAGCTTCTTGAATGATATTTGCCCTCTCTGCGGATATCATCAGAATCCGCCGTATATATTATTTCCACATCTTATTTTTTTCTCCGAGGAACTCTTAAATCTTCTGAGACAACACCACAATTCAAATCCTTTAGAATTCAAACCATTATCACTTGGATGCTTCTTGCACCGGTCTTAGGTGGGTAGAAATATTAAAGTCATGTGATCCTAGGGAGGAAGGAGCTCGGATGGACTTAACCCTTTTGGATCAGCGAGTATTAAGCGATATATCAGGTTAGGTTACGTGGTTTCCATTGTTTGATGAATATCATGGATGTAATTGAACTTGCCATTTTTCATGTATATCACTATGTAATTGAACTTGGATCTGGGTATCTCCGTTAACTGATGTCAACTTAGGTTGGCTAAATTTTATGTGAAATGTTAGAATAACAGAAGATTTCTGTAAGTTCATATTGTTACTTGTTAGATTCACATATTTTGGTAGAACCTTTTTTGGGTCTTCTTTGCAAGTGGATTGTGATATTAAATGCTTTTTTTGGTTGTGATTAGATCATCCATGAGACCTTTGTTCATGAATTATAGTCTTGTAAGAACTTGGCTATCATGATTCTTCATTGTATTTGGAAACATTAATCACATAATTAGCATTGTCCCTTCTAATGGAACCATTTCTGTGGACTTACATTGATGAAACAAAACAAAACAAAACAAAACAAAAATACACAGAAGGGGTCGATATGAACCAAGAAAACACACCATCAGGAAATCAAATCAACCATACATCAAACATATGTAACAATAAATTACTCGAACACCTTCATGTCTCCACTTCGTCGTCTTCTTCGTAATTGTCATTATCATCAGCTGTAGCATCCTGATACTGCTGGTACTCCGAAACCAGGTCATTCATGTTACTTTCTGCCTCAGTAAACTCCATCTCATCCATTCCCTCCCCTGTGTACCAATGCAAGAAAGCCTTCCTCCTAAACATAGCTGTGAACTGCTCACTTACCCTCCTAAACATCTCTTGTATTGAAGTAGAATTACCTATAAATGTAGACGCAATTGACAATCCCGTCGGCGGTATATCACAGACACTAGACTTAACATTGTTAGGAATCCACTCGACAAAATAGGATGAGTTCTTGTTCTGCACATTGATCATTTGTTCATCTACTTCTTTAGTACTCATTTTCCCTCGGAACATGGCCGATGCTGTGAGGTACCGGCCATGTCTAGGGTCAGCGGCGCACATCATGTTCTTCGCATCCCACATTTGTTGGGTCAGCTCTGGGACGGTTAATGATCGGTATTGCTGTGATCCCCTTGATGTTAGAGGGGCAAATCCAACCATGAAAAAGTGTAATCTTGGAAATGGAATTAGATTTACAGCAAGCTTTCTTAGATCTGAGTTCAGCTGTCCAGGGAATCTCAAACAACACGTTACTCCGCTCATTGTTGCTGATATTAAATGATTCAAGTCCCCGACTAGATCAAAACAGACAACAAATTAGCTACATTTTTTGTGAACAAAAGAGAACAGAAGAAAAAGAACGACAACTTATATCTACCTAAATATATAAAACCCCTTATAATACATAAAAGTATGCTAGTACTTTCTACTTACAACTTGGTGTGGCAAGTTTGAGAGTTCTGAAACAGATATCATACAACGCCTCGTTGTCGAGGACCATGCACTCATCAGCGTTCTCCACGAGCTGATGTACCGAAAGCGTTGCATTGTAAGGTTCGACGACAGTATCAGAGACTTTCGGAGAAGGGAAAACGGAGAACGTAAGCATCATTCGATCTGGGTATTCTTCTCTAATCTTTGATATCAGCAGAGTTCCCATTCCAGACCCAGTTCCACCACCAAGGGAATGACATACTTGGAAACCTGTAACAATGAAACAAATTCATTTCAATTCATCAAAAACCCAGTACAAAATAAATTCAATACATTCAATTTATATATTCTAAAGAACAAACCTTGCAAGCAATCACAGTTTTCTGCTTCTTTCCTCACAACATCAAGCACTGAATCAATGAGCTCTGCACCTTCAGTGTAGTGTCCTTTAGCCCAGTTGTTGCCGGCACCGGACTGCCCAAAAACAAAGTTATCGGGCCGGAAAATCTGGCCATATGGGCCGGTTTGAATGCTATCCATCGTGCCCGGTTCGAGATCCATGAGAACGGCCCGGGGAACGTATCGGCCACAGCTTGCTTCATTGTAGTAAACATTCACTCTTTCAAGCTGAAGATCAGAGGATCCAATGTAACGTCCAGTTGGGTCAATCCCATGCTCATCACATACCACCTCCCAGAATTTTGATCCGATTTGATTCCCACATTGCCCTCCTTGAATGTGAAGAATTTCGCGCATTTTGGCTTGCAAAGAGGTTAACTGTAGAGGGCAAAATGGGAAAAAGAAAGCTAAAATGTTTCTAACTGTATTAACTGATACTGCTTCTCTCCCTCCTTAAGCTATATATAGGGCTTGAAAGAAGAGAAACTGTGAAGCTTGGTTATATAGAGCTTAAGTTGATGATGATTTGCGCTCTACAAAGGTGAATTTATTGAATTGCCCTTCATCCTATTAGAATGGTCGGTGGTGATTGAGCTCAGTTTTTATGATCGAACGGTCGAGGGACGTCTGGCTAATGTCGTGTTGTATGTTGTCTATTATTAGGTGAATGGTAGCGTGTGTGATTTGCTGCCATTTGTAGCTTGTCCATTTTATTAACCTCACCCAGGCCGGCCCAATAGGGTTTGGGAATTGAAATAGCATTTACCCATGATTTTTTGTCCAAATTACAAGCGTACCACCATTGTTTCCAGTGTTTTGTTCATGAAATTTTAGTAATTTTGTGAGGGTAATATGGAGATTTTGGGTTTATATAATTAAGGATAACCATAGTATTTGGTTTGGTTTTCTGTCTTTTAGTGATCTCAAAATCTTGTAGGGTGGCCTTTCAGTTCTTCTGGTGCTTGGATTTATATTCATATAAATATTTTGGTTGTTACTTCAGTTTCAAACTTTATTCATTTTTTTATATATTATCCTTAATTTGAAGAATAATTGGGATCCATACATTTTTAAGGGGATATGGATTGTAGGGTCTGAGATTAATTTATCTGGATTGTCACCTTAATATATTATTATATATAAATAAATTGAATAATGTTACGTGTATACTGGTATCAACGTTATTTTTTGACGCTAATACCCAACTTTTCTTTTTTAGGAATGCATGTGTATTTAAAGATATTACGCAATACACATATCTCTAAAATATCTAATGAAACTGAGTGTCAGCATTAAAAAATGGTGTTAACATCCAGCGTGTATATATAAAACATTTTTCTTTGTTTATTATTCAGCTAATTTTAGCTAAATTGTAAATTTGAATCCAGCGTGTATAAATAAAGCATTTTTCTTTGTTTATTATTCAGCTAATTCTAGCTAAATTGTAAATTTGAATTAAACTGGTTGATTAAACCCTCACCACCTTCCAAAATGTATTAGAAGGAAAAAATCATCAAGCATGTCACATCAAAGACAACACACTGACCCAATCATAAATATCATATCTCCAACAAGTACACAATAGCTCATAGTGATAATCTCCTCTTAAGTACACAGCAAAATTGAATGTCACTTATTAAGGAATGATTAGAGATAATTCAATATCTACATCATTAAGATCATAGTACTCCTATAATTACACACATATAGTAACTCAAAAGAGTGCAATGCTTGTACATGATTTCAAGATCCCATATTGGAGGATCACAATAAGAATGTAGAATATAATATATATATAAAAGATTCCAAACAAAATTACCCTGTTCATACAAAAGGTGTTTGTGAGAACCATTATGTAAAGACAAAAACATGATGATAAGAGCAGATAGGTACGAACAAAGGTGGAAAAAAAGGATTTGATTGAGTGACTAAAGGGTTAAGAAGGCAGGGCAATTCAGTAAAGGTGGAGGAACTAATGGGTAAAAATAGGTGAGTAAATAAGTAATATGGTGGTGGAGTAGCTATAGGAGAGAAGAGAGTTATCGGCCATTACTACTACGGGTCATCAAGAAATTGAAAGTTGTACAAATCTGAGATAAATCTGTAACTTGTTCTTAATCAAGAACAAGCAATATTAAGAAAAGAACAGCAGCAGGTAATACAGAAGAAGCTATCTTCATATTATTCATCATACTCTGTTTTAACATAAAAAGAGAGTATATATACAAAACAAGAAAAAAAAAAAAAAACAGCTTCCTATGGTTAATTATCTAACCCTGATAACAGCTTAACCCGACCAACATAACAAAAAGTAAACCATATACTAAAATAAGATGTTGTACATCCCCCACTCAAGTTAGAGCTTGATAAAAATCCAACAAGCCCAACTTGGACACCAATTGGGAGAACATAGGAGCTAACAAGGACTTAGTAAAAGTGTCAGCAATCTGTAACTTAGAAGAGATGTGTTGAGGAAGAATAAAACCCTGTTTGAACTTGTCACGAACCAAATGGCAATCAATTTTAAGATGTTTTGTCCTTTCATGGAAGACTGGATTAGCAACAATGTGAAGAGCTGCTTGATTATCACACCAAAGAGGAATAGGCAACGAAAAAGAGACATCAAAATCCTTCAAAATGTAAGAAAGCCATTGTAACTCACACACTGTGAAAGTCATACTACGGTATTCAGCTTTAGCAGATGACCTTGAAACAGTTGATTGTTCCTTGGTCTTCCAAGAGATAAGAGGAGGTCCCAAAAATACACAATAGCCTGTCAATGATCGTCTAGTATCAACACATGATGCTCGGTCAGCGTCGCAATAGGCTCGGAGAAGAAGAGAATTTCTTGAAGACTAGAACAAGCCCGTTGAAGGGAAACCTTTGAGATATCAAAACACATGAGTGCCAGCATCCCAATGACCTTGACAAGGAGCATAAACAAATTGGCTCAACTACTGTACACTATAACATATATCAGGTCTAGTAAAGCCCAAGTATGAAAGTCTACCAACAAGTCTTCTAAACCTGTCAGGATCTAGAAGTTGAGGACCCATGTCCTGAGAAAACTTGAGACCTTTAGGAAGTGGGGTAAAAGCAGACTTTGCATTCAATAGACCAACATCCTTGATGATATCTAATGTGTATTTCCTTTGATTAATATAAGTACCTTCTTCAGCTCTAGCAATCTCAAGACCAAGGAAGAATTTAGCATATCCAAGACCCTTAATAGTACATTGAGAGTGAAGGAAATTTTTGACAACCACTATATCATCCTTGCTTGAACCAGTAACAAAAACATCATCTACATATACAATCAATGCAAGGAAGGAAGTAGAAGAACTCTTAACAAAGAGACAATGGTCATGGGCCGATTGGTGAAAGCCAGACTTACCAAGCTGAGAAGTAAACTCATGGTTTCATTGTCTAGAAGCTTGTTTGAGGCCATAAAGAGAACGTTTGAGTTGACAAACGTCACTAGGTTTTACTTTCAAGTACCCTTGAGGAGGCAACATATAAACCTCTTCAGCCAAGTAACAATGAAGGAAAACATTGTTAATGTCTAGTTGGTGAATAGGCTAAGACCTTGCAGTGGCAATTAGCTAAGAAAAGTCTCACTGTAACCAATTTAGCAACTGGAGAAAAGCTATCAAAGTAATCTTCACCCTCAATTTGATTATATCCTTTTGCAACAAGTCTAGCCTTGAACCTGTCCACACTACCATCAGGATGAAACTTGACTTTATAAACCCACTTAGAACCGATAGTCTTCTTTTTGGGGGGTAATGAAGTTAATTGCCAAGTATTATTTGCTTCTAAGGCATGAAGCTCTTTGTTCATTGCCTCAACCCATTCTACTTGAAGACTAACTTGTTTGTAAGAAGATGGTTCTCATACAATAGACACATTTGCAAAGAAATTCATATATGATGCAAAGAAATTTAAAAAAGTAATATGAGGAAAAATGTTAGGTGTAGAAGAAGAAATAGGTGGAGAAACTGAAGAGCAAGTAGCAGCAGTTGGAGTAACATTGCACAATACATTTGAAACAAAGTCATTTAACCATGCTGGTTTTTTTTAATTCTAGTACTTTTCCTAAGTACAATGTTTGTAGGATGATCAGAGGCAGTATTATGTGTCATAGGCAAAATATGAACATTATCTGAATCAATTAGAAAAGAACAATCTGCAGGTGTATGAGAAGATGTAGCAAGTGTAGTAGAATTAATACTAGGTGTATGAGAAAAAGCAGTGGGCACATGAAGAATGTGGTGCAAAGCTAGTATCTTCATCAATCGAAATATTTGGTAAAGATATTGTAGTAGAAGAAGAAAGTTTTCCATGAAAGGGAAAAATTGATTCATGAAAAATGACATCTCTAGTAATGTAAACTTGATGAGAGTGAAGATCATAAACTTTATAAGCCTTTTGACCCACACAATATCCAATAAAAATGCATTTAAAAGCTCGAAGATCAAATTTATTTTTGTGAGGTTGGGTGTTGGTGGCATAACAAAGACAACCAAAACATTTTAGGGTGTTGTAATCATGAGATTTTTTGTAAAGTATTTTATATGGTGTTTGCCACTTAAGAACAGAACTTGGAAGTCGATTAATAATGTAGGTCGCTACTAGTATGGAATCTCCCTAAAATTTCTTTGGAAGACCAAAATGAAAAACTTGTAATAAGTGTTTGTGTTTCCTCTCAACCACACCATTTTGTTGTGGTGTGTAAACACATGTTTTTGAGTGGATAATTCCTAATTGAGAGAATAAAGTATGACACTCATGATTAACAAACTCAGTGCCATTATCAGTTCTAACGACTTTAACTTGAATGTGAAATTGTGTATGAATTTGTTTAAAGAAATTTGAAAGTGATTGAGATGTTTGATGTTTAGATTGAAGTAAAAAAGTCCATATAGCTCTATTAAAATCAACAACAATAGTAAGTACAAAGTGTGCTCTTGAAAGGGAAAGTTGTTTATAAGGTCCCCAAAGATCCAAGTAAAGTAATTCAAAAATATAAGTTGTATGAATATGACTCTTGTGGAATGGTAATCAATGTTGTTTAGATAAAGGACACACGTCACAAAGAACAGAGGTAACAATTGAAGTACATTGGAAAAAATCTAAATGTTTCAAGACATCATAAGAAGCATGCCAAGTCTCATATGCCAAAGAAAAGGAGATGAAATTGATCGATTATTTTCAACTCTTGGTACAGTGCATATAGTAGAAACAAAGGAAGTACAATGTTTATTTGACTTTGGAAGATTGTGTACCATATGTGTATTATAAGGAAGTAAACTAGCACTAGAAAAACATGACTTATCTAAAATGTATAATCCTT
Organism: Paratinospora sagittata; assembly: GCA_035771175.1. Classification (NCBI taxonomy): domain Eukaryota; kingdom Viridiplantae; phylum Streptophyta; class Magnoliopsida; order Ranunculales; family Menispermaceae; genus Paratinospora; species Paratinospora sagittata. The sequence goes on from CM069605.1 coordinate 2,953,623, forward strand.
TTTCTACTCTACCGATTGCCAAATACTCTTTAGTCTTCAGGTCCTGTAAAATGCTACAGTTTGGTTGAAAAATGAATCGAATATTGGGTGTGACTGACAGTTTATGGATTGATAAGAGATTGAATTTAAAAGTGGGAAGATGTAAGGTGTCTTTAAGTACTACTTTTGAATTAAGGGTTACATGTTCAGTATGTTGGACATGCTTAATTGTTCCATCGGGAAGATAAATTGGTATAGGCTCATGTAATAAGGATATATTTTCAAGAAGATTTAAGTCTTTGCACATATGAATCAATGCTCCGATGTCTACTATTCAAGCATCATGTTCTAACAAATCAAGAGAATTTAGCGCAATGTTATGAGTTATACCTACGAAATCTATTGTGTGTGCAAAATGCACAAAATTCTCATCTACTACAGATTTTCCTTTAATAGCTTTTCTTGTTGTATCATTTCAGCTATGGTTGCTATCCACTTTGAGCCTTTATCAATTTTTGATTCCTCAGTAAGATCGAGAGATATGTCCACCATGTTAGCTACTACTTTGCCCACTGATTTTCCTTTTTGCTCCTTGAGATCCTTATACCAGTCTAGAAATCCATGTAACTTGAAACATGTTTCCTTGACATGCCCATTAGCATTGCAATGATCGCAATGTCTATCCATTTTTTCTCATTCTTCTTGTTGTAACCTCCTTTAATTGCTCCATCTTTCTTGAAATTTGAAGATCGCACCCATAGCACTATTGCTATTAGTGTTAATAAAAGTAATTTGCACTTCTCTTTTTCCACACGCAAAACCAAAGAGTATGCTCTATTTACACTTAGCAATCGATCTGTTACCAAGATTTGATTTCTAATATGATCAAATGTATCATTCAACCCCATCAAAAATTGCATCAAGCGATTGAATGAGGTTATGTCAGCTACTTGCTTCGCTGCTCCACAGCTGCATTGCGGCACAGGCATGAGGCAAGTGAGTTCATCCCAAAGTTTCTTCAACTTCGTATAGTATTAAGCCACGCATAAGTTGCCCTGAGAAATCGAACTGATTTCTCTATGTAATTGGTAAAGCAACGGACCATTGGACTCTCCAAACCTCTCTTCCAATTTATTCCACAAGTCCCTAGCTAAACTTGTATAAAGAAATGCTTCAACGATTTCTTTTGAAATGGAATTCAAGATCCACGACATTACCATGCAATCAACCCTACTCCATTGCACAAAATCTGGTCCATTCTCATCTGGTATTTCAATTTTACCATCAACAAACCTTAGCTTCATCTTTGCCCCCAATGCAATCTTCATAGATCGTTGCCAAGACAAGAAATTATTGCCTACCAATGGAGTAGAAATCAAAATCATACCAGGATGATCTGAATTTTGAAGATGTAGAGGATCGCCATTATTGTAAGTTCTTGCTTCTTGATCCGCTGCATTCCTCCCAATTCCAAAAATTGAATTTCTTGATGTTTCCATCAAAACTACACCTAGAAATCATTGATTTATCTTAAGATGTTCAATCACCAAAACAAAACAAAAAAAAACAACGAAGGATCGTTGCTTTGATACCATGTACAAATATGAGATAAATATGTAACTTGTTCTTAATCAAGAATAAGCAATATCAAGAAAAGAACAACAGCAGGTAATACAGAAGAAGCTATCTTCATATATCATACTATGTTTTAACATAAACAGAGAGTATATATACAAAACAAGAAAAAAAAAATAACAACTTCTTATGGTTAATTAACTAACCCTAATAACAGCTTAACCCAACCAACATAACAGAAAGCAAACCATATGCTAAAATAAGATGTTGTACAGTTGCTAGCAGCTAGGTAGAGAAAGAAAAGGGAAAAGAAATCATACATGCATATATAAAAGTTTTGACATTTTAACTTGACTAAGACTTTTTTCAACTACATATAGTGGATTAGATTGTGTCATCGATCCATTCTGCTTCGTCAAGGGCTAGATGTGATAAATTCTTTTTGTGTAATCTGATTAAATAGCTATATTCATGTCATAGTTGATCGAACAAAGTTTTACATTGATACTATCGGTTACCTAATTAACACACTCGCTTATTGAGAATTGAAATTGATTATGTTGAAAAGGATACAAATATACTTAATATAAGTCAATTTATACATATAAGATCACAAGCTAACTATTAAACAAACGAAACCCAAACAGGGTTGCTTGAGTGATGTGACCTATAGCTTATAGATCATACTGAGCTAGTCAAACACTCATAGTTAGGGGTGGCAATATAGGTCACGATACGATAACACGACTCGAAATCGACATGAAATAAACGGGTTTGAATTTTGCATAAAAAGATGCGGGTCAAAATAGGTTAAACTCAATTAGACACGATCAAATTTCAGGTCAAAATCAGGTAGACCTGTTAAACCCAAAATTGATCTGTTTAACACGATTATATTTTGTGTTGAGACTTATATTATGTGTGAAGACGTTTTAATATTTTATGTCATGTGTTGATACTCTAACTTTATAATATTTTATTTGGTCTTTACTATATGGTTGTATAATTATGATTTTAAAATTTTGATTTATATGTTAATTTAGAATTTATGTACGATAAATAGGTTAGAATGAACTTGTTTAAGCTTTAAGGGTTATTAACAGATTAACCTATTTAATAAGTTTATTAAACGTATTGGGTTTGAGTTTACAATATATTTCATTATACACAATTACAATACAACAATACGAATTGTCACTCTACTCTACCAAAAAAAAAAAAAGAAAGAGGTTAAAATGGTGGGGGAATTAGGGGTGGTGGGGGCAGAAGGGGAGGGAGCAGTTGGTAATGAGAATAAGTGTGGAAGGCACGAGTCAGGAGGCAATACAATAAATGAAAGGTAAGAGAGAGAGAGAAGAGAAGAGAAGAAGAGAAGAAGAGAGGTGGTGTGTGATGAGGCTTATGATAGCCCTCATCATCGTCACGTCCCTTTTACTTCACTTCTCCCAATAACTCCCAGAATTCCACGCTTCCCCCTTCTTCTCTCTCTTTCTCCCTCTACAAATCTATCTATCAATTAATTAATTTTAAATTTAATAAATAAACCCTATATTCAGTCTTGAGTCAACCTTCTCTCTCTTCTTTTATTTAATTTCTTCATTCCCTTCTCACTCTCAGCTCTTAGCTGCTCTGCTGAGATCTGTCTCTCTCTCTATACCCTCTGCCTTGTTCTATCACCATCTCTATCTGCACACACCTCACTCGCATACCCTCCTTAGTCCTTACCTTTCTTCTTCTTATTCTTCTTCTTCTTCTTCTTCTTCTTATTCTTCTTCTTCTCTCTCTCTCTCTAATGTTCAAGCACACACACACACACCCATTTTACTACTCTCTTTAAGTGAAAAATCAGCATTTAATTATAGATATTCATGTTCATGACAGAGATAGAACAGTATCTATAGCTATAGCTTGCCCACATCATTATATACTTGAATCAATTACTCTTTTTCATCACTTTCTCTGATCTCATCACGACACCCTCCTTTCATTTTCTTCTATTTAATTCTTCTCTACAATCACCCTTTTCATTATTCCTCCATTTAAATCTGCTACTCAAATTATATACAACCAAAACCTCCGGTTTGATCTTAGCTAGAAAGAAATACATATATAGTAACATTTACAACATACACACACCTATATATGTATATAGAGAGAGAGAGAGCTCACCTAGTACTCCTAGTCCTAGTTCTAGTTACTCTAGCTAGGTAGAGCTAGCATCAAGCTTGATTTAACTTTCTGATTCACTTACTGGTATACCCTTTTACCTATTTCATCGTCTTCTTCACTTACTTAGTAGATAGCTTGTAGTAGTAGTGCTCCTAGTTGAATATAGCATTATCAGAGAATCATGTGGATGATGGGATGTAGTGATGGAGGAGGGTTTAATGTTGCTGATTCCTTCAATGGCCGGAGACTTCGTCCTCTTATTCCCAGACCTTCTTCTTCTTCTTCTTCCACTACTACTGTCACTTCCAGTGCTACTACTACTAATAACAGTAGTAGTACTAATCATATTGGTGCCACTGCAGCTCATCCTTGTTTCAGCCGTATTCATGGAAGCAATGATCATTTTGTGTTAAATCACCATCTGGGTAAGTATAATTCTTTTGATTTCTTTAAAAAAGATGATTTTTCTTAAATACCCACTTTATTTTATGTGGATTTAGTGATGATTTTTTTGGTCTTGTGTATTAATGCAGCCACAGTACTGCCTCATGAGCAAATTAGCAAGAGATCAGATTTTGGAGCACCAGCAACTGTGGTGAGTTCAAGATGGAACCCTACACCGGAACAATTAAGAACCCTAGAAGAATTGTATCGACGCGGGACTAGAACACCAACAGCTGAGCAAATTCAACAAATCACTGCACAGCTTCGCCGGTTCGGTAAGATTGAAGGCAAGAATGTTTTCTACTGGTTTCAGAATCACAAAGCAAGAGAACGGCAGAAGCGGCGGCGGCGAGCCGAAGAACAACAACAACAACAACGTGATAATACTAACAGTACTGGTGGTGGTGGTGCAAACTTACTAGATAATAACAAAGAATCAGGTATTATATAGTCCATAATAATATTTCTGCAACTGCACAAACTTGCATTAATAATAGCTAGCTAGCTAGGGTTCATATGACATTATAATCTTCCTATATTCCATCATGTAAAACAGAAAGAAATATACACAATAGTGACTAGAGAGAGAGTTCAAGAAAGAAAGAAAAAATATTCAATTTTTTTATTTGTCTTGTTATTTGTTGTTAGAGATGTGAACTCTGTTCATACTTTGTTTTTCTTCTTGTCCATTAGGTTCAAGTAGGACAGATTTTGAAATTGAAGAAGAAGCCAAGAACTGGGCACTCCCTACAAACTGCAGTACACTTCCAGAGGTCTATATATCGTCCTTGTCATCTCTCTCTTCTTTTAATTCTTATTAATAACTAAATTAGTAGATTACAACTATACACATAGACAACAAATAAATATGTAATATGCATATATGTCTGTATGTATATATATATTCTCATATTTAAGAAACAAATAATAGTAACACTAATTAACCAAAAGTTGAGTAAAGGGTGGAATTAATATAGAAATTAGATACTGTGTGTAAAGGGAAAGAGAAGCAGAGATTAAAGAGGGTAAGTAGAGCAAGAAAAGAGAAAGAAAAAGCTTTTTTATATGTTGGGAAACGAAAAGAGTTTAAAAAACTGCATTCCTTCCTTTTTGTCGGTAGTAGCATTTTTGAAACATAGCTTCTTGTTGGGTCTCGTGTATGTATATATCTAAATACAAAAATAAATATTATATATATATATATATATATATATATATATGTTTCTTCTTGCTTGTTGGTTTAATTAATTTATTGTGTGTGCTCAGGAGACTGCAACGATGAGAAGAGCAGAAAGAACAGTAGCAGCAGGAGCAGTAGTTTCAGAAAGTAAAACACATGGATGGATCCAATTCGAAGAAGAGGAATTAAAACAGAGAAGAAAGCCGATCGAAAAGCACCAAACATGGAAAACGATGCAGCAGTTACATTTTTCTCCTAATACCCACTTCATGAACACTTCAATTACCACTAGTAGTGCCACTGCTACTTCAACTACAACAAGAAGAACACCATCAGCAGCAGCAACAATGAGAATAATGAACTCATCAAAGTTCATTATAAACACCCAAAATCTTGCAGATCAGTGCCTATACCCATTAACCCATTTCCCGGGCCTTGATCTTAGCAATAATATAAATGGAGAAGATCAATCTGATAATACACTTCAGCTCTTTCCTCTTAGGAGTAGTGCCCGTGAAGATCATGATCATCAAAACGAGATTAATTGTATTGATGATGATGATGATCATGCCAAGGAAAATGATCAAGTGGAAGTTCATCCAATTTCAGTAATGGGGCTAGACAACAGCAGCAGCAGTGCTAATTACCAGTTCATAGAGTTTCTTTGAATAATTTTAGTACTACTGATGAAGATGGAAATTAATTAATAGATACTATTACTGGGAAATTAATGTGTTTGTTTATGTATTTATCTAGTTTTGGTTGTTATTGGAAACTGTGACTGTTTTCAATGTTAGGGTTACATTTCATGTTAAGATGCTAATGTGGGTAATGATGTATCAGCCTGATCAGTGATGTCTGATGAAGAAGGAAGGAATTGCCTTATAGTTAAAATGCATGAATATATGTGACAGGTTATGTAATTGGCAAACCCAATATAAATAGAGATACATATGCATGAGAAATGAAATTTAAATTAATGTTCCATGCATGGAAGAAATAATAAATTAATAAAGCATTAGTTGCATGTGCAGGGGTTGTGTTTTGAGTAAAAATTACATGAGAGAGTGTGATGAGAAGTGATATATGATGTTGATGCATGGTGATGGTGATGGAGTGATGGAGACCAGATATGGGGATCTATCAACCATATATTTCAAGTATCTTTATTATATATCAAAGAAATGAAATGGGAATTTCATGTGAATGACAATTCGACGTTGATATAAATTAGAAAATGTTTTAGGTAAAGGGGGGATGAATTGACATATTATTGATTTTACGAATATTTAGAAACGTTTGTTTTTTACCCACATTCCTTTTACAGTCAAGTAATCTATACGAGAGACACTGACCTGTGGATCCTACGTATACTTATAATTAAGCTATTAGTATGGTTTATCGTTCAAATATTTTCTTTTGAAGATAGAGGTCCAAAAAAAAAAAAAGTGTTATGAAGTTAATGATGAAAAGCTGATTTTTTTTATGGTTGCAAAACTAAGTTTCATGAGTTTTTAATTAATTAGAATGTGTGCTAATTATTGATAAATATATACAATTAAAGAAATGCTAATCTAACTGTAATTTTTGCAACTTCACGTATAATTACATATTCATATTTATTGAATATTAATGTTTTATACGTCTCAATGTGTGTTATAAGATCTAATAGGTATACATTTATAATTACACTTGTAGTTATAATATTTTGCAGTTAAATTAATATTTCTCATACAACTATGTCGTTATATCCTCCCGATCAACATATTTGATATGCACTTAAATTAAAAGAGAAAAAGAGAACATTGGGATATATCGCGGCTAGATCTTTTCCTTCATGACTGTCATGAAGTTAAGTACAATCAATACAGCAACTTGAATATGTTTCAAATATTCAAAGTTGTTGGGCGAGTCTCGACCTCTACTAATACCAATATCATTCCCAACTTAGCTACCTCTGGACTTAAGTATAACAATAGTCATAGTATTAATAAGAGTGAGATCCCAACTTATATTCTTTATGATGAATTTGTCCATTACCAATGTAAGACTATTATCTCCTTTTTTTAGAAGATCCGATCTCATTTTACAATTGTCCTTTAATGGGGTATCCGATCTATTAATCTATATCGACTATTATTTCGTCCTACACGTTTCCAACAATTAGCTTTATTTTGATTGAATTTCAAGGTTATTCTATATACATGATGAGGATTTAGGTCTTCCATCATAAGTTTTATTGGTTATATTAATGCAAGAACAAAGATGATATAAAACAATATTACTAATTGCATTACATCCATATGTTTAAACTTTTTTTTTCCTTATTCAGGGGATATCCAGCAATTTCTCCTGCAACACCACTCGATTTTCTTGACTTAGGTCACCCCAATTTCATAGCCAAATGATGGCCATAATTTATTTAAATGGCTATTTTTAAGTTATATGAAAATCATAAAAGATGAATTCAATTTTTCATTAATATACCGCTAGTCATATATATATATGGTCTTCCAATGAATTTAACTGTACGTACTAACCAAAAAAATTGTAATATATATAAGTTTTACCTTTATATTATATATCTAGTTTAATATTTAAGAAAATGATAAAATGACATTTCTAGCTTACATTGATAGAAATAATTTCATTAATGCACTATTCGATTATATGTATCAACATTATAAATATGATTATAGGAAACCAATAGTATATATATTGAAGGTGATATTTCTATATAGAATGATCTTAGCTAGGGGGACTAGGGGGACGTGTAGTACTCAAATATTATTGAAAGTATCAATAATAATTACATGTATCACGAGGGGAGAAAAAAAATGAATGTACATAAATCTTCTTCTTTTTTGGTTTTTTTTTTTTGTTAGATAATTTCCTTTGGTGAAAACCACATCCAAAAATATAGGAACATTCACATTAAATCATCAAGAATCAATAAATTAAAAGCGGAAGCGTACTTAAATCCATAATAACTGATTCCCTTTAGAGCCGTGTGGTTTGTCTTCCAGATCAAGACGTTTCCCCAAGAGAATCTTTTGTTTTCTCTGACATAATAATGATACGTGTGATTTGGGAACCATAACCACCTTTTATAGATAATTATCTTGTTATTTATTTATATCTCTATTTTAGCCCATCATAAAAATATAATATCTACACATTAAAGGTCAACATCCTATTAGATACATTAAAACTCAAATTATCTAAAACTTAGCATATCACTTTTAATTAGGCTTAACCTTATTTGACAGTCCGCAATACATAATTATTCACATATAAGACCAATGTTAGATTAACAATCCAACATTTTTAGTTATCAATTTTTCGGCGTCCAGGAGGTGTCCTCCTCCTCGTAGGGCGAGACAAATCCTCCTAGACTTCGGGTATTATAAAGGTAATTTTGGGCGGCCCTCCCAAGAAGGGTATGTTAAAGGCAAGCTCGAACTAGCAGTGTAAGTCCCTCAACCCCCTTAAGGTGTGCTCTTCATTTATCCAGCGAACTAACCCCATGTTGGTTGAATATATATAAATCTTCATGATGACATTAATATTACCTATAAATACTTAAATGAACATATATAAATATGTATCAATAAAGAGATGCAAGCCGTTAGGTCATGATGCAAAACCTCCTAGCTTGTCCATCAGTACAGGAAGGGGAAAAAGAATATAAAGATTCACAAGATCATTACAATAAGTGGACAAATGACTTCTCATCAATTTTGAATTTAAAACAAGTTTCTTAATATCGATCATGAAATTAAAATTAATGTCACAATCACATTGTGTATAATTTAGATTTGTTATATATAGTTAATGGAGTAATGATATATGTGCGTTGGGTGCCAACGTTATTTTTTGACATTGGCACCCAGCCTTTTATTGAATGTGTTGGAGATGCGTGTATATTTAGAGATATTGTACAATACACGCGCATTCCTAAAATATCAACAAAACTATGTGCTAGCATCGGAAAATAGCGTTGACACGACATAAAACATTTTTCTACTTACTAAATATAAGCAAAGTGGTCCATCTATATGTAGGTAACATATACTACTTGTCTCCCATAAATTGCATTCATTCTAACTCATTAAAGAGGCTGTTGGACGATATTGAAAGAGGATGCGAACAGTATGAGCAATGAAGTAAAAGAAAATAACAGGATGGAGGATGGGAATTAATTGAAAGTTATCCCTGTGTCAACAAAGCTATAACGAGACATATACATATATGAAACTCCAAACTATTAACATCAACATAATTAGAAAAATATGACTACTTGTAATTTGTTTGTTGCCTTAACCTTTGATAGAGATTTAAGTAAAGGAAACTGATTTATGTAGTTAGGAAAATGTTTAATTAAGTCGCGTGATTTGAGATTGCGGGAGAGTTTGAGTTTCTACCTATCTTCCAAATGGTATAAACATGCAAAACGCTAATCTATTTAGGAGAATGCTAAATTGACTGCTGTTGAGGTGGTGTTGTCTCTCATATCACAAAAGACAATTAAATGAGGGGTCAAACAACCATCTCCTCATATCATGTTACCTCAACAACAATCACAAAAATTGTGATTGTTGCAGTCAATTTAACATTTTCCATCAAATTAACTATAAAAAAAATAACAATAAATGCAACTACACATTCATATTCATGAATATATATATATAATAAATAATTATAAACATATAATTACATATTTTTGTAGTTAAACTAACATTTTCACCTTAGATCACGGATTATTATTATCATGTGGACTCAACGACTCTTAGAATGAGGCACCAAAACAAAAAGGCCTGACGAAACCCAAACCTTTATCTGACAATAACAAATTTCTGTCCCCTTCCTCCCCCAACTCATTCCTTATTTACTTTCTCCTCCCTGCTCTTTTTTTTATTAATTAGTAACAAAATTTGCATAAATTATTTCATTTTGATCAATAACATCAAATTAAACCCCCCAAAACAGAAACAACATTTTAAAAAAAAATGTAACATAGATTAACTATATATCATTATTGATGGCAACAGATTTCTAATCCATTCAGTGATTGATATTAGTACATATATAGGGACATCACCCTATATATATATATAGGATGGACCATCATCTATGAATATGACCTGACCCATATAGCTAGTTAATTCTGATTCTCAACACATCTATATGCATGGGATATTGAGTTTTAATTAATGGTTGAATGACTTTGGCCCTTTTTTCTCCTAAAAAATATTTTAATTCAGCAAAGTGGGCGTGGCTTGTGATTTTGGGGTGAGCTGCTATAGGGGGACCTTCTTCATTAAAACCCATAATAACAAATAAATGAAAAAGATGGATGCAGAGATGGAAGGATGGAAAGGACAGTGGAATTTCTAGGGTTAATGGGTTAAGGGGACAAATGGGTAGTAGGGTGGTATTAAAAGATGAATTTCTCTCTCTTTCTTTTTGTTTTTTGAGGAGAGAGGGGTGGGTGTGTCCTTGTGATCTGAGACTGCCCTTTAAAATTTAGGGTGTGTGGTATCTGTGACAGGAAATTGACAAGAGCTAGAGATAGGTGAGACAACACCCAAAAGGCCTCCTCTATGATGAAGTCATCATGGGATAACCCTTTTGTCTCTCCCAATCAATGCTTGTGCTTTTCTGTGCTCTTTTCTTTTATCAACCCCTCCATTCTTCTCTCACCCTTTTGCTTCTTTCTTTCCCTTTTTTTTCATCTGTCTTGTTTTTTGAAAAAATAAATAAATAAAATAATTTTTTATACACTCTCTTAATTTTAATGTATGTCATCCCATTACATAAAATCACTTCCTTCACTCTTTTTTTTTTTTTCTCACATTTTTCTTCATTTCTTGAAGTACTTGGTAGCTATTAAAATAAGTCCAGAAGATGCCAATCCAGGAGCTTACAATCTTTAGGGTATTTTATTTTCATTTTATCTTGGGATGGTTTAACAGTAGATGTAGTACCACTACTTCATTTTCAGTTAGAAATTGAAGTATGGATTGTAATTTGAAAACAACTTTGTTTTGTTCAAAGAATAAAATAAAATTATTTTTATGAAATTAAATTAAATTAGATGAAATAAGATTAAAAATAAAGTAATATTGTGTTTGTTGGTATGTTTCGAATTAAAACAAATAAGTAATTAAAATTTTTAATTAAATTAAAAAAAAGTTAAAATTACATAAAAATAAAAATAAAATTTGGTTTGCAAAACCAAAAAGAAGAAGAAGAAGCTGGAGTTGCAACAAAAAAAAAAGGGTTGAGGATGATAAAACAATCTCACCAAAAATAGTAAGATTGTTTTATCCCACGGTAATAGGATAAAATAGTAAGGTGAAATAAAAATAATTTCATCACATCTCACCTCCAAATATGGGATTGAGACTAAAATAGTCCAATCTCATCCAATCTCACGGACCAAACAGCCCCAAAACTATAAATAATGGCATATCCTAAAGCTTATGTCATCCATCACAACTACTAAAATCATCAAGGGCTTTAGTAATATTTTAGGAAAAAGGGAAAAAGAAAAAAAAAACATTTTATACATAGAATTTTATGAATTATAATTTACTACAAACAAGAGAAAGAATACCCCGAAAAAGATAAACTAAAATAACTAAAGCAGTAATTAGTGATTAGGGTTAGTTCTATTTTTCTTTTTCTTTTTCTTTTAAAAGAACTTCACCAAAAAGAAAGAAAGAAAAAATGCAACCAGTGCATAAAACTCCTGCCCTATGTCAAGTCCTCACAAAAGGTCAAATCACATTTAGGTCTATTTTAAGCAGTTTTGCCTTACTTTACAAAAGGTTGTCACCAAACCTTCACCGTCAATAAATAAATAAACAAATATTTAAACTGAAAATAATCTTGGGTGTTCAAAAATATTTCCCAACAAGACTGATTTCACCATCAATAAAAATATCACCAACTTAGCTCTTCAAACATAGTTAGTCACATTTATTTCATACCTTATGCTGAGACAGAGAGAGTGACCTTGAAGAAACCATGGCTATTTTAGAAAGTAAAAAAAGGGATACTTCATGGACATAAACGTGCTCTGAACCCTGCAGATGTTAGAATTTTCATTAACATAAGCAGATTTCCATTACAGAAGAAAAACAGTAAGGCAGCAACTGAATTCTGATTGAGATGAATGCAGTTAATCTTAATCAGAATGATAAATTGCACCAATGATTACAAATAAAATGCATCAGAACAGTGAACTATGATCTTTCCAAAACAATCGTGAGAAATTATTTGTATTGTTAGTTCATCAAAAGAAGAAGAAAAAATCTAGAAGGGTAGAAGTTGAGTCAGTCTGTTACTTCAAAATGTCCAGTGCTTAGTGCAAGAAATAGTCTGCCATGATTCTTCCTAATCTCACAATAGTCATTCTTCGATTTTATCCTACTTTTTAATGACAAAGATCAAATCGTTCTATATCTCACTCAATTAGTAAGGGCAAACTTCACCTTGATCTCTGATATGATCGACTTCCTAAACAAACACTTGAGCAATAAATAGCAAGTGAATTCCACCCATGATGTTTATGACACTAAAAGCCATGGCTGACACTAAAAATTAGATAAAAAAAAATGAGCATGATGAAGCCAACTTCTAGTGTTCAAATAGTAGAATGTAATATCATTAAGTGCTTACAAGATAGCCATACTTTTTTGTTTTTCTTATTGTTGGCAAACCTTAGCACATTGAACAACACAGTTTCCCGCCACAAGTTCAGAAATTGCAGCCAAGGCATGTAAGATATAAATATCCTTCTGAGGAAACAAACTTCCAAGCCCCAGGCCATGACCGGGCTAAAAGCGGTTGGTGATTTTACGTCTGTACTAAAGACTTCAACAAAAGCAGAATCAAGATCAGAACTCAACTTTGCCACAGAGCTTCGATCAGGAAACATAAAGGGGTTCAGGATCCACTTTTCGTCTAAGCCTGAAAGATGGTTCAGTGCAAAAATAATCAACATCAGGATACAAGTATCGAAGGCGGATATTGCTGTTAGGAGAATTTACTAGATGAAAACACTAAAAAAATTGGAAGTGCATTAGAAATTAGTAAATTACACATAGTTCAGCAGATACAAAGATACCCTGTCAACATTTTCCAGATTTCCAGTAGCAGAAAATGCTATTGTATATCATACTCATAGCTCAAATCGCTTCGATCTAAAGACTTTCAGACGTCACAAGTCAATTCTCAAACAATTTTCCCTCTTTCCACCAATAACTTAACAGAGCCTTTTCCTAATTGCAATAGATTAATTATCTATATTCGTGTTATTTCAATTATTCATTTTGGTCATCTTTAATAGTTAATATGTGCTGTTCCTAAATGATCACACACAAAGATCCCATCATGCAGACCATAAGCCTCATCAACGAACATGTTTAAATGGATAAAAACAATATTAAACAGAAACGACACAGTGAAACCAATAAACAGTAAATAGGAATTTTCCTTGAAACAATGGAGCTGCTTTCGCAACAAGAAAGATATTTTGTTGACATAAACAAATTATAATACCTTACACTATTTCATACTGGTTAAAGTTGAGAAGTTGGCTTAGGTGGAAAGTGCAGAAAAAGAAAATAAAACTGAACTCTCAAAGGTACAAGTTGCATGCCACAACAGATTCTAAACTCTTCTAATTGAGTTAAGGAATTTTGAGGAAACCCTATTTTAAGGTGACATCGAGACATGAGCCTCAAGTGCCCTTTAGATCACTGTATCTTTTTTTTCTTTTTCTTTTTTGACAAGAAACAAACATATTTCATTAAAAACGAAAGAACATACAGCAAAAGGAGTACAAGGAGTACTCATGAAAACAACAAAACAGCCCAGCCAAGCAACAAAATGCACAACAAGAACACCAAAGAAGTGGCAAGAACACAGCCAAACCTACAAACAACCAACATCCAAGGACCCAAAATTACCCACAACAGCCCCAACTACGATACCAATCCGAAAGAGAGAACCCTCCCGAGACCTTAGACAAAGAAACCCAACGAGACGCCAATAACAGAGAATCAGCTAAGAGAGCAAGAGCTGATTTAGATCTATTTCAAATAGCTGAAACGTTCTATACGAGCATAAGAACTTCTGGACAACTCCAACACAAGGGAAAATATTATTCAGATATTACTCATTGTCTTACCAGTTGTCTGGTGACCATACATGGCCATCGGTGTCCACCACATGGAAGCTTAAGGCATGTCTTGATTTTGGGGATTGATTCTCGAAGCTGTGAGACAGTATCAAAATGATAAACAGAAACAAGAAATAATTCCATATCAAGATCAGGTCAGAATTATTCTTAAACTGACCTTTGATGTATAAGATCACCATGAATGACAACCAATGAGCCAGCTTCGACTTCTATGGGCACAAAATCAGCACGATCATAGGATGGTGAAGGACGGTCAAAATGGACCCCATCATCATCTCTAATGAACCTTCTCACAAGTCCATCTGGAAACAATGCAAAAAAGTACGAAAATTAGATGAACTGACTATTCAAAATAAAAACCTGCAAGAAAAGCCTACAGCCAGTTTAGAAGAGAATAGATACTCTTGTGGGATCCAGGAATAGCCCAAAGGCAACCATTAGTGATGTTTGCATCTTCTAAAGCTAACCACAATCCAGTGCAAGATGGGGGTTCTGTGTAAAGAAATGAATTATCTTGATGCGGCACTACCTCTCCTCCAATACCAGGTTGCTGCCAAATGGAAATGCTCTTAAATTTTATGGCCAGCATACACGAGTACAACATCATATATGAAACTATGCACAATGCAAAAGCAAAAATAGCCTCATACACATCCATGTTAAATCCAAGTTTCGTTAGGACTAAAAATAAATAAAAGAAGCAATCCTGTGCATATGGGGAGATTGGCAACACACCTACCATTTATCAGTCAACAAAAAAGTAATAATAATAATATGACTACTCATAGGGGACATTGATGTTATCCATAAACCCCCTATATACCTCTATAAATTAACAGAAAAACCCAAAAGCAATAGAAGACAAAAAAAATACTTACAGGACCTTCTAAGACTATAGATCACAATATATAATTAATCTATCTTCTTTGTGGATTTTGCAAGCAATACAATTCCCAACATTTCTGCAAGTTTGAATTACCATGCCTTACTGCATGGCAATATACACCAGAAACGTATAGCATTTCACCATTTTTCAAGATCTTTAAAGAGGATGGAAATGTCCATTTCAAAGGTTCAAAATTTAATTTAAAGAAGAATCCTAAACAAGCACGGAATATGCAAAAACAAATGAGTATCAACAGGATGTTTCTCCCTTAAATTGAAAGCACTTGACACACTTCTTAGTTCTTACCATAAGCAAGGCCTTGACCTCAGCCTCACATCTCTCCCCTCAGTATGATAAGATCCATTGGAAATAGTAGATAGAATTGCAATTGGAATCGCTAAAATCGTACAGTTCATGATTCAATTCACCCCAAATCCTGATTCGATTTGTCAAGCCTCAAAATGATTTGATTCCGATTCACAATTTTGATAACCAGGATTGGAATTCAATGGTAAAAGAGTAAATCAGTGAACAAGGTGACCTCTCTTTTCTTTATTCTTTTTCATTTCCATTATTATACAGGACAGACTAAGAAAGATTCTTTGCAGGCAAGGAAAGAGCAGGAATGTGATCATTGGGTTTCATTATCAGTAAGATGGTTCCTTCTATTTCCACCAGCCATCTCTCAATTAGTCCTCTAGTGTTCTTTCTTAAGCAGCTTCTCCACTTGAACTCCCTAATCATACAACTTATACAGCCTATTATGCTATTAACTTTATAATTAGCTTCTACAGTGAGACCTATGTGACCTTAAACAGAAACTTGCACAGATAACCTCAATCCACATTGCTTGAACTCCCTCGCCAGCTCTTAATGTATTGAACTTTGCCAATGCCTCTAAATTATCTCTGCCATTCCTGCATCTTTACAGATGTCTCTCTCGTACAGTTGTATTCAATCTATCGTACAAATCAATGAATAATCATGCAATCACGCAAGCTCATTCTTAGAAAAATAAGGAATCTATCATATTCATTCATTTTCGCTACTCATGTTACTTTCACATGTCATCAATCACTTTTTTTGTATTTTCTTTCTGCCTTTCTCTCTTCACATACACTTGTCCCATCCCAATAATGAAATTTATCTAAAACTTGCATGTTCCAGGGCCCACATCCTTAGGAAGACAAGTAATGAACCATGACAAAATATGACAAAGCAACAATCTTTTTTCACAAAGAACAATTTCAAGTTGAAAGAAAATGGAATTCAGCCAACATCCTGCAAAAATTGTAGCTTCAAGAAATGCTCCAGATTTCAAAGTTACCTTAAATATGTACATGGATTGAATGATCACTGGTCTCTTGTACCCTAGTGAAACTAGCAAACTTGAGATTGAATCTGACTGAGAGAATCTTTTAAATACTGGATCACGATCGTGTAGAGCTGCATTAATACCGGATGAATTATGATCAACTCAACCAAACCGGCAATAAAATAAAATAATATAATGTTTGTCCACACCCCACAGAACCTCTGCTACACACTACAGCATAAAAACAATATCTATTGAAAGCACTTTAAACTTATAGTAGAGATGCATTAAGTGATTATAAATAAGAAAATTCATCAAGTTATCACAACACACCATGGCCAACTTTGTTAATAGAGAGTTGCTTTGGCTGCTTCAAATTCCCTTCATCATCAAATGCCTTCTCTGTCAAGAGCAATGTGACCAACCATCATAAGATCAAAACTATGAGAATACAAACACATATCGCTCAACAGAAATACGAAATCCACTTAAAAAGAGATTAATTTCAAAATAAGATGCGATTAAATTGAAAAGACGTTAAATGCACATGAAGCTTCATACTTGGGGATTGTGCCTCTAATAATTGAAACAAATATTTGGTTGCTTAGATAGATAATTTCAAAGGCAAAGACAGATAATTAAAAACAGATACAACCATGCATCTCATCTCCGTTTAAAGACAGCTGGACTTAGACTACCCTATTCAAATTCTCAACAACAACTACAAGATTATGAGTTGACTCTCAAATTTAGGACATTGCAACCAACTAATGGAGATTCAAATAAGAACATGAAACAAAGTCATTGCATTTTATATATCAACTTTTAGTGATTGATTCAACCAAATCCACCAACACCAGGAACAAACAGCAGCAGCTGTAGCATGATTCAAGTAATTCAATTAGCAACTTAAAACCATCAATGTAGCCTTTCAATTAACTAAGAAAACCGAGCAAAATAAAGTAAAACCGCAATTGCATAACAATGGAAACGTACCCTCGAAGAAAAACGAGACCTTTTCCGCACTCTCGTAGAAGTGATCGTCCGTCAATTGCTTCTAAAACCACCACAGCAGAATAAAAAAATAAAAAAATCGATTTTTTTTTCATTAAAAGCAGAATTTAACCAAAAAAAAAAAAAACAGAGTTTTTGATTGACACCTGGTTTTTGGAGGAGAAAATGGAGGCGGTGGAACAATCGAAGCCGTCGAGCAATTGCTCCATCCTCTTTCTCATTCCATCGATTTCTTCGACACTCGAGAACGATTCCAGAACAATAAAACCTATAATTTTACACACAATCCTTTTAACGAACAGAAAAAATCGAATGAGGAAAATTAAAATATGCGTGTATCTCTTCGATTGTTGCGGAGATTGGATTAGACTGTTCACCTTGAGATTCGAAGGATTGAAGTTGCTCTGGATTCAAGCTTCCGATTAATCTCATCTCTCCTTCTCTCTCTGTCTCTTATCTCTACGATAATCGAAGATTTGATCGAGAAAGACTCTTGACGATTTCAATTGAATGCTAAGAAGAAGAAGAATATTTGCTGCTAAATTGGGTGTGTGGCTCTAGGCGGTTGTCGTGCTCAAAGAAGTTAATAAACAATTAGATTAGCATTTTTCTAAATAATTAAGTAAAAACAATTTCTCATAAACAAATGCATTTTGGCTCTTTGTATGTATTTGTTAAGAAAGTTTTGATTTTGAGTATGTTATAACCTTATAAATTCAGGGTGACAATAGAGGTCACGATACGGTAACAAGACTTAAAATTGACATGAAATAAATAGATTTAGGTTTTGCATAAACAGGTGCGGGTTAAAATAGGTTAAACTCGATTAGACACGATTAAATTTTAAGTTAAAAATAGGTCGACCTGTTAAACTCAAAACTGACCCGTTTAACATAATTATATTTTGTGTTAAGACTTATGTTATGTGTGAAGATTTTTTAATATTTTATATTATGTGTTGAGACTCTAACTTTATAATATTTTATTTGGTCTTTACTATATTGTTGTATAATTATAATTTTGATCTTTTTATTTATATGTTAATTTATAATTTATATATGGTAAATATGTTAGAATGAACATGTTTTAGCTTTAAGAATCATAAACAGGTTAACTTGTTTAACCTGTTTATTAAACGTGTCAGGTTTGGATTTATATATAATGATACGTTATTTAAACGTGTCATGTTTGAGTTTACAATATATTTCATTATACACGATTACGACGCGACAGATTACGACACGGCAACACGAATTGCCACATCTATTATAAATATTATAAAAAATTAATTATTTGTTATTTCAATTTCAAAACATATCACCAAAGACTAAATTATTCTATTTTTAATCATATCCAATTTAATTCAATCTCATAATAATAATCTTATTATATTTCGTATATCAAACTAGCCCTAAGAGAATATTGGGAAAGCCTACCGGGTACAAGAACTCCTTTAGGAAACTACACACATATGATGTCTAGAATATTTGATCTTGAGCAATACTAAATGAATTAAAATCAACGTACCAAATAACTGTCACATCAAATTTTTACATTAGTTCATTAATACAATATATATTTTTGATACGGAGCCTTGACACATTAAATTTATAGCAAATATTTGAGAGATTTCAATGTTGTGAACAAATGATTAAATGATCAGCTATTAGTCACCCATGTGGTAAATACGTCTTATAATGGTGCCATTGGAGTTATTAAGACTAGTGACACTTCATACTTCGTATAGTTTGCTCTTTTCCTTACATTTTGATTTGCATTTTTGACCTTTGCGGCATGCACTTATGCAATGGAATAGAATACCTTTCCAACAAAGAAAGCCTCCAAAAATATAGAGGTTGATGAACACTACTAGCCACCATAGCTTTTGGGATCCACTCACCACCATTACAACAACACTACGTTGGCATGACAAATTAAATTAAAAAATCATTGGCAAAGACACAAGTTAATTGCTTTTAAATTAATTGTAACTTTTTCTTAAAGAAACTTCTCATTATGTCATAATGTCACTATTGCAATTTAAGATTTCATGTTATATACATATATTTTTAGTTTCTGCGATGAAATATACTTAAAAAATACAAAATTAACTGCTATACAAATTAATATTTAAACTATAACCGCTTGAACTTAGGTTTTATTTGATTTGTGATTTAGATACAATATTTTATGACCACAATATTTGAAAACTCGAAACATACATTCAATTGATAGAATTTAAAAATATTTTTTAAGTATTTTATTCATAAAATCGGCTATTTTCAAAAATTGTACCTTTTGACATAGTAGCACAATTTTCAAATCACTGATCAAAACTTAGCCTTATATTTTTATGAATCATCACATGCCAATTCATGACTAGTATAGGTGGCCATGGAAAATTGATATTCATGGCATCCTCTAAGTCTTATTTTTTCATAATATTTAAGATTTTCTCTTTACTTAACAAATTTTGTCAAGCCTTATCAGGGAAACTATGAAGACAAAGTGACTTCTAAATGTAAGTAAATAAATAAATAAATAAAGGGTACTTCTAAATGTAAGTACATGCTAAAAACACTTTTTAGTACCAACATACTTTATAAATTTTTAACAATAATAAATAACAGGTGAGAACAATGAATATTTTGTTAGGTACATTTAAAGCCAATAAGTTATTGACGCAGTTCGTCTCCAATCTACGGGCCGTGTCGTGAGTTCAAGTTGTGGAATGACGACAATTTTTTAAATCACTTATCACGATGGTCGCTTGTACAAGGTACGTCAACACAGGATATAACTTAGATGTAAAGGATAAATTTTTAAACTCTATTTAGGCTAGTTCATGTCATTGGGGGATCATTTTAGTCTTATCTTATGGGTGTAAAAATTAGTGGGTACAGAAATTGGGCCTATTACCCTCGTAAACGATAAATATAATATGTTTGTATCTTCTTATAAAATAGGTACATTTAAAATTACTCGTAAATAAATAAACTAGTGTAGATGTGCAACAGTTCTGGCACTGTTCAAGTGCTCACAATAAGTTTAATTGGGTGACAATTGGGACCAGCGGTGGCACCACCTAGCTAGCGGTCATGACCACCCCCTTCACCTTCAAACACAGCTCAAAATTCGATTGGACCTCGAGGCTCACGTGACGAACCAGCTCACACCCTACCGAGCTCTTCTAATGCTTTTCGTGGTGCTTACGTTGTCCCCAAACCCATATAAGTCACGTGGACAGCAGATAGCTAAGTAGGCCAAGCACGCGCGTAATGTCGCGCCTTGTTAACTGGGTGGGAAACAACTCTAGTGTAAAGCACAACTTGGAAGTTGTATTTATGATGATGCATCAACCACCGTCTTTCAGTCCCATGGACTTTTGGGCCCACAACTTGGAGAATCACAACCGTTTACTAAAAATGGAATTATGGCTAGCTATGTGTGGTTCGTACCAGTTTTTGCACTTTCTAAATTTTACTTGGAAGATTTCATTAAATCACCAAAAATTGTACAATTATGTTCTATAATGTCTTGATCCCCTGAATATAGAAGGTATTATTAATTTTTTTTTTTAAGAAATGATAGAAGGTATTGTCGAAATTTATCTTTTTTTTATTTTTATTTTTATTTTTTATTAATTGCTTTTAAAATGGGAGAATAATAGATAGTAGCTTACCGGTAAGTTTGATTATTTAAAGCAACTATTATGATAGAAGGATATTTTGACAATGGAAGAATATTATAATGGTTTAAGAAAGACATCAAATTTATACCTAAATTAATGTATGGTGAACGGTAAGTGATTTATTTTTATTTTTTTATATGATAAAGCTTTGGATATAAATTTAATTTATTTTTTAACATATCTTTTACTTTTAGAATTATATAGGCAACTTAATTGGGCATATTTAGGCTGATAACTTTATTCTTTAAGAAATTATTATTTTTTTCTTTATCATAAATAATAAAGAGATACATTGTTGTTTGTACTATAAATCATATCATTATATTCCATATATTAAAAGGTTTTTTTTTTTTATATTCTTAGTTAGTTAAAAAAAAATTGAGTATAAAAAGAGTTGAGATTTTCAAATTCGAGTCTCAGCGTGCCATCATTTATTCGCTCATGTTAGGAAGACTAATTCAAACGCCTCTACCATGTTCGAGTCTGAAAAATGATTAGTTTTGCCCGAATAGAAAAAAGATACTTTTGAGATATCATAACATCGATATACAAAAAAAAAAAAAAGATTTTTATATCTAATTTAAAAAATAACACAATACTGACATGTTAGAAAAACTTTTTTACATAAAAAAAAAAAAAAGTTCTTTTTATTTGAATCTTGGCACACGTCTGTACAATAATAATTGTTGCAATCAACCCCGTGTGAGATGCGCCCCTTAACGAAAGCAACACAGGCGGCGAAGCGACAACGACACAACACGCAACCGAAGGGTCAATTTCGTAATTCAATTATTTTCTTTTCTTAACATTCCCTATCCAGGCCCCACCAATCCCGCAACAGAACACTCCAAAACCACGCCACGTGCCCATCACCGAACACCAACATCAAACATTCCACATCCCGTCAAACACCCAATTCTTACAACCGTAAGCGTGACACGCAAGACCACGATTTCAATTAATCAAAGTAATTAGGAATTATCTAATAGAGCTTAGACGCGGCACGTGCTTCCGTCCTAAGTTGACTGCTTAGGACATGTAAAATAGACACATACATCCCTTACCTCTGTCTCTCTCTCTCTGTTCTTTCTCTCTCTAACAATGAGAAGAAGAAGAACAGAGCTCCGTTAATGGCGTGACGCGAGATTTCAATTTCGGTTTAGAATTTTTTTTTTTTTTAAGAATCTCTAGAACTTTTGAAAACTCTCTCATTCTCGTTCTTGTAAAAGCGATGCACGCGTACAATCGGCTGTCGAGCAGCGGCCACAACACGCCGTCGCCGCCGCCGTCGCCTCTACGGTCGCCGCGGTTCCGGCACGGCCGGGGAAAGGCCGGCGGAAGATTCCAGCCGCGGACGCTCGCGCAGAGACTCGCGTGGATCCTTCTCTCCGTCGTTCTTCGTCGCCAAGGGGTTTTTCTCTTCGCTCCGTTGATATATATCTCCGGCATGCTTCTTTACATGGGAACGGTTTCGTTTGACGCGGTTGTGCCGGAGATTAGGTATCGGCCGCTGCTGGGGTCGGTTTATCGGTCGCCGCAGTTGTATCAGAAGCTCCGGCCCGAGATGGATTCGGATAATTCGTCTGTTGATGCGGTTAGTTTTTTTTTTTTTTTGTGTTTTGGTTTGATTTGATTGAAGTTGTTTGGTTAGGTTTCCTTGGTGGTGGTTGCATTCGTGTTTGATGAGTAAAGGTTGAATCTTTTTTTGGATTTTTGGTGATTTAAATTATTCTATTCTTTTGATTGTTGATTAGCGTGTTAGAAAAGATTGCAAAGAGATCTAGTCATGGATAAGTTAACATATTTGCATGATTGAAAGATCAGTGAACAATTCAGAAGATTGGTTTTTTAAACCTCAAGTTTGTTAGAAAGCTTTGGTTCGCTTGAAATCAGTCTGTATATGTGGTTGGGAGAGGAAAAGGGGGAAGATGGAAGGAGGATAGACGGTAATCTTGAGGATATTGAGCAGATGGGAGCTAATTTCATAAATTTCTTGCTTATTGCACCGGCATCTTATGTTTTAGTGAATCCTCCGATTTGTGATTATAAGAGGAAGCTATTTATCAATGATCATTAGTTTGATATTGTTTGTGATGGTTGCTATGCATATGATTAGCATCTGCGGCTCTGCCAAATGCTGAGTGTTTGTAGAGCTGCCTACTTAGAACCTATTGCTTAAATAATTGGTAATGGTGGTGAGCATGAAACAATGCGGTTCATGTTCCTTAGTTGCTGCCTCAACCCTAACTACCTCCTTCATCTATTGAAGGGTGGTAATGCAAGTGTGGAGGCTTGCTACAGTAATTGAAAGTTTTTATTTTGTATTAGTCTTTTTTTAATTATCAATAAATGCTGAAATTTCAATAGATAATTGTGGTAAGTGGAGAAAGGCCCCTGATCTGAGGTCAACTGTTTCTCTTATTTGTTGGTCTTCTCAACGAATACCTCCCTGAGCAAGAAAAAAAATGAGATACATATTTTACGGCATTCTTCATTTTGTAATAGCTTTTTAGTTGAGGTGTTTACTTTGAGTAGCGAATGAACTATCATTGAATTGTAGCTCAACATGCTGACATAGAGATTCCTGAACTTGTCTAATTGTTTTTTTTCTGAATCATTGACCATATAGGTTCTTTCCCCACCCTCAATACATGTTTATATTTTTATCACTCTATGATTGATCAAAACCCATGCAAAATCTGAGTGTTTGCTTGTTATCTATGTTCAACAATTGACTACCTTTAGAGCTTCCAGCTTGAGGGCTCACCAATTTCATTCTAGTTTCTTGTTTGTCGTAGCCAAGTCATATACCTTCTGTAACACATTCTAGTTTCTCCAAACTTTTTCGACATTCACGAAACAGGACAAATCACACTTTTCTGCCCAAGATTGCATTGTATGTCTGATTTACTTGCTTTGGTGATTCTATCTATCCATGATATGACCTATGGTTGCTGGTTTGACCATGATTTACTCGCAAAATCAATCCAACTCTCTCAAGGATTCCTTATTATCTGCACGAGACTTTTCTATTTTGTTTTTATGTTCTTCTGTGAATTTAGCCTTAAATATATGATCTATTGAAGTTGTCGGTTTCTTCGTGATGAGGTTGGGCTTTGCATCTTTAATGAACTCGATCCTGAGGAATTGGTTCTAGGTATTAAAATCTCAAACGATAACTTAATTTCCATCAATATTTGAATAGTTGCATTGTTCTTGAAATTTTCTCGTATTTGAATACATGATTTAGTGTACTTTATCATCCTCATTGTTGTTGTCTAGATCATTTCTATATATGGTATAAAATAAAAATGATCACGAAGCATTTTGTGACTGTGTACTTAGTTTTTCAGCTTCTTTCCCTGGCACATTGTTGCTTTTCCATTGGTTCTATATTGTTTGTTATAGCCTATAGGCTTCATTTGCTGCCACTAACAACAGTGATGTTTTCTGCAGCTGGCAACCGTATGGAAACACTCTTATAAAGGTGGTGAATGGAGACCTTGTATAAACAAGACTGCAGGAGGTATTACTTCCCTCTTGATAAGGAACTATAGCATCCATATAAGTTTCATAGCTCTTTTTTGGGGACAGTTGTTATGGTCATAATGTAGGTTCATTTGTGACTTGCAACTAGTTGTGTTTGTGATGATGCTACTGCGTTAAAGATATTGAAGAAAAGCATCCTGAATAAGTATATGCTATGAAGTCAGAATTTTCATATAATCAGGACATTGTTATTTCTATTAGACAACCTACTTACGAGATAGAAGACAAACAGGCTTTACTTTTTACAATGCTCCTATATTTATGCACTAATGTTACAGTGCCACCTTGTAGGGGTTATCTAGTCTAACAAACTAGGGACATGAACGAAGCTGGTTTTCTATTGGTGTTTTTTTGGATATGATATGCTTGTTGGCAAAATCTCTTCAATCTTGTGAAGAACGCAATTCTTCTGTTCAATAATATCTGAAGCTGTTATAAAGTTATATTCGTCTTTGGTAGAAGTGAAAGTAGCACTTTGGAGTTTGCCTCATTCATCTTTGTTTGTGATTGTCATTTGGCTAGAGCATGTGGTTTATGGATTAGATATGTAAACCTAGAGCAATGCTGGTTTTGTCCTCGTTTTAAGTATTTTTTTTCTCTCGTTTTCCTAGTCCTTTCCCACCTGAACCATGATCTCACAAAATTTGACCTCCAAAAATCCATTCAAATTTATGACCCCATTGTCTTTGATACCATTATCAAGTCATATACACCTCTCTTCTCTGTTTATATGAGCTTTTGCCTGTGTGCTTCTCTTTGCGTCTTTCTTGATTTTGTCTTCATTCTGTAGTTGTATCTCACATCTCTCTTTCCCTTGTGCTACTTTTATGTTTTCTTCTGTTTTTCAAATACTGATATAGACCACTTGGTTCCTATGTTATAGGTTGGCCTGATTCAAATGGTTACATATATGTTGAGGCAAATGGTGGCTTGAATCAGCAGAGGACTTCGGTTGTTCCTATATCTGAGTCGTGCTCTTTATTTTTCTATTTTGCCATTTTAAAAAAAAATTAATTCAGTTGTGATTGCTCTATATATTTTCATTTATTTATAATGAATGCTAATGCTCACTAGTCACTAGATATCTAGTTGGCTCATATTTGTGTCTACTATTGTTGCCAATTTGTTGTAGATATGCAATGCAGTTGCTGTTGCTGGCTATCTAAATGCAACACTTGTAATTCCCAACTTCCATTACCATAGCATTTGGCGGGATCCCAGGTGTGTTCACATTTCTACTGTTTCCTTAATAGTTAGTCCTTTAAATTCAAGGTGGTTGCATTTCTATTGTAGTAATAGGATATATGCAAGTGTTTGTGTGTTATTAAATGCTCTGAACATAAAATTTTATGGTCATTTTACATGTTCACATTATGTCTCATATGAGTAGTTCCCATGAGCAGCCAAATGAATGAAAGTGTAAGAGACCACTTTTTTGTTCAAGGGAAAAGGGAAAGAAAAAAAGGGAATTCTGTCTGACAGTTGTTATATATTTGTCACAGCCAGGACACCTAGGCAGTCAGATGTGGTTATTGGCATGTATTTGTTTCTTTTACTTTTTTTTTTTTTTTTGTAGCAACCAAGCACACCATCATGATATTACATACTTTTCTAGAAACAATGATTCACATATCCTGATGGTTCTGTTCTGGTATGTTCATCTTCTTAACATTATTATGATGATGCACCTGCAATTGTTCATGAATCGTGATTAGAAGCCATAATGTTGACTGCAGTTCCAATTTGCTCACATGCTTGCTGCTTGTAATTCGTAGTTGTCACATAGTCTCCTGGGTATGCAAGTAGGGTATACATGTTTGGGCATTATTCTTGATTATTACACCCTTCAAAAGTAAATGTGGGCTTGGGATGCCCGAATTCAATTTGATTTTTCTGATGAAGAATACGTTGGGAGTGCTGAGTTAACGATTAGAATAGCGTTTGCCATGTTTCTTTTGCTAATGTTTGATAATTGTTTGTTTCACAGCAAATTCAATGATATTTATGATGAGGAACATTTCATTAACACCTTGAAAAATGATGTTCGTGTGGTTAACAAACTGCCTGATTTCATGATGGAGCGCTTTGACCATAACATGAGCAATGTTTATAACTTCAAAATAAAGGCATGGTCTCCCATTAAATACTACAAGGACACGGTTCTTCCAAGGCTACTTGAAGAGCAGTGAGTTGATATCTTCTCTGTTGGTTGTTTATTTTTCCTGCAATTTTCTTACCCACTTTGTTAGTTGCCAAATTGATAAATACCAAGTGTTATGAATATGACGTAGTCACGTACTTCTGACACAACAAAGAAGACAACTCCCCATTTCTTTCTCATATGAAAATGATTTTTTTAATTTTATTTTTTTAAATAATTGGTAACTTTGGTACGTATTGAGTTTTTTGGTATTTTCTTAAAAAGCACAACAACTTACCTGTGCTTTTCGTGCCACTGAGCAGTCCTTGGAAGGTCTGTAAGTCTGTTGTTTACAATATAAATTTTTTTTTTCTTTTGTTCAAACTAGCTGCTCTTAGGATTTGCTTTGTGTGTTTACACTTGTTGGTCTGAGACTTATATCAGTATTCCATAGCAACGATCATAGTTATATGAGACTTTTCTTGTCAATCTCCTACATTCAAGTTTTTTACCATTACCATAAATAAATATATATATATATTTTGAGCAGAAACAAATAGAGCGTTAGTATAAATAAAGTGCTTTTCGTGCCACTGAGCAGTCCTTGGAAGGTCTGTAAGTCTGTTGTTTACAATATTAATTTTTTTTTTCTTTTGTTCAAACTAGCTGCTCTTAGGATTTGCTTTGTGTGTTTACACTTGTTGGTCTGAGACTTATATCAGTATTCCATAGCAACGATCATAGTTATATGAGACTTTTCTTGTCAATTTCCTACATTCAAGTTTTTTACCATTACCATAAATAAATATATATATATATTTTGAGCAGAAACAAATAGAGCGTTAGTATAAATAAATATAAACTGAAAGAACATCCATGGAGGCACCAGAAGTGCATCCACACTTAAGATAGACCCGACAACAAGATACCCAATTCCAGCAGAGATGTTGAAAATTACAACTGAAACAAGCAACTTCCCCAATCCAAAACCCAGTCCTATAGAGAAGGATCTTGAACAAGGGCAGACGCATGCACCCAAGAGCAAGCCACGAACCTAATGTCCTCCCATAACTTGTTGGACTCCTTACATCTTTCATTGAAAAGTCTATTGTTTCTTTCAATCCAAATATGCCATAGTGTTGAAAAAGAAGCTACTAAAGCCACCTCTTTTGCCACACTAGAAGTGATGGAAGTATGGGACAATGTCATGCACTCCGTGAGACTAGATGGAACGGGAAACCTTCCCCCCCAGAAACAAAGCCATTTCCCCCACAAGTCACTCGCCATCGGGCACTACGAGAAAAGATGATCTGGGTTCTCCTCCGCCTAAAGGCATAAAACACAGCATTGTGGAGACAAGTATGTATTAGGAAGACGCCTTTGAAGTAGATCCATGGTATTAATTTTCCTATGGGCCAATAGCCAACCAAACACTTTAACTTTAGATGGAATATGTGTTTTCCAAATGTTTGCTGCTAATGTAAAAGGTGGTATGGATTGATTGGCTAAGGTTTGTAAAGCTTCAACTAATGATTTACATGAGTAATCCCCATTAGGTTCTAGGATCCATTTGAATTTGTCCGGATTATTCAATAATTGAATAGGTTGTAGGATAGCTAGAAGATTGACTATTTCCCTTTGTTCCCTAGATGTTAAGGCTCTAGATGTTAAGATTGACCATTACCATAAATATGATCATTCACTGGTGAATATTTTTGCATGATTTTGGCCAAGTGACTTAGGTTCAAACTGCATCTATGATGAAATGTGGCACATTCATGTTGTTTAGTTAAGCTTAAGCCTGCTGCTGTAGAACTGTATCTAAACGTGATTTAAGGCTTTAGCACAAACATGGGTTCCTCAAAGGACTGTAAACTTATTGTAGTTCAAGAAGCATCAAATTACAATTAAGCCATGAAATTAAAGCCACATTTATCTATTGATCTTAGAAACTAATGGATTCCTAAGACATAAGCTTCATCGTAAAGTCTGATGTAATTGGTAGATTTTACGGTTCAATATTAGTGGGCTCAGCTGTAGGAGTATTTACTGCTTTTGGTTTCCTAAAGCTCTATACAGAGTGATATCAAGTTCTAAGAATGTTTTTGAGTTGATGACTAGTATGAAAGCATAGTTGGTTTCCTAAAGCTCTATACAGAGTGATATCAACTACGATACCAATCCGAAAGAGAGAACCCTCCCGAGACCTTAGACAAAGAAACCCAACGAGACGCCAATAACAGAGAATCAGCTAAGAGAGCAAGAGCTGATTTAGATCTATTTCAAATAGCTGAAACGTTCTATACGAGCATAAGAACTTCTGGACAACTCCAACACAAGGGAAAATATTATTCAGATATTACTCATTGTCTTACCAGTTGTCTGGTGACCATACATGGCCATCGGTGTCCACCACATGGAAGCTTAAGGCATGTCTTGATTTTGGGGATTGATTCTCGAAGCTGTGAGACAGTATCAAAATGATAAACAGAAACAAGAAATAATTCCATATCAAGATCAGGTCAGAATTATTCTTAAACTGACCTTTGATGTATAAGATCACCATGAATGACAACCAATGAGCCAGCTTCGACTTCTATGGGCACAAAATCAGTGTAAATGATCTAGATCTTATCTTAGCAGTCACTTCTTTAGAAAATAAATCTAGCCCAAAATTGCCAAATTTCATTTTCATATGATTCTCAAGGAACTGACATCTATTGTAGGACTCAATCTTCTAAAAACTGACTTAGCTTTAGTATTTTTTTTTTTAATTCCTAAATAGCTGATAAAGCTGCCGTCATTTCAAATGCCTTTGTTACATTATCTAACTTTACTATCTAATCTTGTAGATGGAAAGTCTTAATTAGAGTAAATAATCACTTACTGGCATTTCAATTGGCTTGCGTTATGTTTTTTATTCTCTCTGCCAAAGATTATTGATTTTGCTGATTGGATGACTCAGACTCATTAGGATATCTCCTTTTGCAAATCGTTTATCCTTCGATGCTCCTTCAGCTGTCCAAAGCCTTAGATGCTTGACAAACTATGAAGCTTTACGGTTCTCAAATCCTATATCAAGTTTGGCTGAAAAGTTGGTCTCAAGGATGAAAGAACGCAGTGCAAACAACAATGGGAAATATGTTGCAGTGCATCTTCGCTTTGAAGAGGTTTTTTTTTTTTTGGAATGATTTGTCTAGTCTGAATTTTGGTAATTTTTTCATTAATGTTGACACGCTGTCTTTAGAATCTTTATAGAAATTTTAGATTTGTGTCTTGTAATATTCAGGATATGGTGGCCTTCTCTTGCTGCGTGTTTGATGGTGGGGAACAGGAGATTAGTCACATGAATGCAGCCAGGGAGAGAGGTTGGCGAGGAAAGTTCACTAAGCCTGGACGTATCATCAAGCCTGGTGCAATCAGACTCAATGGAAAATGCCCTCTTACTCCACTGGAGGTAATGCAGCTTGCTTTAGTGGAAATTCATTTCTCCCTGTGGAGCTATTTGAAGTTAATTGCAGATAGCTTGAGCATGCCCTGCTGAAGACCTATAAATATTCAAAATTTCCTCAAGTTGTTGCTCTTTTGGGTATTGTGCATAGTAAGCACACAATTGCATAGCTTGTCAAATGCTCTGCTTATCACATAGCTATTGACAGTTTGCATGATAAGCGTAGCTATTGTGCATAGCTTGTCAAATACTGTATTATGTGACATTAGTGTTCTATTGGTTTAAAACTAGCTGATTCATTTCTGTGTTATCAGGTTGGTTTGATGCTTAGGGGCATGGGCTTTGATAATAGCACATCTATTTATTTGGCGTCTGGAAGGATTTACAACTCGGAGAAATACATGGTTCCACTTCTTGAAATGTTTCCACTTCTACAAACTAAAGAAACACTTGCAACAGCAGAAGAACTTGCTCCATTTAAGGTATGAATGCTATCTGGCTTTCCCAAGTGGTTGGTTTTGTTATTTGTGGTTATTGTTTGTCCCTTGCCTGTATGATTGTGGCTGGTGAAGGTCATTCGTTGACTTATATTCCTGCTTCCAGAACTATTCTTCTAGGATGGCTGCCATAGACTACAGTGTTTGTCTTCACAGTGAAGTGTTTGTGACAACCCAAGGTGGCAACTTCCCTCATTTTCTAATGGGTCATAGGAGATACTTGTATGGTGGACACTCAAAAACAATCAGGCCTGACAAGCGAAAACTAGCCTTACTGTTTGATAATCCAAATATCGGGTATGTATTCTTTGCAAAGACTTGAATTCCTCTCAGTTATGTTCTTTTGTGAATTGGGAAGATCAATTCTGTGATGATTTCTTATTAGCTCCATCTGTTTTTGTTTGGCTGAATCTTTTATTCTGAAAGAAGGTAATTGATTGTGATGGTTTATAGTCCATGGAAGTTTTGATCAATTGGTGGGCTGTTCTAAAAAGCTGTTGTACAACTATGAATTTGAATTGGATGTGGAAACATGCCATGGAAACTTTTACTAGTTTTAAGTATGTAACCTCTATCTAATCTTCAAAGGTTGTTGACATCATGAAAGAGCTTAGAAAATGATTGATTGTATGTTGGGCAATAATAAAAAAGCATGAAACACGTAAACACTCAAATGACAATTTTTTTTTTTTTTTGAAGAGATAAAAAAAAATTAATTTAGATTTATGCCTAGAAGATTAACCATGGAAGTTATAGTCCAAGTAAAGACACTAATTGACAAAAATAAAAAGCAAAAGAAAGATCTTGACATAATTTTATTGACCTAGAGAGAGTATGATAGAGGGCTTTGAGATATAATATAGTGGGTGTTGGATGAGAAAATGAGTTACAAACTTACAAATTGGTACGCTAACCTGGTAAAGGATATGTATGATAAAGACATAATCATAGTTTTAAAAAAAAAAATAGTAGGAGAAACAAGTTGATTCCCTAAAATTGTAAGTTTACTTTGTGGTCCGACTTTGGTTACCTTCTTTTTTGCACTAGTTATAAGATATTTTAGGATTTTGCTTATTGATATGTTGTGCTAATCAGGAGTTAATAAGAAACTGGATGTTTTGAGAGAGACTTAAGGATCGAGACTCGAGAGGGCTTAAGAAACTATAGGACTAAGGATGAATGTATTAAATGTAATTTTGGTCGAAGTGGTGGAACTAGAAATTCAAGTGGAAACAATGAAAATTGGAAGCCAAAAGGTACCGGGGAGTGAAAACTTAGATGGTTAGACTAAATTGTTTATCAAGGAAATACAAATGTTAAACTTAATATGCGTATGGAAAAATATAAAAGATAAAATTAGAAATTGAACATGTTGAGAAATAGTAGTAGAAGTAGCTCAAATTAAAGGTAAATGAGAGAACCAAATACTAATTAAGCTGTTTTAGGCAAATGAAATTCATTGGTTGCTTCAGTTAAGAAGAGTGACATATTAGCTATTAACGGTAATGATATAGTAAGTGGGAGACATGTATGAAAGATTCTGATATATTCTGTTATCTGAAGACCGACCATAAGATGGGAGCTGCATCATGAACCAAACAACAGCAATCTGTTCATCTTTGATATTAATGTTAGTGACTGCATGATGAGCCAAGCAGCAGTAGTCTTTGGTACACTGGTGCCTACAATTGGATCCAAGAGTGATTATAAGTATTGCCTGCTTAAGATTGCAATACAGATACAAAGTTTTAACTTTCTAGTCTTTTGTTAAGTTGGTAGTTCAAATGGATTTTTTTTTTCAGAATGCTACTTGTTGACTAGCTTGCTAAAACTGGTCTGTTAAGAGCATAGATTCTTTAGATTACGTGTGCCTAAATCATGTTCTATTTCCAGATGGAAGTCCTTCAAACGCAGTATGCTGAACATGCGAACGCACAGTGATGGAAAGGGAATTGAACTAAAGAGACCAAATGACTCCATATACACCTTTCCCTGTCCAGATTGCATGTGTCTCATAAACAAGTCAGAAGATAATCGAACAACATCAGCTTAATGAATTGATTGAGGAAAGAGATTTTGAGGAACATCTTCATTCTTGTTGCCTGGAGTGCACATCATACACGGCTGACCCCTCATTCTTTGCATTTTTGTAATTCTTTCATTTTTCTATTGGGCTCGAATTGCACTCTTCATATTTTTTTCTTAGCGACAGGAATTTTGCCGAAGAGCACATTGCTCTTATCCATGATTCTTTTTCGGGGATTCTGGGCAAGCAGAAGACTACAATGGAATATCATCATCTATTGCAGGTCTTCCCCGGGGCATTAACTAAACAACAATGAGCAAATATTTCTGCTGACACCACTGAATCTAACCATGCGTGCAACACAATTGCTGCATTCTTCTGCTCCCGTGAGTTTTTGCCAGTCCTGTAAATTGTTTGATTTGTTCAACATACACTCGAAGAAGACTAAAAAGAGCATTGGAACTTCTGTACATGATCACACTCAGGATGTCAACGTTTTTGGAATTCCTTTCAATGTGATATATTAAATATATTCTTTTCATTTTTGCTATCTTATTACTGCCAGTGCTGAATGGCCCGCTTTCTGCTTCAATATATTCTTTCCATAACCTCAGGTGCAATATTAAGCTTAAACTGATTAGGGGGAAAAGAACTGCAATTTGAGGTAACTGTAGCTTTACTGCAAATTGGACCATGTTTAGTTCAGAAAGCATTGTTTTTAAACTCACTTCTTTAGGTTTTGCTCTTGTTTCAAGTTAGACTAGAACTAGTTGGTTCTGCCCTAATTTTAAAAAAATGACTCAGAAGATTATGAGACATGCATGTTGTAATAATACATACAAAAAGAAGCAAAGTGAAGAATGAACAACTTGAAACATAAATCAACAATAATATGTATAATACATAAATGAGTATTTTCTTATAAATAATAACCACCTTAGGATTTGATATTTTAAACTCACTTCAATCAATCTTCCCTTTTTCTAAAGGATTGTGTTCTTGTTGAGAATCCAGAACTTACTTCTAAAAAAAGCATCTTACTGACCCACCTTATTTTATAAGAAAACAAATTATACACTTTATTTAGTATCATAAATCTGGGTAGTTTGAATTATTAAATGCAGATTAGAACTTGAAAAGTTAAGTTAATTTAATGACTCTAATACTGGGTAGATCTCATCTCATTCTTGTCTGAGTATAATGAATTAATGGGCGACAACAATACAATACCAATGGAATCTCGTTGATCGAAGTGGCACTAGGACTGTTGCCTGGGGCAGTGTGAGAGAAAGTGAAGACACTCAAAAAACAACACTTGCAATGTTGGTGGGTCACCTTCTCCAAGTGCTAGATCTTAACCTTAGTTAAAAAACTGGCACCGACGTTTCAGTAAAATCTTGACTTGACCATCCAAACAACACCCTTGTTTAAAAAATCCACCATTTTTTTACCATCTGTTAGGGTTCTTGCCTCAGATAAGGTTCCCAAATTGGTGCTTTGGTGGGCCATTTTTTACTGAACATTTTGATCATATATGGGTCACTGCTCCTGCCCTTCAATGTGCTGGACAGCTTGTTCACTTTCAACTTCACCTACTAACTTGGGTAAAATTAGTAAGGGCTCCTAAAATATTTTTTTATTTTTTTAAAGTAACTCAATTTAGGATTAGAAATTGAAAAAAGTATTTAAAATGATTTCTTTATATTTTTTCTAAGTGTGGGGTGTTGATTTTTTTTTTTCTGTGTTCTTAACTTTTTTATTATTAATATATTCTTGTTGTTTATTTTTAAAAAAAGAAAAAAAAAGTGTGCATACACTTATGCATCTTAAGCGTGCATATAATGATATTTTATTTAATGACATATGAACGGCTTAATACATGGCCATGAGGATGCAAAAAAAAGTCGAGCATGAGAGGATGCAAAAAAAAAAAATATATATTTTTGCTAAACTGATTGGTGGTACTAAATTATGAAAAATAATGAAAGACTCTTAAGTAATGAACTCCAAAGTGTAAATCCTTTATATTATATATAAATTATTTTTCTTTCATGATTTAGTCCATTAGGAAAGGAAATTGATAAATATTTAGATGTCATTTAGGAGAGTTTTTTTTAAGTAATTTTAGAAAAAAAAAGTTTTTAAAAATATTTGACAATAACTATTTTTATTAAAATTATAGTAACAAAAATAATTTTTTATTTTTAAAAAACACAAGAAGAGATTAATTTTTTTCAAAAAAAGCTTTTCCTGAGCACCCAAATCTGAATTCTCAAATCAGGAGCAGAATGGAGCTAAGCTTTAGAAGCTAACTCAACTATATAAGCCTCCTTAAACGCTATGATCAGGTGTACAGGATACTAGCAGCTTTTATCCAAGAAAATTAATTGAATAGTCTGCAATAAAAAAGTAAACTTTCTTGTCACCATTAATAACACTGTTGCAGTTTTCAGCCATCTTCTTCTGATCTTCTGCTTCTTCACTGTACAATTTGATTCCTTTTAACATGTGAATCCATCACCTTTTCTTTTCTTTACCCACTGAGGTCTGACAGCCTCGAATGCCTCAGCACTTTGACAGCATTCCTGCCCTTCTCCTCGCATACCCCCACAACAACTAGGTTTGTTGTATAAATTTAAAAATATGTTTTTTATTAAAAATTTAAGATTTTTCAAAAATATGGTTGGTCAAAATATATAATAGTCTTAAAAAACTTAAAAATTATTTTTACAAAAAATTAGAAATTAATTTTAGTATAACTCTAATATTTTTAAAGGAATTAAAAATATAAAAAAGTTTTATTTTTCCATGTTTTTAAATTTGACATCATATAAGCCCTTATTTTTTCTTTTTACATTTTCTGTAACACTAGAGAGAGCTCAGCTCACTCTTTTGTATAGTACCAGTAGATCCGTCTAAGGAGCTTAAATAGACTTTTTCATCCTTGCTTTCAGCTTTTTATGACTACCCATTACTCCTTTTTCCTTATAAAAATCTCTTAATTTCTGAGATTATCAAAGAGAAAGACTCATATTCTTCTCTTAGGTCCTTGTTTCTCTCCAATGGAGACAATGGCCTTCAGACCCATTTTTCTCATCTTCTTCTTTATCATCTCCCACATTTCAGGTACTAGTCGTCCATGCTAAATCATTCTGTTTCTCCATTTTATCTTTAAAACATCCATTATATATTCATCTACCCTTTTTAATCTTATGTCCATTTCATTCTCATTTTCAGTACTAATAATATTGTAACTTTGTTTTATGTTTTGTGTTTCTCAGTTGATGTTTCAGCCACCACAATAGCACTCTACAACAAATGCTCACACCCAGTATGGCCAGGAATCCAACCAGGAGCAGGAAAGCCCATTCTAGCCAGGGGTGGCTTTAGGCTCCTACCCAAACAAGCCTACTCTCTCCGGGTACCGGCCGGATGGTCCGGCCGGATCTGGGGCCGGCATGAATGCACCTTCGACGCCTCCGGCAAGGGCCGGTGTGCCACCGGAGACTGTGGTGGCTCTCTTTACTGCAATGGCCTAGGTGGTGCACCACCAGCTACACTAGCTGAAATCACACTTGGTGCACAAGATTTCTATGATGTTAGCCTTGTGGATGGCTATAATCTAGCAATTTCTATAACACCCTTTAGGGGAAAAGGGAAATGTAGCTATGCTGGATGTGTTAGTGACTTGAATAATATGTGTCCTGTGGGATTACAAGTCAGGTCACATGATAATAGCAGGGTTGTGGCTTGTAAAAGTGCTTGTTTTGCTTTTAAATCTCCAAGGTATTGCTGCACTGGGTTTTATGGGAATCCTCAGTCTTGCAAGCCAACTGCTTATTCAAGGATTTTCAAGACTGCTTGTCCAAGGGCTTATTCTTATGCATATGATGATCCTACTAGCATTGCTACTTGCAGTGGTGGAAGCTACTTGGTCACATTTTGCCCTCACCATTGATTAAGTTTAGTTCATGTCCTGATCTTTTGGTTTGGTACTACCTCCTACTATGAAGTGTTTTACTTAGTGGGTTGTAGTAGAAGTTGGTGAATTTGCTACTTTTTGTTGTGTTTTTTTGAACCATAATGATCTTATGTTGTATTATTATTTTTGGTGGTGGTAGTAGAGTATGGAAGGGTTGGGAGCAAAGCAAAAAGGGTTGGTTCATAACTATATACCTAGCATTGTGGTAGGGATGAGAAATACTAGGTAGATCTTTGTTTTTGTTTGGTGGGTATTTAGTGGAAGACAATCTATTGCTGCCCATTATTATTATGTGATTTGATGAGAATCAAGTTCATTTTCTTGTGTTTTTGCTTTGAAAATGTATGTTTTTTAGTAGGGGTCTTGACAGATATGGCGATGGAGTTATGTTGAGACATTGATGAACATATATGTAATGTATTTTCCCTTTTAGAAAAACTGGTAGCATATCTTACATAAAAAGAATGGAGATGCATGCATTTCCCTTCAATTGTTACTACCATGTTGGAGGTAAAAATCTTCAGAAAAAAGTGATATTATCTTACCTTGTTCACCACTTTTTTGTTGTTGTTGTTGTTCCTGAATTTTTAAGAAAAGACTAATCAAAGCTAGGTGAAAAAGTGTGCAAATCTGGACAAGGGTCGAAACAATTTACCTTGAAACAATATCAAGGTTACTTGAAAACTGTAGCTTTAACCAACGAGTGGTTTGTTTAGCGAAAGCAGTCCGAGTCCCATGGACCCCAAGGCTGGGGGTGCACATCACTGTAGGGTGCCTTGGGGTGCACATCACTGGAGGGTGGGGTGCACCAAAAATAAAAAATAAACTGTAGCTCTAACTTTACCTTGATTTTGGGTTTCCTTTTTATTCATTAATATTATTTTTCTTATCCACGTATGATTTTCTTTAAGTTTGTTCTTTTGGCCATTTAATTAAGTATGCTTGACACCTGTGATGGCGAAAATCTTACCTTTCCTACCAAAGCAAAGATGAGAGATTGGAGAGAACATGGAAAACTCTTAAATCAAAAGTGTCAAGTCTTCTACAGTGAGGTGAGTAATCGATTATATTGCAAAAGCTCTAATTAGTCAAGCATTTCACAGCTATTATTAACGATTGATTTCCTTTCAACAGCTTTTTAGGACTTATCAGGTTTTATTAAAATGATTTGTTATGGATATATAAATCATGACAAAGTGGTTGTGCTTAGTTTTTTCAACACCCAAAACAGCTAAATATTACTAAATAATGAAACTATACGCTAAACAAAGAAGAATATGCCAAATTCAAGATCAATAATACTTCAGCTCAATATTCACTTTTTCAAAAAAATTACGCCAAACTTGTATAAGGGCATAATAATACATAATAAGTGGATATAGAAAGTATTTTTACCTTTGTTAAAAAGCATCTTAGACCATGAACATAGTTTTTTTTTTTTTTTTTTTAAACAGACCATGTAGAAGAGAGTTGAACCCTATTGATTAGAGATTTTACAATTCCAACTAAAATTAAACAAGGAAAAAAAAAAAGGGATTTAACTGAACTAATGAGACCAAATTTAGTGTAATCTTTACAGTTTTTTATGTGATAATCCTTTTCTTTTTTGGTAGGTGAGAATCTTTTTTTGGCTGTAAAAAGAATAAACTCTTGTAGTCAAGTTTTGTTTCTTTTGTTCTCTATATAAAACTTCATTGTGTAATCAAGTAAATCATGTGCTTCTTAACTGGACATCTGAAGATCACAGAGCTCACAAAAATCTCTTCAATTTGGGCATCAACACACAAAAAATTGATTCTCTTGAAATGTTTGTAATCTCAATCTCAAGACCAAAGAATCCAATCAACCAAAATCCCTTCTCCATTAGGTTGTTTTCAATCTTAAACTCACCTCAACAACAAAACCAACAACTAACACCATTTCATCAAGAAGAAGAAGAAGAAGAAGAAAACATAAACATAAACAACAGAACATATTGGACAAAAAAAATCCACAATCTATGCACCAAACAACACCAAGTAGACCAAGCCCTAGCCCTTCTCGACCGCCTTCGTCTCCATGGCTACCGTCCCGACTCTCTCAATCTCAACACCATAATTCACGCTCTCTGCAACGCCAATCGCTTCCCAGAAGCCCACCATCGTCTTCTCCTCTCAATTGCTTCCAATTATTCCGTCCCAGATGAACGCACTTGCAATGTCCTAATTGCCCGTCTTCTCGACGCCAAATCTCCGGAGCTAACGTTGCGTGTTCTTCGCCAATTCGTCGTCGCCAAGCCCGAATTCGTGCCTTCTTTGATCAATTACAACCGTCTCACTGATCAGTTCTGCTCTCATGGCCTACCCATTGAAGCCCATCAGCTGTTTTTCGACATGAAGCGAAGAGGGCATTCGCCGAATATCGTTTCTTACACAGTTTTGATCAAAGGGTATTGCATAATTGGTGATTTGGGGAATGCCCAGAAGGTGTTTGATGAAATGCGTGAGAACGGGGTTATGCCCAATTCACTTACTTATAGTGTTTTGGTAAGAGGGGTTTTGAGGAGGAGAGATTTTCAGGGTGGGAAGGAATTGATGGAGAAGGTTTGGGATAGAATGATGAGTGATGAAGACGATGGAATTGTGAAGAATGCAGCTTTTGCTAATGTTGTGGATTCATTATGTAGAGAAGGGTATTTTCATGAGGTTTTTAGGATTGCTGAGGAAATGCCTCAAGGGAAGAGTGTGAATGAGGAGTTTGCTTATGGGCAGATGATAGATTCTCTTTGTAGAGTTGGGAGGAATCATGGGGCTTCTAGGATTGTGTACATAATGAGAAAGAGAGGATTTGTTCCAAGTTTTGTTTGTTATAATACTATAATTCATGGTCTTAGCAAGGAAGGTGGTCCTATGAGGGCTTATCAGTTATATAAAGAAGGGATTGAATTTGGGTTTTCGTTGTCGGAATCGACTTACAAGGTTCTTGTTGAGGGTCTTTGTAGAGAATCTGATATCTTCAAGGCAAAGGATGTGTTACAATTCATGTTGAATATTGAAGGTATAGACAAGACTAGGATCTACAATATATTCTTAAGAGCTATTTGTGTTACAGATAACGCAAGTGAGCTTCTTAACGTTTTGGTATCGATGCTTCAGACCCAATGCCAACCTGATGTCATTAGCCTCAATACAGTGATTAATGGATTCTGTAAGATGGGAAGAATTGAGGAAGCTTGGAATGTTTTTAGTGATATGTTGAATGGGAACTTATGTTCGCCGGATTATGTGACCTTCACCACCATTATTTCGGGTCTACTCGACTCGGGTAGAATCGATGAAGCTCTTCATCTAATGCAAATAAAAACGCGGGAGAAGGGTGTAAGTCCAAGTGTTGTAACTTACAATGCAGTTTTACGAGGTTTATGCAAACTCCAAAAGGTTGATGAAGCAATGAGAATTTTTTATGCCATGGTTCTTGAAGGTGGTCTTGTTGCTGACAGTACAACTTACACTATAGTACTCGAAGGCTTGTGTGGATCCAGTAGAATAGATGAAGCTAAAAGGTTTTGGGACAAAGTGGTTTGGCCCTCCAAAATTCATGATGATTTTGTTTATGCAGCAATTCTTAAAGGGCTATGCAGTTCAGGAAAAATGAATGAGGCTTGCAGTTTTTTGTATGAACTAGTGGATTGTGGTATTGTTCCTAATATTGTGAATTATAATATTCTTATTGATAATTACTGCAAGTTGGGATTGAAGAAAGAAGCTTATCAGGTAATGGGTGAGATGAAAAAGAATGGATTGGCTCCTGATGCTGTAACGTGGAGGATTCTAGATAAGCTACATGGAAATGGAAAGAAGAAACTAAATGATCATGGTTCTTTGTCAAACAGGATGAAAACTCCACTGGTAGGAGACAAGATGGTATTACTGTTGCATGAACAGAAGTAAAACAACGTGGAATTCCAGCGGAAGAATGGAACACGAACCATACAATTGCAATGCTCCATGATAAACAAAGGGATCACTGAGTCCAATGTTGCAATGAAGCTGATTTCAGCATTGCAGTTGGAAGAGGTCCATGTAAAATTATATTGATTTGCTGCAAAGATGGAGATACACATTTATTGCAAGATCCATCCATACATGATGGAAGAAACAATAGGAACATAAAAATTCTGAGCTCACCTCGATCTATCTTCAACCGGGTGATCAAGACAAATTTAGCAAATTTCTTCTAGTTGGGCTGTTTCCGTTCGGCATATTTTTACTCAATTATGCCTTTTCCCAACTATATGTCGACTACATGAATCTGCTTCCTCCATTCTGCTCTATCTAGGGCAGCATTGGGCATATTTTCAACAGTCAAATTGCTGGTTCACATTGGAAGGTAAGAGTATTGAGAATTACTGTGAGACTTCTTACTAGATCATTCAGTTCTTTATGAGCTTCAAGCTAGCACTTTTCGTAAGGTCTCCTCTAAAGTTGAGGCCACCTTACTTCAAGAACATAAAAACTCCTCATTTCCTCTTCCCTGAATCAACTCTAATTCATTGAGAAAGACCTCTTCTTTCTAGCTTTCCTACTTAATAAGAGAGCTTTTCAAGAGCACCATTGCTCCATCTTATTATCCATATCAGTTAAATTAGTCTCACAGTGCCACCCAGCTATGCCCAGTTTCCTTTTTCAACTGGATTGAATCCAACCTCTCCCTCACCTTGCCTTTATCTTCCCATAATCCCCTGTCAGCATATATGTTTGCTAACAGCACATATGGCCCATCTTTCCTTGGTTCTAATTCCATAAGCTTCTCCGCCGACCTTGCTCCTAGCTCCACCTCTCCGTGAATCCTACAAGCACTAAGAAGTGCTTCCCATGCCAATGCATCTGATTGGATTTCCATATCTTCAATAAATTCTTTCGCCTCAACCAACCTTCCTGCCCGGCCCAACATATCTACAACACAAGCATAATGTTGCTTCCTTGGCTTCACACCATGATCATATATCATAGACCCGAAAACCCTAAGCCCTTCATCCACAAGCCCGCCATGGCTACACGCAGATAAAACTCCGAGGAATGTGACTTCATCTGGCTTAAATCCTTCACTTATCATGGTTTTGAGAATTCCAATGGCTTCTCTTCCCCTACCATGCTGTCCAAACCCCGTGATCATCGCCGTCCACGACACAACATCGTGGCTTTCCATGGTTGTAAATACTTGTTTAGCATCTTCCAAGCTGCCACACTTGAAATACATGTCTATAAGAGCATTCCCCACTGATAAATCCATCACAAACCTTGATTTTATGATCCTAGCATGAACCTGCATCCCTTGCTCTAATCTCGCTAAGCTACTATAAGCTGGAAGAACACTAGCAAAACTGAACTCATTCTCCTTAATACCTGCTTTAAGCATTTGTTGATAAACCCCAATTGCTTCCTCACTTTGTCCATTTTGCATAAACCCTGAAATCATTGCAGTCCAAGTGATAATATTAGGTTCCAGCATTCTCTCAAAAACTCTTCTTGCTGAAACCATCCCTTCTTCACATTTCGAGTACATGGTAATAAGAGCGTTACTAATGGGTGTTTCAGATGCTAAGCCGGCTTTCACGATGCAACAATGGAGCTGTGTTCCCCGGTTCAAATCGCTTGGTTCCAAACATGTCTTTGTCATGCTAGCCAAGGTGAAGCTGTTCAACGGCAGCCCATTACTCCGCATCCTAGCGAACACACTCGAGGCAAGTTCTTTATTACCATTACATGCACATCCATTGATCATGATATTCCATGACACCAAATCCACTTCATTTATCTCATCAAATGCATGAATTGCATCTTCTAACCTTGCTTTCTTTGCATAGGCATCAACCATGGCACTCCCAACAAATTCATTAGAACTCAAACCACATCTTAAAGCTTGGCCATGCATCATCTCCACAAAATGTAAAGTGGGCAAACTTGAAGAAGCACCAATCAGTGCAGAAAATGTGATATGGTTTGGCTTAACACCCTCTTCTTGCATTCTACAAAAAAGCTTTCTACACTCAACAATATCCAGATTAAGCCTCATGTAAGTGGAAATTATTGTGTTGAAGGAAACTACATCCCTTTGAGGCATTTTTTCAAACAGTTTATGGGCATGCCGAATCTTCTTCATCTGACAGTTCAAATTTAGGATCTTGTTCCAGAGAGATATGAAGCCCTTGGGATTCAATTTTATAAGTTGGGTTTGGACGGCCATGGCTGTTTGAAGGTCATAGGAGAGGATGCAGTCTTGTAAGACATGGTTGAGGTGATAGACATTAATGGAGTTTTGGGTCTTAATTTCGAGTTTTTCAATTGGGTGTTCTTCAATTTGGGCTTTTAAGCTGGGAATTGCTGAAGATTTGTGTAACAATTGGTGGTGGATGAAACGGTATTCTGTAGTTCTCGATTTGCAGAGGCGCATGTTAAGGATGGTCAGCTCAAGCGCGTAGGCGTAGTAGGATACGGCTTGGCACATTGTAGAGAAAGGTCAATGGCTCCGCCAAAGATCTGTCTTCACGACAGAGCTATAAAAGAAAATGACAAGTGAAATTATTATTATTATTTTTTACTGCTGTAATTATTAGATTTTAATTATAATTTATTAAATTGTCGAATAATGGAGTTTGTTATTGTTGGAAGTATTTTAGAAGTGAAATATCAAATATATACCTTTTATTGTATAAATTTTTCTTTATTTTATTTTTTTACATTGTAATATTATTGATATTGATTTTTTTTTTTTTTTGTGTGTGAGATGGGTGGGTAATAATTTATTAATGAGTCTTGCTGCAATGACAGAGGTGTTGTATTTTTTAAAAAATATTAATTATTTGTACTTAAGATAAGAGTGTGACAAGTGACTTGAAGATTCAGTGTTTGAAATTTTGGTGGATAATGTTAAAAAAACAGAGGTATGTTTCGTGCTTAACAGTTAACACTATATAAGTGGAGATACACATGACTTGCTTACCTTGCCATTGAAAAATAAAAATAGGAAGCTGGTGAACAGTTCAGTTCAGTTTTTTTTTTTTTTTTTTCTGTCTGTTTCATCTTATTTGTTTAGTTTTTTCAATATTGCAAATCTACTAAATTGAATTTTCTCAGTAGTAATTTAAAAACTTTAAGAATTTTAAATAGAATAATAACATATAAGAAAATAGTAAATATATTACATGCAATAATCGTATGCACACTAGTGGCTATAATTCAAGGTCCTCCTCCCCACAGAAAACATTCATAGTTGAATCATGAGCATCTATTCTATATAGAATAATATTACCTTCAATTGTCTTGAATCATGTACAAAAATATAATTAATTACAATTTAATAATGTATTAACAAAAAAGAAAAAATCATACCATTGGATGTATGACCATATACATCCCGTTATATGTCCAGCATCACTCTTAATAAAAATATTTATATAAATGTCAACTAAAAAAGTCACTTTAGCATTGTCCAACGCATTGTAGATAAATGACCATTATTGTCCAATGGTATGGGGTCAATAAAATAAAAAAATTAAAATCATTTATTGCTTGAAGAAATTTGATTGACTTACAAATTGCATGGTAGATCATTGGAGGACCAATTTGTTTAATATCTTCAAAAAAAAAACACCAATCAGGAAAAGGAGAAGGTTGAATCCATGAATTGCTTATTTAATCCTCTCAACTTGACTTATCGTTGTGGTCCATAAGTAACACAAGCACGTGTGACACTTGATTGAACCACA
Source organism: Paratinospora sagittata (assembly GCA_035771175.1). Lineage (NCBI taxonomy): Eukaryota > Viridiplantae > Streptophyta > Magnoliopsida > Ranunculales > Menispermaceae > Paratinospora > Paratinospora sagittata. Next base: position 2,998,479 of record CM069605.1, read on the forward strand.
AGAGCTCACTCTGTTCTGTTCGTACGGATCATCATTTTTTTTTTTTTTTTATATAATGTATTCGGGTTTCATTCCGACTAATTTCTTACACCCCTGTTTGCTCGAGCAAAAAAAATAGCCAAACGTTTAAAAAAAAAGTCAAACTCGTGAACTCAGTGACTTGGTCCTCCTAGAGCGACTTAATCCACCGAACGTTGGTTAAGATGATCATTTCATAATAATCAAACTAATTAATTAATCTCTCACATTAATAGTCAAGATTTGTTTTAATCTATAACATTTATTAAATTGGATCATCACATACAAATCATTCTCAATCAAAGAATTAAGACAAGAAATTAGGTGAGCCACCGATCAATAGTCAAGGTCGAATGCAAATAATTAAGGCTGCAGTTGGTTTTTTACTCCAAAATAGTGATACAACTCAAAAATTATAAAAACTCGGATTAAAAATGAATTGTTTTCTAATTATTTTTGGATTTGACGAACCAAAATATTTACACATTAAAAATAAAGAAAAAAATAACTGTACTCAAATCACATTCCAACATCAAAATTCATTAATTGTTCAAGTAAAAAAACTGAAACATATAGGCTAGATTTGATTTATGATTGAGATACAATTTATTTTTTATATCAATTTTATGATTTAATCACCATTAAATTCTGAAACGCTCTACTTTCTCGCATTCACATTAACAATCACAAAAGAAAAACGAGAAAAAGAGTAGCGACGAGAAACGCTTGAAAGTTCCAAGCGACGAGAAACGCTTGAAAGTTCCAAGCGATCAATTGAAAATTTTGTAGTCCATTTCAGCAACAGATCAACAAGATATTTCTCGAAAACAACACAGAATTTGTCGATTTCGCGCTGTAATTTACACAGTCGGAGATTTCAATCGATCCAAACATCATAACAAACAAAGAAACAATAAGTCCTCCAAAAGTTCACTAAAACAGTCGTAAAAAAAAAGATTGATACGAAGTTTTTCCATTACAATGAAATTTCAACAGTTTTTTTTTTTTTTCGTTCGTTCTTCTGTTCTGCCTACGATCGAAATCCAAAATACAGACAGTATTGATATAATATGTTCAGACAAAGATAAGAAGAAGAGAAAAGAAAAAAGGAAGCCATACGTAACCTCAAAACCACGAAGCAAAATGTATTAATTCTGCGGTTCCGATCAGTACTGTCTTCCATTAATCATTCTTCGTCTTCTTCTTCTTCAGTACTACCTAATTACTACTTCCATTGCTCATCATCTTCTTGAACTCCTCAAAGTTAACTTTTCCATCACCGTCAGAATCAACAGATTTGATCATCCTATTACAATCCTTTACCGTACACTTCTCTCCCAAGCTCTTCAACACCATATGCAACTCATTCGCAGATATAAATCCATTCTTATCCTTATCGTACAACTCAAACGCATCTCTCAAATCTCTATCCCCTCCTCCTTCACAGCCACCACCAGTTGATCCATTTTTGGCGTTGGTTACGTGAAACTCCGCGAACTCTTTCAGATCTATGAATCCGTCGCCGTCGGTGTCGATTTCTTCCATCATTGCCTTCAGTTCCTTCTCCGTCGTCTCCGATCCGAGCGCTCGGAGCACGTCGGCCAGCTCCGACGACGAGATCTTGCCGTCGCCGTTCGCGTCGAAGCTTTTGAACACTTTCTCCACTTCCTTCATGTTCTCCATCGCTCCTGTTTAAAACTAACTCAATTTTTATATTTTTTCTTGATTTTGTTCTTTTGTAGCTTAGTGGTCTGTTTGGCTGAGGAGGAGGAGGATTGACTTATTATTTTCCAACCCTCAACTACAATCGCTCCTTCTTTATAGCTTGAGGGTCGGAAAATAACGCGTTTTCCGACGCGCTCGGGCTTTCTTTCGTACACTCAAACCGAAGAATTCTCGTGTTGCGAAGCGTAGGGATCGTATTTGAGTTTTTATTTGGGCCTTTAAAAACGTGTTTTGATTCCTCTGTGAGTCTTGTCACAGAGATTGGGCTACGAGGCGTGGTGGATGTGAGCCACGTTGCCTAACTAGGGAACACGTGGGGGACTGTGACAGGAAGAAATATCTACAGTTGACGGGTTAGCGTGTATAACAAGTGGCGAGAGCATAGTGTACATTTAAAGTATACGCTTCACCATTAATGACGTTAAATATATATTTTTGAGTGTGAATAGAACATTTCTGGAAGAGATTTGGTCTTTGAAATATTTGTGGGTATAGAAAGGACATTTGATAATTATAAAAAAAATGAGGACACTAAACTAATGTTCTTTGTCAACTATAAAAGATTAGAAGATTAGGCATGTTAAATTGAGGAACCACTTATCATATGAGGGAAAAAGCAAATCCATGGATGGACGTACATGGTGGCATGTTCTAAAACATTCATTTTTCAGAGACATAAAATGACTTGAAGAATGTCATCTAATTAAGCATGTTCTGTTCTTGTTGATTAAAGAAAGAAGAAGAAATATATATATATATATATATATATATATATATATATATATATATATATATATATATATATATATATATATATATATATATTACCATGCCGACAATTTAGATGAAATGGATAAAACTAGAAATAGAGAGATGGGACGAGATTTAATGATGCCCAAACATTTTACTTTGCATGCACCACTTTTAGAAACCACAAGAAACCAATGGTAGGAACTCACGAGAATTGCCGCATTGCCGACAGCCTACAGCCACCGCCCCCATCAATTAGAAACCCCAACTGTAGCTTGCGGCCAAGGCCGAAGCACTATCCACGCCCACCTCACCTTGAAAAAAAAAAAAAAATACAGTAATTTCAAAAGATTATAATAGTCATTTACCAATATATACAGTTCAATAGTACTATTAATTATGTAATTACATTTTTTTAACGACTTTTTTTGTCACACTCCGCAGATGTGATGAGTACTTTATCGAGAGGTATTACAGTTATAACACCACATAAACATAAATAGTGTAGACAAATGATCCCAGGGTACTAGACACTGTGAGTGAGTTGTGTATTAAGATGAGATAATATTATGTAATGCTATGACTAAAATACGCTTGATAAAATACCCATTATATTCGAAGAATATAACAAAAAAAAGGCCTTATGTACCTTAGATCGATACTAAGTCAGAGTAAAAGAAAAGGGTTATATTAAGTGGATGACAAGTAGCGTAAAAAAATTTAGTTGAGTTAAATTAAAAAAAAAAAAAAAAATGGTCTGCTTCTTCAGTTGCAGAGAATAAGAATCAGAATCTATCACTGTATAACACTGCAACTGCAATGGATAACACTTACTAATGGAATAAAAGAAGAAGACGCGTGGGAAGGAGAAAGAGGAACTGAAACCTTACTTGCAAAAATTAAAGATGATGTCCTTGGAACAAGAAACACGCATATGGAACTAACAAGCCAACTCCATCACTTTCCATTTTTATTTATTTTATTTATCTTTTGGACCCACTTTGTCAACGTTCATTCCAAAAATTTTATTTATATTGATATCAAAAAGGTATTTAAAACTAAAAATAATTTTCTTTCAAGTACACCCATTTCCCCGTTATGTGTAAGTTGACTCCACCAATATGTTGAATATGCGTAAACCGAAATAATAGTCTTATATCGAATGTGAACAAATTCATTACATAAAATATAAGTTGAAATCTCACTCTCATTAGTACAAAAACCTTTTAGAGTAAAATCTCATACCTAGGCTTAAAAGTAGTTAAATAAGAGACAATATCAGTACTAATAAAGATCCAGGCCCACCTAACAAGTGGTATCAGAGTCGATGGTTCAACTCGAACGCACATGTGCCAAGGTGGAACATGCAGATGTGCTCATGGTCGCGAATGGCTCCTCAAGTTCCTCCTCCTCGAGATGAAAGTGACAATTGATCTGACATGGATTGCGCGGTGTGATTGTGATAAAGTTGAATTTCAGTTCAATGTAAAAATTTATTGGGTATGTGTGAACCGAAATAATAATCACATGAAATATAAGTTGAGATTTCACCCTCATGAGTACTAAAGCCTTTTAGAGTGAAACCCCACACTTAGGCCTAAAAGTAGTTAAGTTAGAAACAATATTGGTACTAATAGAAATTCAGGCCCACCCAACATAAACCTCCTTTTCTTAAGACAAAATTAGTGCATTAAAAAAGTAGATTTGAAGAAGAATGTGCATTATGTGACGAAGTGAATTTTGTGCATGTGATTCAGTTTGGAAAGATGGATTTTGGGGGGTTGCTTTACTCCTAACCTCACTTCTCACCCTTAAATGGAAACTGGAGAAACTGGAAACTACAAAAGAGAACAATTAGAGGCAAGTCATGTCACAAATTAAGTGCTTTGTAAGTGCCAATTTTTGTCCTAACCTATGGCCTCACTACTTTCAAGTTTCTTCCACTCCACATGCACCTTTCACCGCCAACTTTGCCTTCATTCAATGTTTGATCTCCCAACCCAAGTGAGTCACATGTATTGGGTAGACATGAATGCCTAATCTACAATTTTTAAGTCAGCTATATGAATCTACTTCCTTCCTCAACAATGGTAGAGAGTATTTGTTGTTGCTTGCACCGTGTTCTATTAGTACTAGTTTCTATTTTACGAAGAGGAACAAGAAGAATAGTAAAACAATAATAAGGAAGGGAATGTAAATGACTCTTATGTGACATAATGCAATGGAAGATGTCACTGAAGTGGGAAACATGTACTGGACTGCAAAAGAACAAAATTTTCTTCACAAATTACGTGAAGCATATTCGATAGAACAATCGTAGTTGAGAAAAGGTTTAGTTGAGTTGTTGAGTATATTCTATAGAACCATACTCGTATGTTGCAAAATTGAGTTGGCACAGAGACTTAACTTTTTCCTATTCTTCAGATAGTATTCATCAAACAAAACAAAGAAAGAGTACGACAGAATTAAGAAATTCAGCAAACATCATTTGGAATATTGCATAAAATGAAATTTGATTCCAACTTTACGCATACGAATGAGTGTTGACATAATCAATTGTTGAGTCCTTACATGTTCATTGAACACTATGATACCTTTTCAGTTCAAACTTAACCATTCGAACTGTTCCCAGAAATTGCTTGTAACACTTCCTCCATGTTTTTGAAAGTGTCATCAGCCATGTAATATTCTGATGTATGCATCCTAGATCTGCAATTTGAATGGAAAATTTGTAGGAATGTGCATACCATTGGTCTTAATAATTTAGTCACCACTAAAAGGATCATGATTTGGAGAACATAATTTTGAGTCATTACTCAATTTAGATGGAACACATTCAGATAAAATACAGGAAACAACTTGATCACAATTCATAAAAACTATTTTACATATAAAAACCATAAATTTGTAACTAGAGCTTTATTACCTAGTTGGTTGATTCATGTTCAATCCTTCCCAATTTTTGTTGCTACACTTCTTCCCTATAGCACCTGCAGAGTCAATATGTTAATTATATCCAATATAGGCATTATATGATTATAGATATACACTACTACACAAAACACATTATTACTTACCATTTTCTTTGTTTTGGACTTTCTTTGATGATTTATTCTCAATAAAGCTTTTTGTGCTATCTTTATGTTGGTCAATGATGACACTTCACTTGTGGGACTTGAGGTAATTATCCTCAACTATGTCAATTGCATCACATCATCTCCATGAATGCTGATCTCATTCTTTTTGAGGCAAATTCCCAGTACGTTCAGTGCTTAAGTAGGCAACCAGTTCCATTTCCAACTCTAGCATCTTTGACCTTGCCAAAGCACTTAATTTATCGGATCTTGCACCTAGTGCAACAATTCTTTGAGCTATATGTGACAATTTAGAGAAACGAGATGTGGTTAATGGATCAACATCATTTAGAATTACATCTCCGTATTGGTCAAATATGATTTCATTGATAATATCTTTTGTCCACCTCTTTATGTAATACTGGGAGGGTAAACTTGTTAATTCCAATTCACGAAACACACTCAATGCATGAGAGCAAAGGATGCCATCAAATTCAAATTTTCTACAACTACATGATATGGATTGCTCAGATGGATTACATACGACAGTGTGAATCTTTCCCTTATCATACCTATGCTTGAGCTGATATTTGCGAGTAATCCCATCATCACTTTGTAGCACCGATCTCAAGTTAAGAACTTTCATGTATTCTTCTTGAAATTCATAAAATATTTTCTTTGTATATTTTGTAGCTGCTTCTTTTTCTACAGGCCAATCAGATAAAAGTTGAGGCATTGTTTGGTATATCTTAGTTTGCTGCTCCCTCTCATCTTCTTGATGAGCAGCCATAGCCTTAGAATATTGACCCACAAATTCTCTTAGAAGAAGCTTGTTGCCAAAATAATTTTTCAAAAAATTGTTCATACAGTCACTCCTATGTGGGGTAGTTAGACCAGCACAAAAATGAGCAGGGACATATATTGGACTCCACTTCTGGCGTAATTCATATGTTGCTTGCAACCACTCATTCTCTCTCAGCCCATAGTTTTCAAGTAATTTCTTCCAGCTTGCTTCAAATTCTTCAATGGTATTCACATTGTAAATGCACCGACTTAGTTGTTGAATGAAGTCGGAGGAAACCTTTGAGAAGTGCTTCATGACATTTTGATGGATGTGCCACAAGCATAATCTATGATGAGATTCGGGGAACACCATGCTAATTCCTTGTGCGATTGCAAATGACTGATCGGTAAATATAGAAATTGGTTTTTTCCCTCCCATAGCTTCTAAGAAAGTATTAAACAACCAAACGGTGGCATCAATTTTCTCACCATCAAATAAACCACATCCAAAAATTATAACTTTCCCATGATTATTGACGCCGATAATAAGGGCACAAACCAAATCATAATCACTTATTTTAAATGTTGTATCAAAGGAAATGACATCACCAAACAAACCATAATCAAATCTTGATTTTGCATCACAAAAGAAAACACTAGATAATTCATTATCTTCATTTGTCTGAAAGGAATAAAAGAATTGCTTGTTCTCTCGTTTCTTCTTTTCAAAGTAGTCAATAAGGTAATGTACATCCCCTTTTCTAAGAACCTTATCCCTTGTTCTTTCTAGAAGAGGGTTACAATCTTCTTTGGTATTGTTAAAGATATGTGCCCCTCCAGCTTTAGTGGACATATATGCAAAGAAATTGGATGGATCCATACCTGATGTCTGCATTTTTCTAATCAACCTAGCTGGAGAAAATTCTATTTTCCTATGAGATCTCAGTAAATGTGATTTATCAGGTGAAACAAGCTCATGATTATGCACTGGATTGAACTTCTTTAGTACATACTTATCATCAGCGAGACCAATCTCAAACACTGCCTGGCACCCAAATCTGGTATCATCTCTTTTTTTCTTCGGAGGATTTTTCATGCAATACTCACCTTCACATGAGCAACACAACCTTTGAAGCTTAATTTTATTTGGATCCATGTGGCATTTGTTTGTCCTTCTCTTTCTCACACTCAAACCCACCTTCTTTGCATATTCATTATAAAAACTATATGCCTCTTCAACACTGTTGAAGATCATGCCAACTTTGGGGCATGCTCCATCATGACTTTCACCTGTACTGTCAATCACGTCATTTATGTTACCATCCGACTGTCTTTGAAACTCATACTGCTCATTTTCTGGGCCATTCAAAACATACATGCCAAGTAATTCATCATCCTTCTAATTGTGATAAAGATGATAACCAAAGAAAGTGAATAAATCTAAATTAAAAGAAAAAAAATATATTTAATGAATTCCATACCTTCAAGCTGAGATGGCATACTGTGAATTGTATTATTAGAATCAATCTACAATCCTGTACAATTTGCAAATTTAAATTAAAAACTCCACAAACATTTTCATATTTTTTATTAATAACTTAGCATATCATAAATGATCTAACACAATAAAAAAATATTAGAAATACTACATTTATTATATTGCCAATATTTAAATTAAATGTAGGATGCATATTATTTGCCAATGCATGCTGCATAACCCTGAATAAATTATTACAAAAAATACGAATGAAAAAAATATATCACATGTATATGTCATTAACTTATTGTCTCATGTACTAACTAGCTAGAATGTAATAATGCACTTATAAATAAGCAACGAAAATTAACTCAACAAAGCCTTTTCTCAACTAAATGGGGTTCACTACATAAATCTACCTCCTCCATTCCTCTCTATCAAGGGCTAAGTCTATAATAAAACTGCTAGTAGATAAATCTTCTTGATTATAAGAAGAATAAAATCAGAGAATGGATTTATTTCAAGGAAGAAAAAAAAATTAAGATCACATAATCTCATGATGCAAAACAAAGAAATATAATTACACTAAAAAATAGCAAGAAAACACCTATAGAAATATAATTACATTATCAAGTAACAAGAAGAAAAAATCTCGTGATGTAAGAAATAAATAACAGTAAAATATAGTTGGCCAAGACTGCACTTGTTCACTTTTCAATATGTTAGATATAAGTGTAAGAGCAAATAGTCAATGCACATATGCTGCATCTGTTATATAGGTTTTAAAAGGATGAAAAACAAGAAGACCTCATATTATTACTATTCCAACACACTATTCTTTCTTATCCATTCTGTTGAAGTTTTGCTACTCCTTGGTTCAACAAAATATAAAGATGTAATATGAGTAGAAATTATGCAAATCATCTTAATGTTACTCGCCATCATTCAACAACTATATTCTCAATCCTGCCATAAACTTTTTGGTTTTCTCATGCTCTTTATCTACCTCTTAGAAGTTAGAACCTATGTTGTTTTAGCCCTGTTGAAAAACCATGTGTTCTACTACTATGGGAGTATGGGTCTTACTTCCTCCATTCCACATTATATGTCTCAATATCTAAGCAATACCCAGGAAACCCTTTTGTTTATGGAAGCACCCATGGTTATTTTCAACAGCACCAACTTACATAGGTTAAAATGAAAATTCCAATTCATAATACATATTCAATTCAACATTCAAATCCATACACGCATCAAATGCAGGCGAGTATTCAAAGGAAAGTGCCCTAATTAAATTTGATGCTCTACTTAAATAATTCTGAATGCAACTTCTCATCATTGCTGAACGACCTATCTTCATTGTTTCCACATTAGAAGACCTATTCCCTTTTTCTTTTCTTTTTTGAACAGTATTCCCTTTTTCTTTTTATTGCCATAACATATCACTATACTGTCATATATGTTTACGGATTTCCCTTGAGTCTAGAACTTCCAACCCTAGCACCTAAACCAAACTCCTCATTCAAAGCAACTGTAGGAGTTACAACATCACAGTGTGAAACAAACTCCAACCACAAAAGCAGGTGCTGCAGGATGCAAGTTTCCTTGAGTTACGCAATGTTCTTCAAGAACCATGCTTATGTGCAAATATAATCATTTTCATGGTCATTTTCTTCCATACCAAGAAGCATTCAACTGTTACTATTCTCAAATCTTGAAAAATAAATTTAACCAGAAAATTAGAAGTCTCCAACAAAGGAATGTACCATGTTTTGAATTACAAAAGACAACAAAGAAATTTCCTCTTAGTACATCACACAGAAAAAGTAAAAGAGATGTAGCAAATTCACCATGCTTGCATTTACATGGCAAATAGCCAATTATTAAACTCACCATCAATCCCAAAAATGAAGCATTGGTGAAAAGCTTAAAAAAAAAAAACCTCATTTATTGGGGAAGAATTAAAAAAATGGCTTATTTTATCACAAACAATGCTATATGTATTTGGTATTTTCTTACTCAAAACGTACTTATAGTGATATATTGTCATTAGAGTATATATATCACTGAAATATACGAGACAATCCAATGACTATAACAGCATGTTTGATAGCTAAAAAAACTTTTCTACAAAAAATATAGGCCATGTTTGGTATAAGATTTAAAAACTGTTTTTTTATTTGACTTTAAAAGTCGTTAAGAAAACAAGAATACAATAAAATGTTGTTTTGATTGTTTTCTAAAATTGAACTCTAAAAACAACTTTCTAAAAACTTATTTTTTAAAAACCATTTTTAAATTGGATACCAAGCAGGCCCATAGTTTTCTTGAGAAATAATTTCTCAAGTACACTTTTTAGAAAATTTTATTATAGTCGATTGATTATACATTTAAAAAAAAAAGTTTTTTCACATTCATATAATGCAAAGAGAATGAAAAATAACAAGGTTCATTGAATATAACCATGAACATAATCAATAATACTAAAATTTTCTCATTTATCAAACAGACTAAATCACCAAGTACATTACAAGTAAGAAAAAACAAGTATGGGTAGCATTAATCTATTATCACAAAGGTCATTGAATGATCGAAAACCAGCGTGTCTCAAAGTGACCATACCAATCAGATCGAAAATGCATCCCATTTCCCAACAATCACAACAAATTATGTAATTGTCTCTCGATTCCAAAAATGCATTCAAAGTGAACTGTTCATACAAGGGTTCTACAAACATAGCTACATATATAGTGAAGCCATCGAAATCTATCAGATGAACATCAAAGCATGAGTTTCTACTGATTCAGCTCTCAACCAAACTCAAACCGAATACACAGTTAAATTCAACTATCATTATCAAAGAAACTGCGAATTCTCCGAATAACAATTGGAAACAACGATCGTAGAGTTTGATTAAACGAGGAGAAATGTTTTAAAGTGGAAGAGAAAGCGAAATAATCATTGAGTGAGATTAGGGTTTGATTTCTGTAGGACTTACTCTTTTGATGCGTTCTTCGAACGTAGAATCGAAGCAGAAGAAGAGGCGCGCTGATCTGTGTAGAGTCGATGGAACCGAATTGGGCGTGGCGGTGCGTCTGAGACGGACGGACCGACTCGAAGAGGAACTTTAGAATAAGTTTGGGCTTCGATGATGGGCTTGTTATTGGGTTACAAACTTGATATATTGTGCCGAAGCCGTCATGTAGTTGGGTTCGGCTTTTAACATATTTAGTTTAGGTTATGAGTTAAGAATTTAAAAACTAAGTAAGTTAAACCAAATTGAACAAATTTAAAATCATAATTTATGTTCAATATATTATATAATTATAAGTATAGTTTTTAATAGTAAAATTATATATTTTTATTATTTTACATTTAAAATAAATATTATTGGTTAAACGTCTAAACTGATTAACTCAATCCTAACTAAATCGACTTTGTTCGGTTCGGTTTGATTAAGTGTTCAATTTAATTCAGTTTTCGTTAAGCATTAAACCTACTTAAACCAAATTGATGACACTCCTGTGAAATACAAGGACTAAGAGTTTAATACGTAAATTTGAGTTGGGCTTGAAGACACTTTGGGAAGGCTCAATTCCTTCTACTTGCTCAAAATTCAAATTAACCTGTGAATTTACAATACTTTTTGTACAATACATGTTGAGTAAAAAAGAAAAAAAAGAAAAAATTGATTAAATTTGTACAATACATGTTGCTATCACACTATAATTAATATAGTTTAGTATAAAAATAGGAATTAGCCTTCAATCCAAGAATAATGGCAATGTTAGAAGTCCAAAACACTAATACTACTCATTCAAAGCTTTACCAACTCCAAAAGACATGTATAGTTCATTTAATGCCAAACAAGGATCTAAAAGAACTTGCAAATTTCTTTGATAATTAAACAAGAAAAATGTTTAATATGCGTTGGGTGTCAACTTTATTTCTCGACGTTGGCACCCAGTTTCCTTTGATATTTTAGAAATGCACATATATTACGTAACATTCTCAAATACACGCGCATCCTTAAAACATTAAAGGTGTAACACCCCGTGCTTTTAAGCAATATATTTGATTAATTTATACGTACACTGAAGAATATAATATACGTATAAGTACCTTTAAATCTATGTGTACTGGGATGTGACAATATTATGTGGTATATAACGGCTGGAGTACGCTCGGTATGAGGTATCCATCGCACCTCGGGGTACTAGACACTGCAGTGTGCTGTGTACTGAGGTGTGATAAAAGGGATATTAGATTTTAGCATCGAAAAATAACGTTGACACATAAAATACATATAACATTACTCGTTAAACAAACAACAACTTAATGTCAGTATCACTAGAGATATAAAAATACTCTTGACTATTTCAAAGGAAAAGAATAAGAAGAAGAAAAAAAAAAATTAAAAATATATTTCTCATAACCACCAAGTTTATATAACAGCCAGCTAATTTCACACCCTATTTAATTTGGTGTAACCACTACTCTCAGTTAAATTCAACAAACCTATCACAAAACATAGCTTCTTCATCCCAAAGAGAAAATTTGGTGGCAACAAGAGGAACTAAAAAATGCATGCTTGTAGAATTAGTGTCGAAAACTATAATCATAAGAAATCAGCCTTACCACCAACTTGGGGTAAACAATTCAATGGTCTTCTCATATAAGAAAGGTACTTGAACTATATCTTATATGATGAAGAGAATAGTATTATTGCAAGTTGGAAGGTGGTGAAGCCTATAAGCTTTTTCTTCATGCAGCTGATGCTTCGCTCTAATAAATATTCAAAGCTGAACGTATATAATGATTGCAGGCCAAGTATTATATCAATTTTTTTTTAATTGATGGTTATCTAATACAATGTTAAATTTTTATAAGATTGTGTTTGGTTCGTTAATTAAATTTAAACAATTTTTATAATGTACAAAAAAAAAAAAAACTTATCAATAAGTTATTCTACCCAAGTTAAGAATAATGACCTATTAATATTTTACGGTAAAAATATAGGTAAAAGAAGACATTAAATAATATAAACAAAAATAATTAAAAAAGTATAATTATTTGTAACTTAAATGTTATTTAGGCCCTAGGAAACAGATTTTGATGTCATATAATTGAAAAAAATGCTTGGTAAGTTGAATACTATTAAAATACTTATTTTTTTTTTTTATTTTTCAAATTACAAAATAAACAAAAGCTTTTTTTTCGTAGGGTTTACTTTAATGTTAGCTATCTCTTTCATTAATAATGTTGTTGCCAGAAAATTTGCACCAGACATTGGGTGTGAGGCTGGGATTTATAGTCTAGGTATATGCCTTGTCACAATCATCTATGTGCTCAAGATCTGTTGTAATCAAGCATCATAAAACTAGCTAGAGATTTCTGGCTTAAGTTTTTTAATTATAATACATCTTGTTCTGGAAAACAAGACAAAAAATGCATCATAAAACAATTTAATTAAGGGTTTTCTTCCTGTAATAAACTAGAATTCTTGATATGGGTTTTTAATCATTCTTAATATATTTTTGTTTTGAAACATATTTATCAAATCAAAGTCAGTCAATTTTCACTATTTATTTTTTTAAAATTATAATTCAGAAGTCATTTAAAAATAAATAAAAAATTGGGTCCACCCTAAAGACCACACTTAGTCTTTGAATAATGACAATAAATAAAGGAACATGCATGAAAACTCCTCTCATAATTAATATTCCAAAGTTAAAAATGTCACTACCATATAAAAATTTCTTACTTATTAATTTCTTTATCAACTTATGTCACTTTCTTTGTGATTTTCCTAAAAGTTACTTGTATATATCTCATGTGGGCCATTAATTAGACAACCCTTTCTCATTCACATCTACCTTACGATTCTAAAAAGATTTTAGCCATAAAATTTAATGATTGAACTAGTTTTTTTTTTTTTTTTCTTTGTCTGGCTATGTATAAGTTTAGATCTAATTTCATTTTTAGATCTTAAATTCCAAAAAGAAAAATATATTTAGTTTTTGCCACTTTAGAGAAGGAACAATGCCCATATGGGATATTCATTAAATGTATAAACATAGATAGGTCTAAAGCAGACTCGCTTTTAAAACTCTTGTCAGTGTCTTATCCTGAGGTATGAGAGAGATTAACGGGTTAGAAATGAATCTGATATCTCTGTAATTCCGTAATTGAGCTGATTATGCGACCTTTTACACTTATCTATATAGTTAATTATCAATCTCATGACTTTTTGGAAGTAATTTTATTATACCTTTTTCACCTTGGTAAAAATGCATGTGGTAGAAAAATAATATAGTAGAAAGAAAAAGTCACTTTTTCCTATAAAAAAATTATCCAAGTACTATTAACCTTTTGATAATCATTAATATATGACCATGGAATGAGTACAAAATCAAGGAGAGATTTTGATATATATATATATTTTAATCTTTGAGAAAAGTCTCAATCATGAACAGGAAGAGATGGTTTATATCAAAATTATAAATCATTTTAACTTCATTGAGTCATTATCATTAAAGACATTTTATTAAAGTCGTCCTCTCATCTTCTTCTTGCTTTAAAACATTCTTTGGAGTAATAGGCACACATGGCACATGAAGCATTCTCTCACTGGCTATATAAATCTTTAATAAAGCAAATCACGAGGTTTTATGCTTTTCCTCATAAATAATACAAAGAATCATACCCACCCTTTTTTTTTTTGTGGATGTGAGGTATTTAATTCTTTAGAGAAAGAAAGGCATCATCTCACATGGGCCATCTTTTTTTATTAAACAAACATGTCCTAACCTAACCCTTAATCTTGTTTATTCAACCTAACTTTAGGGCTTTAACTCCCTTCAAAATTAGGCTTAGTGTTTTTGTATTTATAAAGAAATATACATATAGATCATACCTGAAATATATTAAAAACGACAACTTAAAAGTTATAGCAATACATATATATTAAACTATTATTAACATTTTTTTTACGTGTAATCTCATCCTGCACGTAAAAAGTTAAAGAGATATAAAAAAAGAAAAATATTAATTACGTAAAAGAAAAATATGCAAATGTCAATAACAAAACTTAAACTCAAGACCTCTTATAAAATCAAAACTCTAATATCCATATTAGAAATCATTCGACTTAAAAGTTATAACTATCAAATAAAAATTCAACAATATATATCAAAGTATCATATTTTATATATATATATATATATATATAAATAAATAAAAGATCATAACATAACCTAACTCCTATGGATATGTGAACTTTAATTAAACAATAAAAAATCTCTCTTTCTCCCAAAACCCAACTTTACAAAAGCTTATTATTGTTCCATAACACAATATTATATATTATGAATTCATGATGTGTACGAGATAACAAGCATGCATGGAGGACTAGTTTGGTATTGAGAGGGCCCATATATATACTTTGTGTTGTTGACCCAAGATCTCTAATGGCATGTTCTTGTTTTAATCAGATGGTGCTCCATTTATTCCCACATGTAGGCCATTTGGGTCGGGATCGATGCCTGGCCGATCATAAGATTTCAAATCATTTTTTTTTTTTTAAATTTTTAAATGAAAATGTTCTAATTTTTGTAGATGAGTGGTAGAGAGAGGAATAAAAGACCAGCCAAAACTGTAACCCTAGGCATAAGGAATAATGCCACGTGTCAAAACAACTTGGGATGGAATATAATTATTCGACACGTGGGGGATGTACCGGTCATCCAACCGACAGCCCAGTTGTCCACTTGGCAGAACGCCAATAGGGTTAGGTGTCTAGAGTGGGGCCAGCTGGGTGGTTGGTCAGCAAGACAGATCTCAAATGTAGGGGCCCATCTATAATAACACGGGAGCCCAAAACAAAGGCCGTACCGACCGATCCAACCCAAGAGCCCAAGAATATAGACTCGAAGTCTTAATAGTAATAATAATAAATAAATAATTAAAATTAAAATTAAAAGGTTAGGTGGTTAGGGGCATTAGGGATGAAAAGGTGGGAGTGGTGGGAAGGTGTTGGAGGGTGACCCAACTTACCTCATTGGCATTTAGGCTGCTTTGTGACACTTCCATGAGTTAGGTTTTTATGTTTTGTTATTTTGGGTATGCCACGTGGCATGCATTTTTAGTGTTAATTCAAGGGATTATACTTGCAATATATACCATTTGCAATTCTAATACCACCCTCTTAAATGCATTCATTAAACTATAAGTTAGAATTTAATGTGATTATTTGGATGCCTGTGTTTAGTACAAGTGGGTTTTTGTTTGTTTTTTTTTTTTTTGAGAAAAAATAATGTTATTAATTAGTAGTTAATTGTATAATTATTTTTATTATCATTCATCATCATACTACATTTTCATATGGGTATTCGTTCGTGACCCATTAATTCTTTTCATTGACAATTTTTATTTTAAGGTTTAAAAATATTAAAATTAAAATAAAAAAATGATTTTTTTAGTTCATAAATTATATTGTCATACAAATATTTTAACTTGTGTCACAATTGAATTGATGTTATTTTAGAATTTTTTTTGTTTGATGTTTTATATTTGAATTACACAAGAGAGATGATGATGATGATGACCACCTATGATGACAAAAATAACTTAAATCAAACCAGCAAAAATCATCAAAAGAAAATTTTCTTGATCAGCTTGGCATGGTGTTTGTTACTTTCTTTGTTCTCATGGACCCATCATCAAGAAGAGTCTATTCTTCTTTCTCACCTTGTTGTTATATTTAAACATCATTTCATTCACTTCTCTCGCTCTGCTCACACAGTCTCACCTTCTCCCATTAATGAAAAATAACCAAAAAAAAAAAAGATACCCAAAATTTAAAATCTCTTCTCTTTACTTTATTGAAATCCTCCCCTTCAGCTTCAAGTAAAGCTGCTTGCTTTCTCCAACTTTTTCCTGCTTTTCTGGGTGCTTGAGATCTGATTGAAAATGGGCTATTCCCGAGGTAATTGTTGTGTTGAATCCGACCCAGAAACAGGGAAGTCTCAAAATGACTGTACCAGAAAATGTAGCAGTTCTTCTTTGGTCATTAGAGAAAATTGCAACAAAAAAATTTACTCAAAAGTGAAAATTATTTTAGAGAAGATGTTTTGGGAGATGGGTTTGCAGTGTTTTGTTCCTGAGTTAAAAATTCAGAGAAAAACAAGGGAGAAAATTCAAGAGCATGAGAAGAAGAAGAAGCAGAAGAAGAAGAATAATGGTAATAAAAAAGAAGCTGTTGAGCATAATAAAGCTTGGTTGCTTGCTGAATCAAGTGGTGGTGTTGGTGGTGGTAATGGTGAAGTTATTAGTGATGATCCACCTTCTGTTCATTCTTCTTTTCGGTTCAGCTTTGGTTCCCAGGTTGAATTTGATACTTTGTGTTTGAATTCTTCATGTTCTTCTTCTTCTGCTGCTGGTGCTACTGTTCTTATGGTGAATCTAGACACTGGTTTACCAGAGCCTCATTGTAAAGACTTGAAATGGAGAAGAATTGAATCTCTGGAAAGAAGCATTTCTCCAGTGGCTAACACTTTAATTAGGTTCAGTTTTGCTGAAATTCTCTCTGCAAGTAGAAATTTCTCCAAAGGTATAAATTGGGTGATGTTTGAATCTTTATTTCTTGTGATTAGCTTCCGAAAGTTTGATGGGCCTTCCTGTTTTTTTTTTTTTTTTTTTGGGTTTGGGTGATGTTTTAATCTTCATTTCTAGTGATTTAACTTTACAAATTTTAATGGTTGGGTGACGTTTTAGCCTTCATTTTTAGTGATTTCGCTTTAAAAATCTGTGTCTTCTTGTTTTGGGTTTGGTGATCTTTTTATCTCCCTCTCTATTGATTTAGCTTCAGAAATTTTAATGGGTCTAATTGTTTTGGGTTTTGGTGATCTTTTAACCTTCATTTCTAGTGATTTAGCTTCAGAAATTTTAATGGGTCTTTCTTGTTTTGGGTTTTGGATGATCTTTAACCTTCATTTCTAGTGATTTAGCTTCAGAAATTTTGATGGGTCTTCTTGTTTTCTGAGTTTAGGCAGAGTTCTGGGAAGAGGAGCTTTGAGCTGTGTTTTCAGAGGTAGAGTTGGGTTTAGAAGAACTTCTGTTGCAATAAAGAGGTTAGACAAGGAAGACAAGGAATCTGCAAAGGCTTTTTGCAGAGAATTGATGATTGCAAGCTCTTTGCATCATAGAAATATTGTTCCTCTTCTAGGGTTTTGTATGGATCCAGAAGAGGGCTTGTTCTTGGTGTACAAGTATGTTTCAGGAGGAAGCCTTGAGCATCATCTCCATGGTACTATTTTTTGTTCTCTTTATGGAAATTTCCCTTTAATTTTGATTAATTTTTGAGCAATTTCTGAAATGCCCATTTGCAGAGAAGAAGAAAGGAGGAAGAATTTATTCTCCTCTTCCATGGTCAGCAAGATTTAAGGTTGCAATTGGGATTGCAGAAGCAGTTGCTTACCTTCATAATGGAACTGAGAGATTTGTTGTTCATAGAGATATAAAACCTTCTAACATCCTTCTTTCTTCAAAGAAGACGCCCAAGGTTAGAAGTTTAAGCTGGTTTTGGTGATTTGATATTTCCTTTGTCCAAATGATTTTATTTATTCTACGCAATTGTTGTTTGTTTCTGATGTTTTGCTGGCTTTTTAATGGTGTTTGCAGCTTTGTGATTTTGGATTAGCTACATGGACTCCTGCACCTTCAGTTCCTTTTCTTTGCAAAACTGTCAAAGGAACATTTGGGTATGATCTTCAGAAAATACAATTTTCTCTTCATCCTTTGTTTAGATTAGAATAGCATTAATAGCATCTGTTGTGAGACTACCTTTTTTTTTTTTCATGAATTTGAAATTTGATTTGTAGTTATTTGGCTCCTGAATATTTTCAACATGGGAAAGTGTCGGATAAAACGGATGTTTATGCTTTTGGGGTGGTTCTTTTGGAGCTAATAACGGGCAGGAAGCCAATTGAGACCAGAAGAGCACCAGGAGATGAGAACCTGGTCTTATGGGTATGTTCTTAGTTGTTACTTTTAAATTTGTTTTAGTTTGATTTGTCATTTTCAATTGTGGAAATAGTGTGTCTATTGCATGATTCTTGCTATCTTAGATTGGCAATAGAAAAAATCTAAAAAATTTCATGCTCGGATTTTCCTGACTGTTCGATCGAATTGAACAACTTCCTAGGAGACTAGCCCTGTTTACATGTATGAAATGTCTTACATTCATCAAATTGATTTAGTCACTGTATTTTGTTCTCTCCGAAGATTAACGAATTCTATATACTTAGTACTGATACTAGAGAGAACACATTAGGAAAAGCTAATTTTGTTTTCATGTATGAAATGTCTCATCTCACGCTCAAATTGCACCAATATTACTACTTTCTTTTGCTAAGTTGATATGTAAAAGCTAATTTTGCAGTTTCTACTTCAATTTTTGTTGCAGGCAAAACCACTCTTGCAACAAGGAGAATCCATCAAGGAATTGCTTGATCCAAAACCTAGAATTGGTTCTCAAAGTTTAAAACAAATCACGAGAATGGTTGAAGCTGCGGCAGCCTGCATCAACAGTGAAGAATCTCGGAGACCGAGCATCAATCAAGTAATTGCTATATTACAAGGTGAAGAGAACTACTGCTCAAACAGAAACAAGTCAAGTTTTTCTGGTCATGGATGCATTTTAGATTGTTATACACAGTCTTATAATCTACAGACTAAGAATGATATGACAAGTCATTTTGCTCTAGCCATGCTAGGAGTTTCTGATCTCGAGGACAACGAACACCTTTATTGCCGTTGAATACCACACTTGGGATGCGATTTTCAGGTTTCTTTTTAATTTTTTTTCCTCTTGTTTTTCTTTCCCATTGCACCAAATTTGCTTGCTTTAGAGAGAGGAAAAGGGTGGTGTGTGTTGTATATAGAACAAATGTTGAAATGTATCTCTTCCATTCACAAAGAAGAAATAAGATAGATTTTCAAGCTTTCAATTTCTATTTTTTTTGGGTCTATGACCTCCTCGGTGTCTCCGCTAACCCCTTTGCGGGGGGCGAGACTATTCCGGAGTTGAAAATTACAGAGGTTGTTGGACGTCCCTCCCCAAAGTGGGCGGATTAGTGTGGACACGAATTCGAAATCGAGACTTCGTCCCTCAACTACGACTTATACCTTATCCCTCATCTAACGAGGCTACCTGACTTTGGGGTCCAAGCTTTCAATTTCATAATCTGAAAACTGGTTCTTAAAATAAATAAATAAAAAGAGGAAAAAAGGGAAGTCATGGAGAGAAATCCATAAATAGGACCACCAGGTACATTGCTAGTTATGGAGTATTAATGCAACTGTCTCTTATACCCCACCTTATGTTATAATCAAAGAACAGAACTTGAATGCTTAGTTTGCCAGTGATGAGATGAGCCCACTACGATGCAAGTAGTTATTTAGAAGCCAGTTATTATTATTAGTTCAAACATGAAAGAGGAGAGGGAGAAGAAGAAGGATAATGACATAACTAACATTTTTTCAAGTTAGTGATATAAATGAACCATTCCATAATTTTAACTTCAAAGAGTTGTGAAATATAATGATGAAGGGTTTGGCCTTCAGGTTTCAGTCACTAACCAGATGGGGGAATCCCTTTGCTGGAGGGCTTGACGCTCCGAGGATTAGGATCAAGGGAGCGGTCGAGTGGCTCCACTCCTTCCCTTTGATCGGTAGCCAGATTCATGAGTAGTGGAAGGCTTGGATCCATGGATGGGAAA
The DNA here is from genome assembly GCA_035771175.1 of Paratinospora sagittata. Classification (NCBI taxonomy): domain Eukaryota; kingdom Viridiplantae; phylum Streptophyta; class Magnoliopsida; order Ranunculales; family Menispermaceae; genus Paratinospora; species Paratinospora sagittata. The sequence continues at coordinate 3,019,085 of CM069605.1, forward strand.
ATAGAGATATGAAGAAGCAGCTTGTTCGCCTGGTGAGGCTTTCAATTGCAAATCCATATATGAATCCATCAGTTCCGATTGCTATTGCTAATGAAAGGGCTAACGCGCCAATAGCTTCTACAGGGCATTAGCATTAATAATGAATGAAAATGCGGTAAGATCAGAGGAGGCAGGCTGATGTACTTGACAAAATTAGAAAAGAAAAAAGGACTTACACATTGCACAAGGCTCTCACATTATAGGGTCTGGGAATGAGTTTTACTTTCACGATGAAAAGGTTGTCATTAGATTCGAATCCTAACTTTAAGGTTATAATGAAGCAATATTAACCATTGTGCCAAGACCTGCCATTTTTACATCTTCGTAATGAAAAATCATGTCCATGATCCTATGATATAATGTTGGATGATACGGCCCAAAATAAAAGTTTCAATTAATTAATTGTATAAGAAATTCATCAAATGAAATATAAGTGTGGATAAAACGATGTGTTTTTGGCATTGTTATTATTGTCCCTTTTTGCTCCCAAGAAAGCAAAATAAACTTGGCACTTAACCAGAGATCAAAAGCAAAGCAAACCAAGAGGCCAGCTTTAATGTAAAAGCAATTCTGATTAAAGAATGTTAATGAATGCAAAACATGCATGCAAATCAGTCAATGGAACATGTAAAAAAAACACACATTAGAAGATCTTGGCAACGTCCTTCATCAAGCTTTTATTGGCCCGGTGAAAATCTGCAAATTCGTCAAAAGAGATGTACCCATCTCCATCCGTATCAATCTCTGCCATCATACGCTGAATCTCATCTGGTGAGACTGATCCGAGGTTGCTCAAGGCATCACCAAGCTCCGAAGAAGAAATCTTGCCATCACCATTGACGTCGAAGCGCTTGAAGATCCTCTCCACTTCTGCAGACATGTCCTGGTCATCTGCCATTTCTGCTTGTGGTGTTGTAATAGTTCTTGCAAGTGTTTTAGGTGTGGGATGTATTTGGCACAGAAATCACAGGTTTTAAAGACGAAAAATAGAAAATGCAGACTCTCTTCCTATAGACCCAACATTTAGGCTATAAAATTGGATCGAAGAACAAATGTAAGAAGCTTGATTTGGTTTTTTTTTTATGAGTTGACTGGACTGTCTTTGTTTACCAAAATCAGGGACTTTTTTTTTTTTTTACTAGGTCCACTACAACAAAATAATAGTAAAAAATATTGTTAAAATTAATGCCATTAAACATTTAAAAATTTTAGTTATATTTTAAAACACGTTATTAAAATAATTAAAACTTTAAAATTAAAATTTAAGTATTTAATATTACATAAAAAAAACACAAATTTTTATTAATTTATTATATTATATTAATTTAAAAATATTATTAAAAATTTATATTAAATTTCTTAAAATATTAATAAGATTTGAAAGCAGATAATATTTTAATGTCAAAAAATGAACAGTGTTTTTAAATCTTAATTAAAAAAAAAAAATACAAATAGTAAATTTTAAATAAATAATATTTTTTAAATATTATCAAAACCTTTAATATTTAATAACATTTTTTTTAATAACATTTGTTGTTATATTGTTAAATATTTATTTTGTTGTAGTGATCTGACTAATCTACCAAGTTTTCTTAAATGGCTAATGGATCATCTTATCATATGGCCAATAAAATTTGCAATGACAACCTTGATTGGAAGGTTGAGATCATGGAGAACAAATGTAATTTTTATGATACAATTATTGTACTGACATATCAAGGATCCAGCTGATGATCAGTGCCTTACATTAATACATACTAACATGGATCTGAAGAAAATGATGCACATTAAGAAGATGAGATTTGAAATGAAGGGGCCTTTACTAAACAATATGTAAATGTGATCTCTTACAACAAATTCTACTTATTTGCATGTGATCATAAATCCCCATTGTTTCATCGATATTTCTAAAGACTACAAGTAGCTACAAGAACGAAATGGTACTACGGGTGTTGAGTAGGTGAAAGTTACAAAAGGTGAAGTGAGGTACCTATACAGCAATCTTGAGCAAGGCATCCAATACAGCCTCTTTAGATGGCAAAGCTGGGATTGCGCCCCTCTCCATCACGGTCAAAGCGCCACATGCATTGGCGAACCTGAGAGCTTCTCTTAGTTGACTTTCGTCCTTATTAAAAAAATGTACACAAGTAGATGGGTCAATACTTAGTTCACCAACTACAACCACGAATCTTCAAAATTCCCTAACAGCGCAATTTGCAAAGCAGAAATCATGACCAAATTACCTGAATTATATAATATATGTTTTACTATAAACTCTACTAATCTATTCTAATTTTGATCACATGGAATTAGAAGCTACTGACATTTTTCTTGTTCCTTGCAAGTCAAAAACCAATGCAGCTGCAAAGTTGCTGATTTTCTAAGGTACGTAATTTTTATTTTATTGGCAAAAGAGACTAGGAAAGACTTGAAAGTCACAAAATGTTTGAGGTTAACTATTATGGAAGCAGAAAAAAATTAAGAGGAAAGATGATAATCAAGTAATTCATAGGCATGCCTTGAAAAACAATAGTTAGCTGCCAAATCTAATATAAAGTCTCAAATATGAAGATTGACATGATTAGGTTCAATTTCAGAATAATATGAATTGGAGCAGACTGAACAAGGTTCATAACTGGTAAATTCCATAGGTAGACTGTCTTTTGCTATGAAGTATAAGTCGTGGTATACATTGTTGGGCCTAAACCTATCAGTTATAGTTTTTAGATTAAGTGGTTATCTAACATGGAATTAGAGCTCAAATTTGTAAGAGGTTTTGGGTTCAAGTTACTTTATTAGTATTTGCATGCATGATAGATATATTTTTTTTATTCTTCTATCTCCCTTGAGACTCTCCACAGTGTTGGGCCTTTAGCAACCAAGAATAGCTTTTGGGTTCAATGGTTGTCTAACAAGCTCTAGATAGCTAAAGGCAATGGAAAATCATCATAACTAATCTTGCATTAATGAAATGAAGCTCAAAGAGTAAAAATAAAATAAAATAAATAAATAAATAAACAAATAAAAAGATTTTCTCAATCTTCTGCTTATTTTGAGTAAAGCAAATACCTTAAGCAAGGAGACATCAGCAGCTAGTTGTGATAGTATTCCAGCAACAAAAGCATCTCCAGCACCAGTTGTGTCCACAGCATCAACTTTTAAACCATGGACCCTCCCATTGAAGTCCTGTGCAGTTCAACTCAATTCAGTTTTAGGGACAAGTAACAAACTACATTCAGCTAATTGGTTAGTGATATTCTACTCTTTTGTCTTGTTTAAATAGTACATTGCAAGTACGTATAAAGCCAAAAATTCAAAATATAAAGATATAAATGAAGGGGAAGAAAAAAAATTTGAAGTCAAGTCAGATCAAAGTTAAATCATTGTGATAGAAATGTACTTATTTCATCATTTTAATTGTCAATTAAGAAAGTTTTAAAACATTCAAGCTCATTTAAAATTTTCTAACATCTGTGAACTTTGCATGTGCCCGTGACAAGACATTGTTAAATATATCTATTTTGGTCTAGAAACACCACTTCCAATGATTTTAAGGAGTCTTTATGCATGCTTTCACTTTCTACCATGACTTCTTTGAACATCATCTCACTCTGTTGAAATTAATCTTGCGTGGCATGACTTGCATGCTTTTTAAAACAGGGGTTGCTACTGGTCTACATCTGCCAAACAATATTTACTGGTTTTCCACTAGTTTGTGCACAAATAAAACACCCCTGCACTTTCATTAATGAGTACATTTTCATTTTATCTTTTTGTTTGGTTCTACCTACATGCCCATCTTTGCAATAGTAAGAGTCAGTATGTGAACAAGCATTTTCGCAACTATCAAAAAGCAGGGAAAAAACATGTTTGCCACTTATCCAACATCCAATACACAGAAAGTATCATCTAAACCACCACCATCCCCACCCCCACCCCCCAAGCAGTATCCATTATCATGGACCGTCATATGAAAGATTCTTTTCATTGCATTGCAAAGAGTAAACAACATACATCCTCATTTGTGCTTAGTCAGATAGAAAGTAGAGAACATTGGATTTTCCAACATTGTTGACATAACATACAAACACACTTATAATAGAATATATATTACATATAATCTATTATAATGTCCCAAAAGCCCATAAATTAAGAGAAACTAGGAACAAAAATGCATGAAAACAATTCACATCTTTTAGAGTTTCTGTTATCATGATTGAGTATTGCTATGAAAAAAGTCAACTTGCATTAATTGCTGAATAGTAAACCTTAAGTAGAGTCACCCAAACCTCAACTAATTTAATACTATAGCTGGATCAGCATTCGTTTCAGATCAAGTGAATTTTAGATAAACAAGAACATTCCCTATCGAAGTCCCAAGATCCTATATTCTATGATTCTGTCGGATCTGGAAAAGTTTAGCCGCCAATAATCTAGTAACCATAAAAAGATGAATCAAATGATATCCATACACAACAACAACAACAACAACAACAACAACAAAAAGAAGCCTCATCCAATCGCATCAATTCGTCAATCAACTAACATAATGGATAGGGCATAACATGTAACAAGAAAATACATTTATGAAAAAAAAGAAAAAGAAAAAGAAAAGGTAATTGGTGGTTTACCTTAGTGTAATACCGGCAACCATTTGGTCCCTCGGTAACAAGCAGAAGTTTGAGATTTGGATGGATAAGTTTACGAACAACAGCATCATCAAATGGGTCTTCTCCTTTTGTCAGAAATGAGATCTCTTCCTCACTTATCTGGTTATTGCAATTACTCAAAATAAATAAAATCTCAACCTGTTCATATTATGTAAAAAGCTAAAACTTTCTCTATTCCTTTTTTCCCCCGGGCGTGGTGGGGGTCAGGGTGGGGGTGGGGGGGTTACGTTTACCTTAATAATATCAGCGATCTCCCATATACTCAAGATTCCTTCTCTTGCACTCTCTGCAGATGGCCACAGCGGAAGTCTCAAATTCGGATCATATGATAAAAGCACTCCAGCATCTTTTGCAGCTTTGGCTGCAGCAATGTGGCTTGATTTGCATGGTTCAGTAATCAGACTTATAGAACCATAATGGAATATCTTTGCCTGTTACCAGATTTATGATTGAGCTACATGAATATCAAAAACAATGAAACACTCTTCAAACAGTTCTTTTGTTGCTGATGGAAAAATATGTATAACCAAACATTTAGCAAGTCAAGGGAGTCATTAATCCACGAGGCACTCATTTCAAAACTATGACAAAGAAATCCTCAAATACCTTTGTAATGATATCAAAATCAAGTTCAGATTCTTTAAGCAGCATATCCGCACTGGGGTTACGATAAAACATGAATTCACGCTCTCCATCAGCTCTCAATGTTACAAATGCTAAAGCAGTTCGAGCGCCAGGATCAAAACGCAATCCATCATTATTCACATTATTCTCCTTCAAAATATCAGCAAGCATATAACCAAACTCATCTTCACCAACCTACAATTGTTAAATAAGAGTTAGATACAAGGTAAGGATAGACAAGATTTGGATTCTACAAATGCAAAAAATGATCTTTTGCAGTAGGCGTCCAGCTTTGCTGAGCACAACCCAGCCTTTATCTCGATTTTTAGCAGACATTTTCATGGGCAGGTTCATGCAGGCAACAGTTTTAGAATGTTACTGGCTCAGAAAGCATCAAAAGGTTTGGATTATGTCCCCCTTCTTCAATTTGGTGCATAGATCACTCTATCTATGAATAGTAGTAGAATTAGCATACAATTGAACTTCCATTTTCACCATCAGCCAGTGTAGGCAGGTGACTTCTTCGAATGAAGACTTATTACCATAAAAAAACATTCACATACAACTGAACTTCCATTTCAACATCTGCCAGTGTGAACAGGTGTCTGTAATGAATCAACTATCAAGACCTTCTGTAGAAACATTGTGAAGGTGGAAGAAACTTCTCAAAACATATCACATCATTTTGGGTGCAGCATCATCCCCACCAGAAAAAGAAGAAACAGAATTAGGGAAAAGGAACACCGAGAACTGATTGGAAGCTTAAGCAATAAAAATAAGAGGGGCATAATGTTTGATAATTCACCCAGTAATTAGCGTATGGTGCAGAAATCAAAAAATGGGTTTTAGACAAGTCCTCAAGTGCTCAATCATAAGATGTTTCTCCGATGAAGTCAACCAGACAGAGAACACCGTCAAAATGAATGTTAAAATCCAACAAAAAAAAATAAAAATTGAGACTACCTCGAAAAAAGAAGTCCTGAAGGTTGATAAAATACACTACAGAAAACAAACTGATCCTATACTTGATCCAAACACACTCATTATCAGACGGACACTTCGCTACAAAGCAGAGAAGTAACAAACTTTTACAAAATATTCATTGCTTTGCTGTTCTCATATATCTTTTTCCTTTTTGCAAAGTAAACAAACATCGTATATTCGTATTCATCTTCTGAACAAATTTCATTCTTAATGAGTATAAATTTAAACAAGCTATAATAACTTATCCTGAATTAATAATACCTTGCCAATAAAGGCCGATGAGCCGCCAAGTCGAGCAATGCCAACGGCAACATTGGCAGGTGCACCTCCTGGAGCCTTCTTAAATGCAGGTGCTTCAGCCAATGAAAACCCACTAATAGTCGGAACAAAATCAATCAACATTTCCCCAAAACACACCACAAGAGTTGATTCATTTGCATCTGAAGAACCATTGTTACTTGGAATAGCTTTTCCTATATGTAATAACAAACTCATCAGTAAGGCATGTCAAGTAAAAGACATCATGGATAAGTACAGCAACATCCCAACTATATATACAACAATACAGATTTCAAAACCTTAAATGATGTAGCAATTTATGTAGTATACACCTAATTTAGATTCTAAAACTCTAATGAGACTAATCATTAATCTCTCAAATAATAGATAAGAAGAAGTAACTTATTTGATGATTTTGAAAAACTAATTCCAAGAAAATAAAATAAAAAAATTTACATTATTTTTGTCATTTATGTTTATATTGCTATATCTAGTGACTGTTCACAGCTCAATTTCAACTATTAACTGGACTAACTCGGAAATTACAAAACCAAAAATTTCCTACAAAAATTACAATTTTTTCACAAAGATTTTTGCTCAAACTTGTATAAAACGAAAATCAAAGTCCTAAAAACTCCAAATTCATACCATTTTTCAACAAATCCATCAGTATAATCAAAGTCTAGTAGTAGTAGTACCTTGGAATCTCCAGCAACGATGAAGAGGAGCAAATGAGGGAAGGGAAGAGAAGGAAGTCGCTTTATTATTAACTGCAACCTTATCACAACTAAAACAAGAAGAAGAAGAAGAAGGATTCGTCGAAACACGAAGCTTAGTTCCGACGCCATTAAAGCAGAGAGCCGTAGCTGCAAGTACCGAGTTTAGAGCCATTAAAAACAAAACAAAACAGTTTCTGATTCTTCCAAAGGCAAATCGTCGAATTTCTTGAGCTTAGAAGCTCAGATCAAACAAGAAAAAGACGATCAGATCGGTTCTTTTATATTTTTTTCTCAGTAATCTGAGTTCTGTTCGTTGTTGCTGTTGTTGTTGTTCTTGTTGGTCGTTAGTGGCTTTAAAGGCGTTAAAATCTAGCCTTTTTTTATTTATTTCTGTAAAATTAACGATGAGTACAGGCGTAGGGAGTTTTTTGGGTACAGAGGATCTAGTGGGTATAATCTCGATGAATATCTAAGGGCTGAAGTGGACTTATAATGTGTTACCCAAGGATCAAGACCCATGGGGTTTTCGGTAAATTCACACTACTAGTCAGGTGACCGCCTGCCATTTTTGTTGGAATACAAATAGCGGTTTTGTTTTTTTCGTGTGTGCGTCCCAAAACCGATTTATTTACTAATAAGAGATTGATTCGTTGTTTCGGCGAGCGAATTAAAAGATCCCGTTGATGGTTGATGGTACTAGCTCGAGTCCGTATCCGTCTATTTTTATAGAAAAAAGTTCTTATGTCCTTATAAATTTTTAAATTTAAAAAAATTAATTTTTTTAAAAAAAGACGACAACAGCTAGGCGCTATAAAAATATAATTTATTTATTTATTTATTTTTAAATTAACAATTATTTTTTAGGGAGAATTAACGATTTATTATTATTATTATTGTACAAAAAAATATTTAAATAGAAATTTATTGAGAGAAATTTAAAGTTGAACAATATAAACTTTTGTTGGAAATAGTAAATATGTACCGTATATACAAAAAGTGGCTTATCTGAATGCTTTGGTTGATGTTTCTATTTTAATGCCCCAATTCTTCTCTATTATTGTACTTAGTATCTGTATTAGCATGTAAATTAAAAATTATTATTTTAATATGAACCATATTTCTTAATGTAAAACTTTAATAAAAAATTTAATTTTAATTACTTTTTAATTTTCATTAAAGTGTGAAACTTCCATTTTTATGGTAAAAGAGAAGTAAAAGGGGGTGCCACTGAAATGTTTTAGCTATTATTGGGTGGCCCAGATATCTCAATCTTGAAACCACTCATTTGAATATGACATTGAAAATGATAGGTGACCACATAAGGCCCAAGACTTTCAATCCAATTTGTTATGTTTGGCCCATGGCCCAATAAGCCCATTTTAAACCCGGCCACCTAACCTATGCTTCTCTGCTCAGGTTCATTGTACGGCCTAATTCATTTAACGCAATTCAATTCAACTCAATTCAACTCAACTAACTATTATCTTTGTTATATTGCATAAGTTACATAAGTCCCTTTCTTCCATTTTACTCGGACAATAACCGGCTAAGTTGACAATTAAATTATTTTCTACCTTTTTTCATAGTTTGATTCAATAGATCTATGTTATAACTAATATTTTATGTTAGCTGTCAATTATCTCACACAATCTTTCTCTTTTATCTTGAAACGAATTGTGTTTAAAGATACCTAAATATATATTATTGAAGTAGAGATTGATAAAACCATAAAGTACTCTAAATTAGAGTGTGTGACAAAATATTCATCGTAATTAAAATCGTGTGAAGTAAATATATCGCAATTCAACTCAAATAAACCTTTTTTTTTTAACTAAATAAGGTTAGTTATATAAATCTACTTCCTCCACTTTATTTTATTAAAAACTAATTTAATATTTAAATTATAAATAATTATATTTTTTTTAATTATGAGCCCGAACAAAAATTTTTTCAGAGTTTTAGGAGATGTTCCTTTGCAGACTAGGGGCTTGCACTCCCTGAGATTAGTCAAATGTGCGCAAATTGACTGAATATCCAAATTTTAAAAAAATATATATCTTTTTTAATTATTTTTATTTATGTTATTTGGGGCGTCTAAAAATTTTCTTTATATGTATTTAAATAATTTTTTTCTCAATGAATCTTTAATTGGAAGTACTCCTATCATTTCTCAAATATCATTCTTACTAATGTCGTCCATATTAATTAACATTAACATTGCCCTGGCAGGTGATGTATGTCACATGCATTCTCTACTGTGCATGGTATCATCTCTTGTTTATCCTTTTCTTCTGCATGCCACCTCAAGAGTAGACACATGGCACAAAGACAAGCATGATTGATTCTCGCTTTATTGACTTTTCTTTTTGTTGTTTGTTGTCTAAGCATGCAAGAGAAAACAGAGCCGTGATTAATTCATTCTCTATAGTCTTATGTATTAATGATTGATTAAGTGGCAAGATAACTTAAATTAATTTGATGGGTCAATTTAGAATTAAATTTCAAGCTTTATATCTTTTGAGATGGAGCTGGAAATTAAAGGGTTTTTTATTGGGTATTTTCTCCTTCCACTTTAATTATTTTAGGTTTTGAATCCCTTCATTAAATTGATATTTGATGCAATAGAAAGTTAAAAAATAATAATAATAATTTTCTTTCACTAGGAGAGTAAGTAACCCATGATATTATCCTAAAAAAGGCATTAGTTATCCTGAATAATAATCACTTTCCCATTACTATCTTAAAATAATAATAATATCATGTTTGACTAATTGGAATAAAAACAAAACCATCAAAATAACAGAAACCTTATGTAAAAAGTTGACAAATTATCTTTAAGCATTGAAAACCTTTCTCTTTCAATTAGATATATTTCATTCAACACCTAGATCTCATCACATTTCTTAACTAAATTTAGGTGATAATTCAATAATTTTGATCAATCAAAGTTTGTTTTCCTCTTATTCTGATTATATTTATCAATATTTAAACATAGTCTGTCACAACCCTAGCTAAAGGAAAAGGGTTGCACTAGTAGTTGATAGCTAGCATAAAATTTTATAGGATTGACAAAAATGGTCTTTGTACCCAAGACCTACAGTCAGTCGAGTTTGTAAATCTGTCTTATGGATTCAGGTATGATATTTTCTCCCCTAAGGATCTACGCTATGGGAGCCTTTAGTTCGGTAGAATGCCCCACTGCCTTACCATGCCTGTGAAATAAACCTGAGGCTTAACCACCATATCAACGCGTCGTTGGCAAGAAACTATAATTTTTTTGTTCTAGTAATTGGATACCCCTACAGTCCATCAAGATGGATATACACATAAAGTTCAAAACTATAAATACAAAAAAAATCGTCATATGCTTATATGATCTATCTAACAAGTCTCAACTCACCTATACTACAATTAGGTAAGTGTTATAATTACATAATTCAAAATATAATACATCATAATTTAAAACATAATCCAATCAAAATACTTCTCAACTCAAATATAGGCATTGAATTTTCTACCTTCTTTCTTCATATCCAATGATCACCAAAAAATATTTCACCCCACTTTTTTATTTTATTTTATTTTTTATATGTTACTTCAGCCATAAGATTCTTAAAACACCATTGGTGTCCTTGTCATTGTTGTCATGAAATACCTCCAAAGCCAAAACTAAGAAATAGTCCTCTCCTTTCATTAGAGAACTATACACCTTAGTTTTGTCCGCACCATTAATAGAACTTCTTTCTTCTTCTTCTTCTTCTTCTTCTTCTTCTTCTGCAAACACAAGGTCTCACCATGGAAGATGAGTGTGATTATCTTTTTAAGGCTGTTCTGATAGGTGATTCAGCTGTGGGAAAATCAAATCTTCTATCAAGATTTGCTCGAGACGAGTTTCGACTTGATTCGAAGCCTACCATCGGAGTCGAATTCGCGTACCGAAACATCAAAGTTAAGGACAAGCTCATCAAAGCCCAGATATGGGACACTGCAGGGCAAGAAAGGTTAGCTTCTTTGAACTAAATTCTTCTAGCTAGCAAGTCTTCTTATTCTTGATCATGTTTTCAAGTTTCTTTATACTGGGTATTGTTTAAATTGTTCATATAACATTCAACCATGGAAAATATATACATATATAGATTACAATTAGTTTGATGATCTTTATGATTAGTGGATTAATTTGGTATAGTTTGAACTTCATATGTATTTTATGATCATTAGAGCAAATATAAGAACTACTTAATAAGTGTATAAAATTAGGAAAAAAAAAGAAAAGAATGAAAGAAAAAAGAGGAAGATGCTTCAAACTAGATGATTATCAGAAACAGAAACAGAAACAGAGTTGGTGGTTTTGGGTTGGTTTGGGGGTGAAGAAATAAAACCCTTAATTTGGGTAGTTCAGAAAAGATTGGGTAATGGGACATAATGGTGGGGACACCCAAAAGAAAGAAAATATGATGGGAACCAAATTCCATCAATTAAGGTAAGGCATCATTAAATGAGTAAGGATTTTAAGGTTCATAATTATGTAATATACCATGTGTATTGATGATTATCTTTACCTACTCCTGTTGCTCAAAATCATCATTTGATTTTTTTTTCTTTTTTGTTAGGATGAGTTGGGATTTATCATATAAATTAAAGTGATTCCAATAATAAAAGGATAAGCCTTCATGATAAATTTACTTAGAGGGTAATTGTCATCATATTGCTAAGGTTATAAATACACGATGAAAGATCTTATCTTATGGACCCTATTTGGGACAACTTTATCGTTTAGAAGCGAAACATACTTTCTTTAACGCGACGTGAAAACGTAAAAGCTGGTCGAATTATGCTTGTGTAAAACGCTCAAAATTACTTTTTTTCACTGCTAAAGTGGATTTCCAAATACTGAAAAAATTCCGTTTAGCCAATTTTTTAACGCAACGCGGTTAAAATTGTGCTCCCAAACGAGGCCAAAGAGACAATAAATTTCACCATATTTCCAAATGGGCGTATTTATTGTTTGATGATATATTTTAAACAAGAGTAATGTTTGGATAACACACTTAAGAAACTCACATTATTATCATTGTCATTAAGAGTTGTTGGATTGTCTAGAATTATGCATTAATCAAGACACAAGAGGCGCAACTCTTTAACGTTAGATGGTCTTCTCATTGCAGTTATCAAAATTAGAGGTGACAATTTGTGTTGTCGTATTGTAATCGGTCGTGTCGTAATCGTGTATAATGAAATATATTGTAAACTCAAACACGACACGTTTAAACAATGTGTCATTATATGTAAACTCAAACCCGACACGTTTAATAAACGGGTTAAACTGTTTGTAACCTTTAAAGCTTAAACAAATTCATTCTAACCTATTTATCATATATAAATTCTAAATTAACATATAAATTTAAAATTTAAAATCATAATTATGCAATCATGTAGTAAAGACCAAATAAAATATTATAAAGTTAGAATCTTGACGCATGGCATAAAATATTAAAAAGTCTTTACACATAACATAAGTTTCAACACAAAATATAATCATGTGAAACGGGTTAATTTTGGGTTTAGCAGGTCTATCTAATTTTGACCTGAAATTTAATCGTGTCTAATTGAGTTTAACATATTTTGACCTGCACTTGTTTATGCAAAACTCAAACTCGTTTAATTCATGTCGATTTCGAGTCGTGTTATCGTGTCATGACTTATATTGCCACTCCTAATCAAAATTAATCATTAGGCATTATTTAAAAAAATTTAAAAAGAAAACAGAGACTAAAGAGAGTTTTTTTTTTTCTTGGTTGAAGGCAGAGTCCACATTGAATTATGTTGAATGGGATGATATATTGTAAATGGCATAATCAAGTTTTAAATAAAGACTGACACACTACGTGTATTATTAGCAACAATAGATGCAGTGATTAAGGTAATGTATATTCATGGCTCCCTATTATATCTTCTTGTTAAGATGGCTTTTAACTTTCCTACTGTAGCTTTGAATTTAATGAGGGAAAAACCACATATGTATCTGAACATATGGCACATATATTAAGCACAATCTATATTTTGCATCATTAGATAACTTAAGGTATCTGAGTTAGATAGGTGAGGCTTGAACATATGGCACATTATTTTTTTATTTTTTTATTTTTTTCGATAACTTAAGGTATCTGAGTTAGCATACGCGCATCCGACTAATTTCAAGGACAAGCCTTAATAAGGAGAGAAAGTAATGTCCCTCTAATGAGTGTGTAGGTGACCCATACATATAGCACAAAAGATTTTTTTTTCGAGTAAAGTCCACATCCCCTCTTCCAAACAACGAGACTTGAACTCATGTCTTTATAAATAATGAATAAAAGCTTTGACCACTTCATCGTTTTGTTTAATGGTATATGACCCATGTTTTTATGTTATGTATTATTTGAACCCAACTCAAAGTAAGTTGATGTTAGCTTGGATTAGGTTTAGGAGTTCATTAGATTGGGTTGGATTGTTACATTTTTCAACCCAACTTGCAGGGTTAGATATATTATTGATCCAAAACTGACCCAGACCAACCACTGTATATAGTATAATACCCCTGTCAAAACCTAAGGCTGCATTTGCTTTATAAATCGGGTACATTTGGTACAGTTTTATGTATTTAAAATTACACGTTTTATGTATTTAAAATTACACGAAAAACATATTTGACTAGTTAAAATTTAAAAATATTTTTTTAAAATTTATAAAAAAAAATATATTATTTTTAAAATTTTTATTTTTTGAGTTATATTCTAATTTTTTTGAATCACTGGCCAAACTCCTAAGATAACATATTCCAATCAATTTCTTCAATTATTTTTCCTTAATTAATTTTAATGCTGAAGTGGTACCTCCAATTTATGAGATACTTCCAGGTTCAGAGCAATCACCAGCTCGTACTACCGAGGAGCGCTAGGCTCAATGCTTGTCTACGACATAACGCGTCGAGCAACATTCGATAATCTGACGAAATGGATCGAAGAGCTTCGACACTTTGGCGATTCAGACATGGTAATCATTCTCTGCGGGAACAAGTCCGATTTGGGAGCTCACTGTAGGCAAGTCGAGGAAGAAGAAGGAAGAGCCCTAGCGGAGAAAGAAGGGATTTGTTTCATGGAAACGTCTGCTCTGAAGAATCTGAACGTCGAAGAAGCGTTCTTGCAGATGATCACTCAAATTCACGAAATCACGAGCAAGAAGAACTTGGAAGCGAAGATCGCCAACGATCCAATCGCGCCTAGTGCAGGGAAAATAATACTGAACGGTAGTAATATTGATGAGGTTTCGGAAACTAAACAAACCAATTGTTGTTTGAAGTAAATTATAGTTTCGGTGAGAAGTTTTTGATAATTTATAGTTTGTTCATTGCATTCCAAGATCCAAATCCTTTCAACAATTTCTTATTCAAAATCAAATTGATGATGATCAACTAAACAGAGTGGAGAACACTAATAGAAATGAGATAAAGGACATGATGATGGCCTAGAATATAAAATATAAAACTTATACAACTTAGAAAATCTCAATATTATCAATAAGGAACCTTAATTTTATTTAATGTATTTTTAATTAATCAATAACTTCTATAAGATTATCAATTTTTAATTAGTATTTCTCTTACCCTCTTCAAAAAACCCCTGTTTTGAGCTTGTTGGGTATCCAAAATGTTAGGACCATATCCAAGCCAAAATTAATTATTTCATCAAACCTCAAACTTCAAGTTGGATTAATCCTTCCACATCTCTAATTTCCTTCACACTTTAATGAATCAATAAACTTAGATTAAAATGTAATTTAAATCGTATCTCCAATACCATTTGTTGCGATTAAAATGTAATTTAAATCGTATCTCCAATACCATTTGTTGGAAAAATTACCCAAAATTTTCTAATCTCACGATTCAGTAAAGAAAAGAATAATATATTTTAATCCCCACAACTCAATATATGAAAACCCCAAAATTAAGGTAAAAAATTACAAGCAAAAAATAATTGATTCACTATTAATGTATAAATACCTCAGAGAAATTATACACATCAAGTACTTATACACCAAATAGTAACACATATTTGAAACTTTGGTATAAAAATTAAAAATAACCGAAAAAAAATACTCAAGATAAAACTAGAACTCAAATCTGCATCACCTACACAAACTTTAAACTCTTCTCCCTTTTGTAGAGCTTCCAAGGATATGCAAGACTCCTCCTTACAAAAGCTTCGCCTTTTTCTTAATCTCTCACTTGTCGAGATTGATGAATAAACAATGAGGGACCTCCTTTATATAAACTCTCCAGCCACAACATCAGAAATTGTGACTAACAAAGATTCCTCATTCTGATACAACCACACTAACATGGTTTTCTTGTTCAAATACAACTAGAACATAAGACAACTATCCATATTTAGTAAGTTCAAATTACTTTTTAAATACAATTGTCCATATTCTAATACAATTAGAAACTCATGTTTGAGCCAAAATCCAACAGATAATGAAAAAGAAAGATATTAATTAAAGTGACAATTTTAAATACCTTTTTATACACTAATAGTCGTACACTATTGATCTTTTTTAATACATGTAATATGTAGTATATATGCAATGAGAAGAAATCAACAATATTGTATATATTATTATTAGTTTTCAAATGTATTTTAAAAAGTGTAATTGTAGCTTTATTCGGTTGATGGAATGCTCGATGGTTTGGTTCATAATTTAAAAACTATGATACAACTCAGAAAACGAAAATTTAGAAAATAATTTTTTATCGTTTCCTAAAAAATAGCATATTTTCTTTGAATATTTTAAAAAATTATTTTGAAGTTTCAACCAACTTTTCTATGTCATAATGTTCTTGACAATATTTTATAAGTTTAATAATGCCGATAAATTAATCAATTAACTACACATGGCGCCAAGCAATTGGCTAAGAAGAAAGATATGTATATTCTCCACCAAATGTAGTAGGCCCATGAAAGAAATATAAGAAACTTGAACCTTCAACCTTCCACTCTTAGGTTTGAAAGGACCACAACTCCTTTAATCATCTTTGGAATCTAAAAATTGCATCATACATTCATGTTGCCTTTGTAGATAAAAAGGGTTTCAACTTTCAATATACAGTACTGTCTTTGGAGTATCATATAAAGTCTAATAAAGTAAGAAGAGACGGATATATATACCAAAGCCATAATGTTGCCTTTAGCTTAGCCAAGGAATGACCTAAAGAAAAGAGAGATGTTGTGATCTTATCAGCTTTTCTTGATTTGAGACATGCACTTCTCCTTCAAGATTCTTCATTCTATGGTTCTTATTGATCCCTTTTGAGGATATAATGCATGTCCATCTCTTATATATATATCTGATGATGTGTATGAATTTCACTCCATTCCTTATCTAACACATGGCCATTGCTCACTTGTTGATAATCTGCCATTAAGGATGTTATAGACACTAGAATATCTTGAGCTAATAATGAACCTACATTCTTTCTTTAATTAATTGTTCATGAGATATATATATATATAGATGTGGAGAGGCCAATAATTAATTTGGTGGTTGTATTGAAAAAACATAATAAAGACACATTTACAAACATCAAATATCTATGATTGAAAATAATAACTCTATAATTATTTGAAATGGATGTGAATGATGGTATCATATGAGATATAAAAACATTGTTTAAAAATTCTCCCTTTAACTTCAATAAGATGTTGTTATCATATAAAATTTCAAAAGTACTTCTCCACTTGTCCTATGCATATCCTCACCTATTTATTTTTCTTTATATATATAATGAATCTCAAAATATCGAACTTTTTTTTTTTTAATCACCAGGATTCTGGCATCCGATGGTATCATATTTTCTTTTGGAGCGAGATTAGTCCACCAGACTCGGGACATAACAGAGACAAGAGCCTCCCTTCCATCCACAATTTTGTCAAGAAGAGGCTCGAACTCAGAACTAAGTCCCTCAACTTATCTTGAGTTCAGCCCTCAGACCACTGAACTAACCAATGATTGGTACCGAACTTTCTTTTAGTCATAGTATATCAGGCCTGAAATTAAGGAGTACAAAAGCTAAGAAGACATCAATAGAAACATCGGCTTATAAGGAGTAAATAATCTTTTAGGGCAACAAATGAGTTTTGAAACCCACACAATCTATAAACTAAAAGTATAATAAAAAGCTCAGAAGCCCTTACAATGTTACAAATAGCATTTTTTTAAATTCTTTTTTAACAAACATTTAATCTTTATTTTTTATTTTTTATTTTTTATTTTTGGTTTTTTACGAGTATTTGCACACCTTTCTGGTATAGAACTAATTTTTATACAAGATAAAAATAGAATAGTAGACATCTTCTAATAAAAACGCTTTCTTAAAACTTTTATATAAAGACAACCTTGAGTCGTACCCCATTTCAACTAAACCAACCGCTTGATCTCTAATTATTAAGCAATAGGCTTTGCTACCATACCAGGTGGGCCATGATTCCAAGCAATTGCCCCACGTTTATGGTATGATTGGCTTGGATGGTTAAGCCACGTTGACGCTTAGCAACTAGTAATGCTGCCACGTGCCCATACTCTCATCCTGCAAGCTCGTCCACTCTCAAGTTGACCCTGCACCATACAATCATTACTTCCTTTCCGAAGTTGGCTAACATACGCGTTGTGCTTGGCGTCGCTATCGTGCGCCTCTCTCTCGCCTAATGCTCACGGAAGATAAAGAATGTATCAGACTACCAAAATGTCCAACATGTCCAACACTATCGTAGCCTTATGTATTTGTTTTATTATTTTGAATTAATTTATATTAAACAAAAATTAATTTAATTTATGTTAAAAAATAATACATTGGATGTTATTAAGTTTTGTTACTCCACAAAAAACTTAACTAATGAATTTAAATTTAGTTCAAGTGTTACACACACACACATATATATATATATATATATATATATATATATATATATATATATATATATATATTAGCTTACTTAAAGTTTTATCTTTCATAAGTTTCATATTCAAAATCTTTTGTCAAATAATTATAAGAATGTTAATTATATTTTCAATTTAAGTATTAAATTGTTAATTTTAATTAATGAATAATAAATATTACGTGATATGTGTATGCAATGTTGTGAATTTATAATAAAGAATAAAATAATCTCAATTACAGTGCCTAATTTTTTTTAGGAGAATGTTAATCTAACTATAAAATATAATTACATTACAATTATATGTTCATGTCTATTGAATCATTTATTACACACTTTAAGATGTATAAATCACACACATTCAATGGACTAACATATAGTTGTATTATTTTGCAGTAAATTAATATTTTCTTTTTCTTATATATATATATATATATAACATATAAATTTTTTTAAATAGGGGACAACAGGAATATGAGAATACTAAACAGTCAAACCCCCTGTACACGCTGAAGATTCATCTCATTGTTAGACTCGGTAACCCATCGAGTTCAATCACAAAAAAATCTAAATTTTACGAGACGCAAACGAAAACTAGCTATAAGCCTAATGCAATAGAATCGCACGGGCGATGTCGGATTAAACTATATATACACACTATACATTCATTTTTTTTTCTTTTTTTTTTAACAGGGGTCTATAAGAATATGGAAATATTGTATAGTTAAACCTTACATACATACAGCCAATGTATACTACAGTTAGACCCGTTAGAACCATATCTAAACCTAAGATTAAGTAGAAAAAGAAAAAAAATCTGTCAAAAAAAAAAAGTAAAAAAATAAATTTTTTTTTTTTTTTTGTTGGCTTTTTGCCTAACAGAAAAGTAATATAGTTTTTGGGCTTTTTCTTATGGTAGTTGTTTAATGGCTAGGTAGGCTAAGATACACACATAATGGAAGGTAGATGAGGAGCCCAGAATCCAACCTACTGTCGCTATCGTGCGCCTACCAGATTCTGCACCTTAAAAAGCGGCTCTGTGGACCATTTCTAACTGTTGATATTTGGAGTTCACAAAGATTCTAGAATCTCCTACCCTGTCCCACACGCCTCTGTTTCTATGCTACCAGGTGTCACATTCTTAACTCGAGAGCATTAATTTTTTCTCTCTTTTTTTTTTTTTTTTTTTAATTAGACTTAAAGTAATACTTGCTCTAACCCCATGGGTATCAAGCTCATTCCTTAATTCATTAATTCTCGTATCAATTGGGTAGGACAATAATGACCCACTAATAGTACAAACCTCTCTTAAGTCAAGTTTGATAATTTGTCACATCTGTCCAGAGCGTATTCTCGTTAAAGTAGGGTGTAATGAGTTGGATTGGGTCGGATTCGAGCTAAAACTCAATCTAATCCAAAAAATTTAGGTTGAAAAAAAAATAAAACTCAATCTTAACCAAACTAACTTTTTAACTCAATCCAACTCAACCCAATCCAACCTAGTTCAGGTCGGGCTGGGTTGGCCACTCGAATTAAGATGACTTAAAATTTTTTTTTAAAGAAGATAGCTAGAACTTTAGAAGAATAAATAAATAAATAAATAAATAATCTAAGAAGAAAAGAAATACAAACAAAGAAGAAGAAAAATAAAAAAATGAATCAAAGAAAAAAAAGGGGCAAGAAGTTTTATGTAAAAAGCCAAAAAACTTGCGATTTGGGTTTAAAACTTTGGGGGTTTCGTTGGATTGTAATTTGATAGCTTTAGGGAATAAATGATTTAAGGGTTAATGTTAAATTTGAATTAAGTTAAGTTCGAAAGGTGTCAACTCATGTTCCAACCCGAATCATTCGGGTGGGTGGACTTACACCCTTACATTAAAGTAGCATTTAGCCTTTGTAGGTGTCCTTCCTCTACTTGTTTATTAAATTGTTATTTTGCGTGACTCAAACTTTTAACAGGTGGCGATATATGCGCCAACTTCTTATTCTTAGTAGCAACTTGATAATATCAGTTAACCCTACACTATACTGTGAGGATTTTTTTTAATTTTTAATTTTTGGACCATTGTGAACGTGTAGAAAACTGGTAGGATTTGAAGCCTTTTGGTTAGATTTATATTTATAATTAAATTTGCTATTAAAAGTGGATTTCTTTTAAGGTATATCTTCAAATAAAATAAGAAGCCAACTTGATGGTTATACAGCTCTTAAGATTTTATTTTATTATTGTTTTTTGTTTAAGGAGGAATGTTGAAGATTATTAAACTATATACATAAAGGAAGAACACTCTCACAAGTTGGTTATCTTTGAGATATTTTAATTCATGATCTCAACTTGTTGACTTAATTTGGTTTAAATTGCAAGGCTTCAAAGATTGAGTACATGTTTAATTACCAAACATTTAGATGTATCTAATTGGCTTATCTACTATGTACACTTTATGCCCAATATTTATCATAATCAATATAATATTATGAATAATAGTAATAATATTATGAAATCTAAGTTTCACCACTTATCTTGATTAAATAATAATAATAATAATAATAATAATAATAATAATAATAATAATAATATGGTAGCTATTTCTATTGTTTATATATATATATATATATATATATATCATTTGCAATTGGAATCGTGGGCAGTGGCCCTCTCTCGAAATTAGATAATATATGGTTTTTTTTTGTTTAATGGTTTCTCACATTCTTCGAATACGAGAATAGTCTTCATTCAAGACAGAAGTGGAATAATAGACCTCTCTCAATAAGGATGGCTCCAAAAATTAAACGCTGAAACTTTTATATAGGGACGATCTTGAAACTCAGCCTATTTGCTCTGTCCCAGTGAACGAAATGGTAGACCTCTCTTAACGAGGACGTCTTCAAGAATCGAACCGTGAAACTTCTATACAGAAACAATTTTGAGACTCAACCTGTTTTCGTTGAGCAAACCACTCGTTAATTAAATAATGTGGTTTGGTGGACTCTATATTGAGAGATACACTGCCTAGACTTGATGAGTGTCGGAAGATTGTTGTGTCCAACCTTGCTGCACGTTAATAAAAACAATTTTTTCACAGCCTTGCGTCACTTGCAACAAACTCCTCTCTTCTTCTGTTTCTTTCACATAACTGCATGCATTATAAGAACTTTCCATAAAATTCATGGCCACAACTGCAAAACATTTATAAGAGCTTTCGATAAAATTCATCGCCAGCTTAGATAAGAGCACCATTAATTCAATTGAAGAAGAAGAACAGAAGAACAGATGAAGAAAGAGAATATTCCCCTGAATATTCTTTACTCACCTCTTGACACGTGGACACTCTTGATCACCAATGCAGTCCATTTTTTTTTACGCCTTTTTTTTCACTTAAATACTCAATTAATGCCAAATTAAAGACTAA